>CM021108.1:765229-930741 GCA_007115665.2 Sequoiadendron giganteum | reverse complement strand
CTAGCCTTCGGGTTCCCAAAGAAAGGCTAACGGTCACAGGAAATGTCAGGCTTGAAAAGGGGACATTACATGCATCGATTTCAGAAGGAGATTCAGAGAATATCATCTAGCATTAAAGGCGACTTTATCAGAGATACCATTTGCAGAGATCTGGCATTCATTTCCTTGAGCCGTACCATATTCATCATTGCTGCAGCAGGCCATACTTTTTCTGTACTTTTCCAGGCCGTACCTTCCTTTGAAGAGAAACGCATTTAGTATTCAGTTTTTTGCAGAGGGTTTCATAGCGCCTTGGATATCTGGAGGCTCGGCAACGATTTCAGAGGTCAGGGAATCATCCATTCTTCAACCGTACATTTCTTCTCTATTCCTTTTTGGCGCCTGGCAAGCAAAAATCAGGTTTTTGAATAAAATCATATTCTATATACATTTGTTTACTCTATTTGCATTGTAAAAGCTCTGGAATAATAATAAATAGATGCGCCTATGTTCTCTTAACAATCTTAAGCTTATTTCATGAATTTAGAATTTATTATGAATTTTTAGGCATTTATTTAGAAAATCGCAGCTTCTTGTTTCTTTGCAAAAAGCCATCAAAAACACAAAAAAATACAAAACTTGCAAAACACAAACAATTTCAGTCAGGGTTTCGAGTTGAGAACCATCCGGGTTCTGACAGTGGTATCAGAGCACAGATTTGCTGCCATCTTGTGCTTTTTTAGTTGCTTTTTCAGATTACAGTGTGCTTTTTGGATGCTTTTTCATGAGCAGAGATACGATTCATTATATTAAAGGTGTAGGGACAGGCAGAGTCGAGGATTGGACATTTCCACCGATTCCTGAAGGTGAGACAGTGTCAGGTATATTAGGCATTCACAGGTCTAGCCCTTGCAGCAGTGAAAACAGTGTGACTACACTCATGGCAGATCAAGAAATTCCTAGAGATTCCGGGAAAGAGAAAGAAAATGCTGAGATGACTGAGGCAGAATACAGGAGTAGACATGACAACATGATGGACATGATGTCACAGCTGATAGGTACCATAAGACAATATACTCCGCCTCACCAGCATTACATTCAGATAGGGCAGTCCAGTGGTTCGGGAGGCATATACCAGCCACAGATGTTTGCACGACCGCAGCTGTCACCGGTTGTTCACGAGTGTAGGCCTGGACAACCTACCTTTATCAGTAGAGAGGCACCACCGACTCCGGAGACGGAGCAACAAGGCCACCACACAGAGTTTCAGCCACAGCATGGCACTTCAGTGGCAGACGTGACCAGACTGTTTGGAGAGTATTCTACACTGGCTCCTGAGATTAGATAGTCGTTGACATTTCATGAGTTTATGGATGTGCATAAGCCCAGAGGTGGAGGAAGATTTGAGCGCAGAGCTCATCAGTACCAGTAGCCGCCACAGGTGAGCAGAGATCTTCAGCATGCAGTGAGCAAGATTGTCTTGCTTTATTTTGATGGCTCGGATAAGAATTCAGCGAGATCGTGGGTTCAAAAGTTAGATAATTACCTATCTTTGAGACCTATGCAAGAGGACGAGGCCATTAAACTTGCCACACTACACCTTGATGGATTGGCGCATGATTGGTGGCATCACGGCATGTACACACTAGGTCATCATTGGGTTACTACTTACCAGGATTTCACGGGCAGGCTTATTGAGCGATTTGATAAAAAAGATCCAGAACTTTACTTTAGAGAGCTAGCACAGCTCAGACAGACAGGCAGTTTGGATGCTTACATTGGGGAGTTTCAGAAAACAGCAGTCATGGTGACAGGTATTTCGGAGAGGAGACTTGTCATTCTCTTCACCGAGGGGTTATATGAGCCGATGAGAGGATGGGTCAAGGCATTTGATCCTCCCACCCTTCAGGAGGCGATGAGGAAGGCACGCAGTATGGAGCATGCAGCACCTCGCAGCAGGTTCTCTTCGGGTTCTACGCCAAACTCAAGGCCAAATAGATCATTTGATAGAGATAGACCATTTGATAGGAAGAGAGATCCACCTGATCCTAAAAGAAATAATGCACCACCGTTTGACAGAGAGACATTGAACGAACTACGCAAGAAGAAGTTATGTTTTTGGTGCAAGGCACCCTATGATGAAAAACATATATGCCCCCTTCGTCCTAAAGCCAAAAGTAATCAAATGGAGTGGTTTTATGAGGGTGAAGAGCAATCTGATCTGTCAGACCAGCAAGCTGATTCAGAACATTCAGATGATGAAAAGTCTGAAAATGATAGTGAACATGATGGTAGAAGGAAATTACAGGAGGCACACTTGACTAGTCTCCAGAGAGATGGCTCTTTTAGGCTACGTGGGCTCCTAGCTGGTCAGAAAGTTATAACACTGCTTGACACAGGAGCGACGCACAATTTCATAGATGCACGTTTGGTTGAGAAGCGTGGCATACAGACGGAAGAGTTTGAGGGTATTCGGGTTAAGGTAGCTAATGGATACACCCTCAAGTGTGATAGGAAAATAACTGATCTGCCGATGCGATTGAACAACTATGAGTTCAAGACTGAATTCTATGTTGTTAATATGGGGGATACTGATGTGGTGTTAGGGATGGCATGGCTTCATGAATTGGGTGAGTTCACACTCAATCTACGAGACATGGAGATGAAGTTCAAGGCTAATGGGATACCTCATGTCATCAAAGCCATTAGAGACAGTAATCTGAGGATGGTATCGTACAGACAGATGGAGAGACTCATTCGTCATGACATGGTTGACTGGGCTGCAGAGTGTATGTTAATGCCAGCATAGCAGGAGCAGCAGAAGGGTGAGTATCACCCTGACATACAGATCTTGAGGACTAAACACTCCAAAGTGTTTAGTGACATCCCACCTGGTAGACCTCCAGACAGAGGCACGGAGCATATTATTGAGTTGGAGGAGGGCGCAAAGCCCGTTATGATCACTCCCTACAGACATCCGAAACGACTCAAGGATGAGATAGAGAAGACCATTAATGAGTTGTTAGCTATGGGCCATATCAGACCTAGCAAGTCACCTTTTGCTTCATCGGTTGTATTGGTGAAGAAGAAGGACGGATCACTTCGGATGTGTATTGATTACAGGCAGCTCAACAAAAGGACAATTAAGAACAGGTACCCTATTCCGCGCATTGATGAGTTGATAGATGAGTTGCACGGAGCCGTCTTCTTTACGAAGATTGATTTGAGATCAGGGTACCATCAGATTCAGATGAGGGAGCAGGATATTGAGAAAACCGCTTTCAGGTGTCATTGCGGTCACTTCGAGTTCTTGGTTATGCCCTTCGGGTTAACCAATGCACCTGCCACCTTTCAGGCGACTATGAACAGGGTTTTCAGTGCTCAGTTGAGGAGATTTGTGTTAGTCTTCTTCGACGACATTTTGGTTTATAGCAGGTCATGGGATGAGCATCTGGCTCACTTGGATGTAGTCTTGGGTATCTTTGCAAATGAGTCTTTCTATGCTAAGGAATCCAAGTGCGAGCTCGGTATGGAGGAGTTGTTATATCTGGGGCACATCATCAGTGCCAAGGGAGTGAGTATGGACCTCGAAAAGGTCCGAGCTATAGTTGAGTGGCCGGTACCTGAGAACCTTGGGCACATCATCAGTGCCGAGGGAGTGAGTATGGACCCCGAAAAGGTCCGAGCTATAGTTGAGTGGCCGGTACCTGAGAACCTTACGCAGCTCAGAGGTTTCATTGGGTTGTGTGCATTTTACAGGAGATTTGTTAGTGGGTTCTCACGACACGCCGCACCCCTTACTGACTTGACGAAGAAGGGGGCTTTTACTTGGTCACCACAGGCGCAGGAGTGCTTTGACAGGTTTAAGGTGATCATGACTTCATGTCCAGTGCTAGCATTGCCTGACTTTACGAAGTCATTTGATTTATTCTGTGATGCTTCAGGAGAGGGCATTGGTGCCGTTTTGATGCAGGAGCGACATCCGATTGCTTTTGAGAGCAGGAAACTCAGGGGTCCTGAGAGATTTTACAGTATTTATGACAAGGAGATGTTAGCCATTATGCATGCATTGGCTAAGTTCAGGCAGTACTTGGTAGGCAGCAAATTCGGTGTTCGCACAGATCATAACAGCCTGAAACACTTCCTTGGACAGCAAGACCTGAATGAGAGGCAGCAAAAAGGGGTCAGTAAACTGCAGTCGTATGACTTTGATATCACCTTCATTAAGGGGAAGCAAAATGTCGTAGCTGACGCCTTGTCTCGCAGACCTCAGTTGAATGCTTTAGCACAGATCACAGAGGATTGGAGGCACCGGATTATTGCGGAGTATGCTAAGAACCCATGGGCTTCTAGCATTGTTGACAGGACAGAGCAGGATGACAGGTATACTGTTGTAGATGACTTGATCATTTACAAGGGGCAGATTCTTTTGGTTCCTGACTCCGAGGTGCGGATTACCGTCTTAAGAACCTTTCACGACCTTCCTATGGCGGGCCATCCCGGGTACTATAAGACATACAAAATGGTTCGGGAACGGTTTACTTGGAAAGGGCTGAAAACTGATGTATTACAGTATGTCCGTGAGTGTTCTGTGTGCCAGCAGAACAAACAGGAGCACACTTATCTTGCTGGATTGCTCCAGCCACTTCCGATACCTGACAGGAAGTGGGAGTGTTTATCGATGGACTTTATCACGGGTTTGCCAAAAGCCCAGGGTAAAGATTGCATCTACGTAGTGGTTGATCGGTTGACTAAATACGCACACTTTTTCCCGATTACTACCACTTTCACAGCATCGCAGACTGCAGAGTTATTTTTCAGAGAGGTATTCCGGTTGCATGGGTTGCCTCGGACGATAGTCAGCGATAGAGACAGTCGGTTCATGAGCAACTTTTGGCAGGAGTTGTTTAGGCTTTGTGGGACCGAACTGACACCGAGTACCAGCTACCATCCGTAGACAGATGGGCAGACAGAGATTGTCAATAAGTGGGTGGAAGGTTATCTGCGTAATTATATAGCTGGTCAGTAGAGAGTTTGGGTGAGATGGATTTATTTATGCGAGTATTGTTATAACTCGACTCACCATATGACGATACAGATGACACCCTTTATGGCTTTGTATGGGTATGAGGCGCCCAACCTTCTAGATTTGATATTGAGCGATAGCAGAGTGCCGAGTGCAAGGGATATGATGCAGAGTCAGCAGGACATTTTGAGGTCTCTTTGAGACAATATCCAGCGGGCACAGAATCAGCAGAAGCAGTATGCTGATCAGAAGAGGGTTGAGCGTACTTTTGAGGTGGGTGATATGGTGTACCTCATGTTGCAGCCGTATCGTCAGTCTACTATGCGGAAGAGTGGGGCAGAGAAACTAAAACCTCGCTACTATGGTCCATTTCGTGTTGTCAGACGAGTGGGCGAGGTTGCTTATGAGTTGGATTTGCCAGCTGATAGCAAGGTCCATAATGTATTTCACGTTTCTCGCCTGAAAAAGGCATTGGGTCAGCATGTGATACCCTCTCCAGTGTTGCCACCCCTTGATGACGAAGGGAAACTGATACTAGTACCTGAGGCCATCCTTGAGATGAGAGAGAGACACCTTCGGAGGCGTGTGATCAGGGAATATCTGGTCAAGTGGAGAGATTTGCCAGTTGAGGATGCTACATGGGAGTCAGAGGAGATCTTACAGCATCCAGAGTTGAGATTGCTTGAGGACAAGCAATTTCAGGGAGGGCGGACTGTGATGTCCCCATCCTAGTTAGCGCAGCTGGTGACGAGGTTAGCCTATTATTCGATCCTCGTAGGCTGACAGGAGTGTGCAGAGGATCATCTGGGGCAATTACTCAGTGTCTGGTAGCTCCAGTTTTGCAGTTGTTTCAGGTTGGGCCTTTGCAGAATCTTCCAGAGTGCATTTTCAGAAACTTTCTATTTTTAGAAAGTTAGGTCAGGTGGAAGCTGCTATTTTTGGGCAGGGCATCTGGTTCAACTATTTTGCTCAGAGTCGACCCAGTTATTCAGTTTGGTGATCGGACGGAGAAATAAGGAGTATTTAATGGTTAATGAATATTTAATATTTTGACTTTATACTAAAGTCACTTTATTGAAATATTGAAATATTTAATTTAATTGGCATATTATAAAGTATTTATTATACTTTATAATAAAGAGATTAATATTTGATATAATGAATATTTATTATTCATTAATGATGGCGCCAATTATTAAAAGTAATTCTCCTAAGTCTGAAAGACAAATTTAATCATTTTTTATTAAATGATTATTAAATGGCTATTGGGTCGAATTTTCTCAAGGAAGTATATATTGGCAGGAAAGACAAAACCGAACCATTATGTTATGCTATTCAACTTTGTCTAAATTGCTTTGAGCATTGGAGTTTGCAAACCCTAGTGTTTCTGGCAGACGAAGCGTTTTTGGAGAACGATACCTCTTCAGGAATTTGGCAGACTGAGACTGTGAAATACCAGTTTAAGCTTGCATCTCGGTGACTTCATTCAGAAGTTACAGTTGATCTTATTGCATCGATTTCAGAAGGAGATTCAGAGAATATCATCTAGCATTAAAGGCGACTTTATCAGAGATACCATTTGCAGAGATCTGGCATTCATTTCCTTGAGCCGTACCATATTCATCATTGCTGCAGCAGGCCGTACTTTTTTTGTACTTTTCCAGGCCGTACCTTCCTCTCAAGAGAAACGCATTTAGTATTCAGTTTTTGGTAGAGGGTTTCATAGCACCTTGGATATCTGGAGGCTCGGCAACGATTTCAGAGGTCAGGGAATCATCCATTCTTCAGCCGTACATTTCTTCTCTATTCCTTTTTGGCGCCTGGCAAGCAAAAATCAGGTTTTTGAATAAAATCATATTCTATATACATTTGTTTACTCTATTTGCATTGTAAAAGCTCTGGAATAATAATAAATAGATGCGCCTATGTTCTCTGAACAATCTTAAGCTTATTTCATGAATTTAGAATTTATTATGAATTTTTAGGCATTTATTTAGAAAATCGCAGCTTCTTGTTTCTTTGCAAAAAGCCATCAAAAACACAAAAAAATACAAAACTTGCAAAACACAAACAATTTCAGTCAGGGTTTCGAGTTGAGAACCATCGGGGTTCTGACAGTTGACACCCAGTCTATCCCAAATGACCACTTGAGGGATCTCTCGCCCAAGAGCCTCCCTTCATATGTGGTCCTTTAATGATATTTCCCACAAATTGCAAAGGTCTTCCGTCAGAGCGTCTTCACGATCCTCGTTTGCTTGTACCGGCCGTTTGGTCGACTGCCCCATCACAACACCATTCTCTTGTTCGGGTGTTTACCGGATTCGCTTAGGCAACAATGCCAAATATCTACTTGCTATGGGTACAATAATGTACAGAGTAAACGAAAATATAAAATAAATTGACAACATATAATAATCACATGGCAATTGCATAGAACATAGATGTATTGCTTTATTCAGTATTCGTCACTTACATCATAATGTCTCTAGATAGAACATAACATAGCATAGTAGAACCGTAATGTTTCCCGACTGCATGACTCAAGTACATATAGTATGTTGGCGGTGGTTGAGGTACCAACTGTCGCGTCCCTTCATTATAACTAATTACTTCGTCAGGAACTTAATTCTCGAGACAACTAACTAACATGACACGTACATAACATAAGTAGATGGATTATTATTATTAACTAAAGTCTTATTTACTTATGACTCACAACCGACCAAGTACACTCTCGGCTGACTACATCGACTCACGGCCAACCAAGTACACTCTCGGCCGACTACATCAACATGATGTCATCATGGAATCTTTCAACATGTTGTCCACAATGGCTACTCCCATGTGTGAAAATAAACACATCTCAGTCTCAAAGATGTACAAGGGTTCATCATAGAGTCTTTGAACATGATGTCGTCATGGAGTCTCTCAACATGACGTCCACAATGGCTACTCCCATGTGTGGAAAGAAACACATCTTAGTCTCAAAGATGTACAAGGGTTCATCATAGTCTCTCAACGTGATGTCGTCATGGAATCTCTCAACATGATGTCCACAATGGCTACTCCCATGTGTGGAAAGAAACACATCTCAGTCTCAGAGATGAACAAGGGCTTGCACCTCATATTTCTCCGTCTCAGAGAAATATACACTACAAGGAAATTCACCTCATATTTCTCTGTCATCTTCATGATGATGTGACTCCCTTTGAAGCTCCAACTACTTGCATCAACCTCCTGACCTCCTCGTCCAAGATTTCTTGCAATGCTTGCCTTAGAGGAATGGTTTCCAACACACACCTCTGGCATTACTGACTTGCAAGAGTCCAAGACTATCCTCCTCGACCTCATCCCAGATCACCCTATTCTGAATAGGTTTGCGGAGCTACCAATGTCAAATATAGATTGACTGTCTTGTGCAATTATGTTCTTTGCAGCTAAAGAGGTCTTCAAAGGACTTTAGCACTCGCCTTGCAACACTGCAACCCACTTAGCTGACACCTTCACTTCTTCTCGGTTAGTTACTCTAGTTCCTCGAGACATAGGAGTCCATTTGCTGAACACAAAACTCCCTCTAGATCCTTGCCTCAACACAAAGATTGCAAAAATCATTTGGAAGTGAATTCCCCTCCATTGACAGATCTCAAAATCTTAATCCTCTGCTCGACATGATCTCAACTCATGCCTAGAATTCTTGGAATCTAACTTCTTCTGAATGGCAAAAGAGTGATCGAGGCATGAATCCATATCCATTTGCTCCTTGATGCATCCTGCATTTTAAAGAGATTAATAATAGTTCATAAAATCAAAGTACCCCGAAGAGGAATATACAAACCAATGCTAGTAGCATACATGATTCATTATTCCCAATGTTATTGCATGAATTATTATTGACTGCATGATTATTTAAATTCATGATCATTATTTGTTATACCCAAAATGAAATTTTTGGCATTCTGCTTAAATTGAGCTAAACAACGTAAAAATGCCATCGAAAGTATGTTTTAGGTCAAACCAAACATGAAATCTTTGTGGGTTTCTATCAAGGAACCTATGGTTAAAATTCTGAAAAAATGAAAATTAGGGTTTTACACCCCTATTTTTATGGAAACCCTAAAAAATAGGACCTTCCCGGAAATGATTGAAAATAATTCTGATAGGATTAATTGCTTTCACGATCACACTGATCAAGTTAGAATTATCAAAAATTATGTTTTACTCTGGTGGGTCTATTTCTATTTTTCAGGAACAAAGTTAGGAGCTCCGCAGCCATTAATGGCAGATTGGCCAGTACCAGGTGCTGAAAGCTAAACCTCAAAAGCTTCAACGAAGAAACCATGGCGGAAAAGGATGAAAATGATGCCGTTCAACGAAGGAGATTCTCAAAACGGAAAAGGCCAAAATTTGGCTAAGTCTGGAAGGTGCACGTTTTGTCTACCAAGGCAAAACACAGTCTACAGTGGCTAAAAGCGCCCCTCTTGAAGAAAGGCGCCCTTGGATCTCAGAGGACAAATCAAATCATTTGGCATTGTCAAAACAGTCATCCTCTTCACTTTCATACTGGCTCGACAACGAAACAATCAGCAAGATCATCTGATTCAGGGATCATTGACCAACCGTCAGCGAAGTATGGAGGATCCATTGACGACAGAAGTGCCAAATCAGAGAGCTTCAAAGCTAAAAGCGCCCCTGCTGGCCAAGGGCGCCCCTCAGTTGCAGGCACCAAATAAATCCAAAAGCTGCAGCTCTATACATGATATCTTTCCAGCTTCCTCCAAGCTACGTGATCAATCTAACAGCAAGTCCATAAGACACACCAGACGATCACGAGATGAGATCAAACAGAAAAAGCCAAATTTGAAGAACTGGAAAGATAAGCCAGAAAATGGCTAAGGCATGGCTAAAAGCGCCCCTCTCAAGGAAAGGCGCCCTTTCCTAAAGGTATCCAGATTCAGCCAGAATCTTCACTGCCTCCCAGGATGACCTTCTCAGCTATGACCTATCTCGTCAGCAAGACTATCAGCAAGAACTTCCGACAAATCAATCAACTGATGGAGGAGGTCAAAGACTGGCAGTCCACAACCAAGATGAAACCAAGCAAAAGCTACCTGGTGCCCTTTAGTTTGAAGGCCCAAAACTTGCCAGCTTCAACTGAGAAGTTAGGCATCGTGAACAAGACTGAACCGGCTACCAGACACATCGTCAAGCAGAATCATCTGATTCATCAAACATCAGGAACATCAGATCAAAGCAAAGAGGGTCTAAAAAGGTCAAAACGAAGAAAAAGTCAATGAAAATTGACTAAGGCATTGTCAAAAGCGCCCCTTTCAAGGAAAGGTGCCCTTCTTTCTGGAGAACTAAACTCAATTTTCTGAGTTAATCTCTCCCAGGCATATCTAATCATACTGATCCTGCCTCGACAACAGAACTGCCAGACACTGCCTGAGATCAACTAAGCAACCTGAATCAAAGATCAAACGGGAGCACTTCAGCTTGCAAAATAGACAAAAATGATCAAACTCAAGGTTGGGCACCTAAAAGAAGTCAAACAGGAATGTTGACTTGAGTTAGCAAATTTGGAGCCAAAAAGAGACCAAACACTCCACAATCAGTGGAAATCATCTTTTGGAACTCCAAATCAAGCCTGAATGATGAGTTATCTTCCATACTTTGTGAATCTTAACCCTAATTGCCTTATATTCATGCTAGGCGTCCCTTTCCTCATTATTCTTTTTGCAGGTTGAAGGATAAAACATCAAGTAGCTCCCAAGAACAAGTTTTCAAGATCTAGCAGGGGTTTTGAATGGATCTTCAATATTTTTGAAGATCATTGGCAGTAAAAGCATTCTTCTCCCAAGATTGCTTCCAGAGACAGATTATTGCAAAGTGGCAGTTTATAACTTCCAATCCATCTTCTGTCTACTTCCTCTACTTCTGTCTATATTTCTTTTGCATGTCACAGGAAACGACAGATTATCACAGATCTGACCAACTGGGTATGATCAGCACAACTTTTTCAACAAAACCCACATGGTAGATTTTTTCAGAAAAAGTAGCCCTGCTGCCCTTATTTTTTAGGGTTTCCGGAAAAAGTCATAATATTGAAAAACAGACAAACTGGGTTTGTTTGGCTTTGAAGCACGAACGAAACCCATGTGTTAGATTTTTTCGAGAAAAATCACTTTCTGGTGCCCTTGCTGCCTCTACCACCGAAGGGCTCTTGAATGTCAAAAAAAACTCGTTTTTTCGAATTTCTGACGATTTGGATCGGTTTAGAAAATCATTCTTAACAAAACCCATGTCTCAGAATTTTTCGTAAAACTACCCTCGGCAAGGCTATTTTTAGCAGTTCCAGAAAAGTGTCAGAACAGGGTCAAGTGCCTAGTCAATATTCAAGGTTTTCAGAATGCAGTACTCTCAGGTACAATACAAGACCAAAACAGTCTTATACCATGATTACCTGAAAACGACTAATACGGACTTATGGCAGAAAAATCCAGAGGTCAGTTCTGAAGACTTGGAGGGTACAAATCAAATCACATTGCAGAACATCGAAGAATCCGGTTTGTTTCAAGCAGCATCTATTCCAATCACCTTACAAAGCATCGAGCTTGTAATTGCTTGCACTAAGCATTACAACCCGACTACAAGAGAGATCCTGTCAGTAGACGGGAGGGTGATTTGCAGCTTGAAGCCGGTGGACATAGAGACTTGTTTTGCAATTCCACCATGCCCTACCAAGAAGGTCATATCAGTGACAGAATGCGAAAAGGCATTCGAGGCTTCGAAGGACGAGTGTTCGCTTATAATGGCTGAACATTGGCTGAAAAAAAAGAGAACCAGCTTGCCCAGATTGGTTGGTAGAGGAAAATTCAAAGACGAGTACGGAGTGCTAATCACCCTACTCAGCAGAGTCACTGGACAAGACGATGGAAAATCCTTCCAGCCGTGGATGTTCTACATTATTGGCAAGATAATCAGCAGAAAAGAATGTTACGACTGGGCCTCCCTGATTAGTGACACACTCCACCAACAATTCACCGGGTTTCTAGAAGAGCACCGTTTCCACATGTGTTCATACCTGGTCTACCCGATAGCCTTCCAAGGCGATTTCAGAACATTAAACACTGTAGGAACCCTGGGTGTGCAAAAGGTACAAGAATACTTTCCTCGCTTGGAGTTCACTCTAGCGGAAAGACATTTCAAAAGGATAAATGACCTTTTTACTATGCACACCGTGCACGAGCTAGACCATGAGATGCACGTGCGTATTTCACCAGCAGCTAAGGCAGCAATGGTGGACTGGGCGGATTGGTTCATACAATTCCCCACTTTCACCTACATACGCGTGTATGGCTATAATGGCCACCCCGCCATGATGCCACGTTACCCCTCAGATAGGGTAGTGTTCATGGAATTCCTGAGGCAATTGGCCGAGGTTCACTCTTACCTTCGCATAAAGAAAAAGACTACAGCAAACTTTCCTTTTCAGATGGGACTCTACAGATGCAGGAACTGCAGCCGATGCAAGGTTGATAAACCAAGAAATAGTGAGATTTAATCTCAAGTACCTCATCGACAGGAGGCCATCCTATGACCCCAGAGGCATCTTCGCAGCTCACCTTGAGCAAAGATCATCACATGAACCTTTCATGGAAGATTTTTGGGTCAATTGCGAGGATGAGTTCGAAGTGAGAAGAAGGAACCATAGCAGATTCAAGCTCTCGCAGATTGCAGAATTCATGTCAGAAGACATCAAGGGCTTATTTGAGGACGAAGAAGAAGTTATTCTTTCTTCCTTCTTCACGGGTCTAGTGGATTCACAACCACTCGGCAAAGTAGACTGGTACGCGAAAGAGAGTACGTCTATTGAGGAAAGTACAGGTAGAGTAGTTCGACACAGTCAACTCTACCTGGACAGTAAAAGGACAAGGAAGGTAGTACTTCCCCGATTAGAGCTGCTAGCGGTTCAGTTTACACTACCTTCCACGTCTAGGAGGAAACCCAGACAGAAGAAGATGAGCTTTCCTCCAGAAGGAATGCGGATGTCAGGGAACACATGGGGGAGAAAAGGAATTGCCAGCACAAGCCGGTAAGAGCTACAGGTGGAGACAGCCACCAATTTGTTTGAGACAGTTGAGACCGTTGCAACTACACAAGAACCAGTGATTGAAATAATCGCTGTAGAGATGGAAACCATTGTAGAAGAAGTTGCAGTAGAAGCGGTGCTAGTGGTTTCATAAAAGTATTGTCGTGTATTAGGTGTTTTATTAGGAAGTCTTGTTTTAGGTGAATAATAGGTGAGCCCCAATAATGAAGGTGAACTTCAAGTTCTTATGTGAAATAGGAAATAAGTCCTGACTCCATTGCCCAACTAATAAAAGTACTGGTCTACGAAACTTGAGATTCTTGGTTCTCCTATGCCGTAGGTATCCGACATGGTCACCAGACGGAGCCTATGTTGTACCCAAAATGAAATTTTTGGCATTCTGCTTAAATTGAGCTAAACAATGTAAAAATGCCATCGAAAGTATGTTTTAGGTCAAAACAAACATGAAATCTTTGTGGGTTTCTGTCAAGGAACCTATGGTTAAAATTCTGAAAGAATGAAAATTAGGGTTTTACGCCCCTATTTTTAAGGAAACCCTAAAAAATAGGACCTTCCCGGAAATGATTGAAAATAATTCTGATAGGATTAATTGCCTTCACGATCACACTGATCAAGTCAGAATTATCAAAAAATATGTTTTACTCTGGTGGGTCTATTTCTATTTTTCAGGAACAAAGTTAGGAGCTCCGCAGCCATTAATGGCAGATTGGCCAGTACCAGGTGCTGAAAGCTAAACCTCAAAAGCTTCAACGAAGAAACCATGGCGGAAAAGGATGAAAATGATGACGTTCAACGAAGGAGATTCTCAAAACGGAAAAGGCCAAAATTTGGCTAAGTCTGGAAGGTGCACGTTTTGTCTACCAAGGCAAAACACAGTCTACAGTGGCTAAAAGCGCCCCTCTTGAAGAAAGGCGCCCTTGAACCTCAGAGGGCAAATCAAATCATCTGGCAGTGTCAAAACAGTCATCCTCTTCACTTTCATACTAGCTCGACAACGAAACAATCAGCAAGATCATCTGATTCAGGGATCATTGACCAACCGTCAGCGAAGTATGGAGGATCCATTGACGACAGAAGTGCCAAATCAGAGAGCTTCAAGGTAAAAGCGCCCCTGCTGGCCAGGGGCGCCCCTCAGTTGCAGACACCAGATGAATCCATAAGCAGCAACTCTATACATGATATCTTTCCAGCTTCCTCCCAGCTACGCGATCAATCTGACAGCAGGTTCACAGGACACGCAAAACGATCACACGCTGAGGTCAAGCAGAAAAAGCCAAAATTGAAGAACTGGAAAGATAAGCCAAAAAATGGCTAAGGCATGGGTAAAAGCGCCCCTCTTGAAGAAAGGCGCCCTTTCTTGAAGGCATCCAGATTCACTCAGAATCTTTACTGCCTCCCAGGATGATCTTCTCAGCTATGACCAGTCTCGCCAGTGAAACCATCAGCAAAAACTTCTGACAAATCAGTCATCTGATAGAGGAGATCAAAGTCAGGCAGTTCACAGCATAAGCAAAATCAGTCAACAAGCTAAAAGCGCCCCTGCTGGCCAAGGGCGCCCTTAAGTTTGAAGGACCAAAACTTGTTGTCATCAACTGAGAAGTCAGTCATCCTGAGCAAGATTGAGTTGGCTACCCGATGCATCGTCAAGCAGAGTCATCCGACTCATCCATCAACGGGAACGTCAGATCAGAGCACAGAGGGTCTGAAAAGGCCAAAACGAAGAACAGTCAATGAAAATTGACTAAGGCACAGCCAAAAGCGCCCCTCTTGAAGAAAGGCGCCCCTCATTCTGGAGGTCCAAACTCAGTTTTCTGAGTTAATCTCTCCCAGGCATATCTCATCAAGCTGATCCCATCTCAACAACGGATCCGTCAGCAATTGCCGAAGATCAACTGAGTAGCCAGGATCGAAGATCAAACAGAGGCACTTCAGCCTGCAAAAATGATCAAAAATCCAAAAAGGAAGCCTAAGAAAGTCAAAAGCAAATGTTGACTTGAGTTAACAAATTTTGGAGGCAAAAAGAGGCCAAAAACTCCACAATCAGTGGAAATCACCTTTTTGAACTCCAAATCAGGCTCAATCATGAGTTGGATGCCCAATTGATGCTTGCAACTCCAAATTGACATATCAAAGCATCTAGGCATCCATTATTCATTATTTCTTTGCAGGTTGAGGAGCTCAAGAACGGATATTTTTCTTCTCCAACATTTTTGAAGATCTGACAGAGGGGTTTTCACCGTTCTTCATATTTTTGAAGATCTGTTGCACAGAGGGACTATTTATCAGAGTTTGCATCAAAAGGCATAATTCTTGCAAAGTGGCAGTTTATAACTTCCAATCCATCTTCTGTCTACTTCCTCTATTTCTGTCTATATTTCTTTGCATGTCACAGGAAACGACAAATAATCACAGATCTGGCCAACTGGGTATGATCAGCATAGCTTTTTCAACAAAACCCACATGTTGGATTTTTCCAGAAAAAGTAGCCTTGCTGCCCCTATTTTTTAGGGTTTCCGGAAAAAGTCATAATATTGAAAAACGGACAAACTGGGTTTGTTCAGCTCTGAAGCACGAACAAAACCCATGTGTTGGATTTTTCCGAGAAAAATCACTTTCTGGTGCCTCGCTGCCTCTGCCACCAAAGGGCTCTTGCATGTCAAAGAAAAACTCGTTTTTCCGAATTTCTGACGATCTGGGTTTGTTTAGAGAATTATTCTCAACAAAACCCATGTCTCAGAATATTTCGTAAAAATTACCCTCGGCAAGGCTATTTTTAGCAGTTCCAGAAAAAGTTGTCCGAGCAGCATCGTGTGCACAGTCAATCTTCAAGGTTTTCAGAACGCAGTTCTCCCAAGACGAATACAAGACCAAAATGGTCTTACTCCATGATTTTCTGAAAACGGCTGGCACCGATCTGCGTCAGGCACACCCAGAGGTCAATCTAGCCAGATTGACAAGCATAGAAACAAGTCCACAGGTTCCATAATGGTTTCACCTCGTATATCTGATTGCCTTCCAAGGCCAGTTTAGAGGATTGTAACCGTTGGAATTTTACACATGCAGCAAGTTCATGTGCATTTCTCATGGTTGGAGTGATCGTGGTCAAGCTTCGCGGTTTCATCGTCAAGCTTCGCGGTTTCATCACACGACATTCTTCCATTGAGAAAGATCAAGGAAAACGTCCAAGCTGCAAAAGAACGCGGAAGGTAGTCATTCCCAACACAGAGCCGCCATCGGTTAATACTACACTACCTTCCACGTCAAAGTGGAAACATAGACAAAAAGAAAAGGAGTAACCCTCCTAAGGGAAGCAGAATGAAGGAGATACATACATCAAGTTGCTGACAAGCGGTAAGCTGACGATTGACAGACATGTAACGGTCTCCGTATGAAGAAGTCAACGAATGAACAAAAGCACCGTTGACCAATGGTGATGAGGTGTCAAAAACCTCAAGAAGGACGTCCTACCCTCCAAAGTAGCAATAAATACGACTGAAGTCAACTTGATGCCCCTTTCCGAGTTGACTCCAGATCTCCACAGATCATGCATGTCAGATCCCACTAATCTAGGATGTCTATTTGACTCCCACGATTTGTGGATCTTAGATCTCCTTTAAAGGTGGATGTCTATTTTGGAGACACATTTGTAACATAAGTTCACTTTTAGTTAGGTGTCAGTCAACTGAGGTAGACTTCCAGTTTGACTTTTGTTTAGTTTCAGTTAACTGAAGTAGATTTCCAGTTAACTGTTTGCTCACCTACTTTTAGACATAGAATAATATCTTGCTGATTGGCAAGAACTGTTTGTTAACTCAAGGAGATTTTAGGGTTGCCTACTCCTTTGAGTTTCTATAAATAAGAGCCTTAGGTTCTTTATTTGTTTAACCTTTATTTGCTAGCAAAATTGCTGCGCCACTGTTGCCAGAGTTCGCTTGTTTATATCTGTTCACTCTTGGATGAGAGTTCGTTGGTTGATCGCAATTGTGCATGATTTCGTGCCTTTGCTGTCCCGACCTTTGTAATTCTTTGAAGAATCTTAAAGAATAAATCAGATGGTGCAAGCTTGATTGATCTAATTATTTGAGTTATTCAAAGTCTTGTTTTTAAATAGTGCATTGTTTCAATCTCCTCCTTGGACAGGTGTCGTCGCCTCCTTGGATATTTTGTCATCAATCATTATCGTTTGATGTTGTTTAATGATCTTTCTTGCAGCCTAGACTTTGGACAGGTGTCGTCACCTCCTCGGGAATCCTGTTAGAAAGGCCATCGTTCCTTGTTGTTTCCAGTGAGCTGCTTCCAAGCCTATACCTCGGATAGGGGTTCCTCCTCCTTGGCAAGTCTCAGATCCAGTTTACCGTAACGAGTGTTTGCTTGTATCGAGCCCTATCTTGGTATATATCCGAAGGTTCAGAGCCTCGGCCATATTCCATTGAGACGGAGGATTCAAGTGATCCAACCATACCATTTCGCTCCTACGCCCTCATGCTCTGTTTATCTTGAGGAGGTAGGATAGTTTAGAAGCTTAGTTAGTCGTAGTTAAGATCTGCGGAAACCAGAGAAAAAGCTTAGCTGCGACGCATTGGTTTATGCACCCTTGTGTCCTACCGCTGAGTAAAAAAGATAGGAAATCTTAGTACACCCCTTTTTTACAGTAGAAAATCAGGAAAGAGAGATCTTCCTCTCTATAATCCGAAGAGCATGTACTAACACACTTGCAATAGCTGTCCGTTTCCAATAAGCACTCCAGAGGTGCTAATTGAAACGCCAACACTGAGTATCCCCTGAACTTTGGGCCTGCTGCCCTGTAGTAGTGTCATCCTCAAGAGTTGCCTCAATCTCACGATGGATGCGAGTGTCTGTGGCTGTTTCTTCTTCTATCTCTTGTTAATTTTCTTCCCTAGGCACATTGACGCTCTAGCCAATTGACTCCCTACGAGGTGGCTGATTTGCCTCCTGTAACTCTTGTTCTTCGTTCAACCTTGCTCTCTGATTAGCAAATAATGAAATCTCCTGCATGTTTGGAGAATGTGCCCTTGATGGCGTATGCGATGCCTCCTCAATTCTTTGAGGTTCAGGTTGGATTGGCTCTTTTCCTCGTGGTTCTGAAGCCTGAGCAACCTGTTTCTTCTTCCTAGCAGTTGGTGATCTATGATCTCCCATCAAGTTATAAGTAAGGGGGATTGACCTGCCCTTAAGCCGGTTCACACGCCTCTCCACCCAACTCCGTCTGAACGTCAAGACTGGTATGCAAAGCGTATCCAAATCTGTAATCTCTCGCACTGACCAATCCGGAAGTGGGAGTGGCATATTCCTTATTGTCTCATAATCAACCTATATAACATTTATATCTTCATCCACTTGGTCTGGCACTGAAGCAATCTCACATTCCCTAATTGTGTCCAATGGTATCCTTGAAAACATCCTTCTCCTAACTTCAGCCTCGTCCATTGTACTCGCCCAAAAATCTTCAATGTGTGCTTTATGCCTGAATTCCTCGGACAGTATCCATCTGATATTTCTCTGAGGATCATAATGCTGCCTGCTAGTATGATAGGAGAGGTGGAAGAATTGAAGCTCATTTTCTGCTTCCCTAGTTGCCTGTAGTGTTGGACAAATTTCATCTGAATTCCCCATCACCATAGGGAAGTCAAGTCCACCCTTCTTCTTTTTCTTTTGAATCTTATCGTAGGCAATGAGCTGCCTAGATATTTCTAGCATCACAATTCTATTAGTGGGATATCGGGGCAATCTGTATGGGTAAGAAGAGAATCCCTGCAGCTTGATGTAAGTAAATTTCGGAAATTGGATAAACCAACATCCGTACTTTTCAATCAACGCTTGTGCCTCCTTAGATATTCTGTGATGAGTTCTTTGTTGAAGCGTCCTCGTTATATGCATTGTGAAGGCATCATTGACTCTCCTGTAATTTGAGGTGCTCATCAAATGCAACTGCGGACAAGCCTCATGAATCTTGAATTGTTGAGAGCCACACCCAATCGGCTCCTTGTATGATATCCCTTTATACTTTGTCATCCGGGCCAGCATGTAGATGATATATGAGCTCATATAAAATGTCTTCGTTCTCCTTAAACTTCTAAGTTGTTCATGCAAATTATCACTGATCATCAATGCCCAGTCAATGTGCGCTTTGCCTTCCAGCACAAGGTTGATGCTGTAAAACATCCAAGGTTCGAAGATGAACGATTGGGGGTACCCTCCAACTCTACTGAGCATCATGATTAAGTCACAAAACTCCTGCTTCAAGTCCTCTGAAATTATTTGCTTCGAGAACTTTGTGCGAGTTGGCTTAGGCTTGTTCATCCAACGAGAGTTTATCATATCAGCACACCTATCGAATGTGGAAGCATACATTCTTTCAGCCCTCTCTCTCGTTTTGTAAATCATTTTCTCATAGGTTGGAATCCCAAAGGCTTCCCCAATAGCTTCAGGCGTGAGGTTGGCCAACAGCTTGCCATCTGGTGAAATGATAGTTCTCTGCTCTGAGTTGTAGTAGTTAGCACATTCCATAATCAACTTCGGGCATCGAATTGCTGGTGGATAACCAGCAAGCTGCATAAAGTCCACTTCTGACAATATTGTGTGAAGTGACTGATGGATGATGACCTCCAATCCCCAGCATTCGCCTTCTGAAAGTCTCTAGATTGAAAGAGCCAAGGTTTGTATCACTTAATTTTCCGAGACGAAGTAACTTTTTGGACGATACTTGCCATAGAAACATTACCAAAGCGTTTTGAGCTTAGCTGTCGACACCTGGTACTTGGCCATCTGCCATTGATGAGTTTAGAACACCTAACTTCTCATTTGAAAAACAAAAACTACCCACCAGGCTTAAACTGAGTCTTAACTGAAATTGACTTCACCACTGTGACCGTGAAGCAAAATAAACCAATCAAAACAAATTTCAGTCAATTCTGACAAGTTTCAATTTTTAGGGTTTTGACCTAAAAAAATAGAGTTTTGAAACCCTAATTTTCAATTTTTTCAAATTTTGCCAGTATCTCCGTGGCATGACATTGACTCAAAGCCCATACCTGAATTGCCCAAAAACTATATTTTGACATCATTTTAACAAGGTTTAGACCATTTTAAGCAAAATGCCTTAATGAAGCAAAAATTTCGGATTGGGTACAACATTAGGCTTCGTCTGGTGACCATGTCGGATACTTACGACATAGGAGAATCTAGGAATCTCTGGTTTCGTAGACCATTGACTTTAACATTGGGCATTGGAGTCGGGACTTTTCCCTAATCACTTAATACACTTGGACTTTTCCTAATCACCTAAAACAAGACTACCTATTTTAATCACCTAAAACACGACAAAACATCACTAAACGGGGAAACACAATACGACATCACGATAAAACATAAAAAGTATTTATATAAAAAATTACAACAATTACTCCTCCCTCGGAGGGTTGAAGTGCTTGAGATATTGCCCGCTGTAAGGCAACGGGAGAGGCCTTCCATCCTGATGTGAGAGAATGTATGTGTTCTCTCCTCTTGATTCATGTATCTGGAAGGGTCCTAACCATAAGGAATCAAATTTACCATGCATTCCTTTAGGTTCATGTCTTTTGTCCCATAATAGGACTGTATC
The DNA here is from genome assembly GCA_007115665.2 of Sequoiadendron giganteum. Taxonomy (NCBI): domain Eukaryota; kingdom Viridiplantae; phylum Streptophyta; class Pinopsida; order Cupressales; family Cupressaceae; genus Sequoiadendron; species Sequoiadendron giganteum. The sequence goes on along the minus strand of CM021108.1, from coordinate 910,005 downwards.
TCCGATCTCGAAATATCGCGGACGAGCTTTCTTATCAAAGATCTTCTTCACTCGCTCTTGATGCTGAGTGATTCTATCGACGACTTCCACCCTTTCTTCTTCTAGCTTCATCAGGTACAAAATCCTCCTTTCGATCGGATCTTTAAATTCTCCATCGTCCACTGTAGATGCCAACTGCAAAGCGGACAACTCCAATGTAATGGGTAACATTGCTTCTGTACCATACAAAAGTATAAAAGGCGGAGTGCTGATGGCTCGTTTGGGAGTGATTCTATCAGCCCAAAGAGCATCATATATTTTCCTGTGCCAAGCTTTCTGATTTGTGTCAACTAGCTTGCGCACAATTGTGACTATGTTCTTATTTGATGATTTGGCCTGTCCATTACCTTGAGGGTAATAATCTGATGAGTGTGACAGCGTGATGCCGTGATCAAAACAAAAATTAAGTATCTCCTCTGATGAGAAACTTGTTGCGTTATCAGCCACAATTTTGCGAGGCACCCTGAAGCGTGAAATGATGTTCTCCTTTAAAAAGTCACAAACAACTTCCGAGGTAGCTCGCTTGGTAGGAACCGCTTCAACCTATTTCGTGAAATAATTTGTTGCTGTAAGGACATAAATATGCCCCTTGCTGGAATGTGGGTTGATGGGACCTATGAAATCAATACCCCATTGCTGAAATGGAGCATCAATGATAATTGGCCTGAGTGGAGTAGCCGCCAATCTGACTTTACCAGCAAACTACTGACAAGACTGACATCTATACACCCATTCATATGTGTCACGAAACATGGTTGGCCAATAGAACCGTGCTCATAGGATCTTGAATGCAGTAACCCTCGATGAGGAGTGACCACCGCACGCTTGATTATGAAAAGCATCCAACAACCTTTGTTGTTGGTCTCTGCCGATGCATAAAAGGAAAGTTCCGTCAAGGCCACGCTTGTACAGAACGTTATTGACAAGCACAAAATTTTGTGCTTTCAGCTTCAAAGTTCTCTTCTGCTGTTTGTCCATGTGACGTGGACATTCTCCATAAGTTGAATAATACCACAAGGCTGTGTACCATTCTTCCGCAGACTCAACTAGTAAGACCAAAGGAAGGTCCTCTTCTGGTTCAATTTCAAATCCACCATTGCTTTTCTTCTTTTCATCACCGTCTTCCGCCAATAATTGACAAAGACCTTGCCCGCGAACGAGCTTGGTTGGCTTGATCTCCAGATCATACTCTTGAACTCTTGCAATCCAGTTTCCTCTTTTTGTGCCCATCTCTTGTTGAGTTAGCACACCTTTTACTGCTGGATCGGTGACAAACACCGTAGTATGTGAATTCAAGATATAAAACCTAAATTCTTGACCGCTCTAACGACAGCATACGCATTCTTCTCAATTTGAGAATAGCACGATTCACAATCTTCAAAACTGGTACTCATGAAAGCGATAGGAGATTCTCCTTCTTCACTGAGCTTCTGAGTCAATATGGCAAACAACGTGTGTTCCGACGCATAACAATAAAGGATGAAATCCTTCTGAAAGTCAGGATGAACCAACGTTGGTGCATCTTTGATTTTGATGAAGGCTTGTCTGCCTTCTTCTGTCCATATGAAATTGGACGTCTTTTTCATCATGGCTGAGATTTCCTTCATCAACTCCGAAAAATCTGGTACAAACCTTCGGATAAAGTTGACTTTACCAAAAAAAGGAATGCACTTGTTTCTTACTTGTAGGAAGAGACAGGCTCTGGATTGAATCCACCCGATTTGGGTCAATTTTAGTTCCCTCCTTGGAAACAATGTGGCCAAGTAACTTGCCCTCCGTTACCGCAAAGATGGTCTTCTTAGGATTCAATGAAATTCTGTGGTACCTGCATCTTTTGAAAACTTTCGCGAGGTGTGAAAAGTGATCGCTTCGTTTATCTGAGAAAACGGTTAAGTCATCTAGATAAACTACTATTATTTTATTTTTAAGATCCCCAAACGCCAAATCCATGGCTCTCTGAAAAGTAGCACCGGCATTGATAAGGCGGAAAGGCATCCTCTCGTAAGCAAACGTTCCCCACGGTGTGGTGAAAGCTGTTTTGATCTGCTCTTCCTCGGCCACTGCAATCTGATTGTAACCGGAAAAACCATCAAGAAGTGATAGCATCTCCGATCCGGTGGCTATCTGCAATGTATGCTCCATGATCGGTAAGGGATAATTGTCCTTCAAGGACGATAAATTCAAGTTCCTGAAATCTATGCAAATTCTGATTTCTCCGTTCTTCTTGCGCACAGGAACAATGTTAGACACCCAGGTGGAGTGATGAATTGGATAAATTATCTTTGCGTCCACCATCTTCTGAATCTCCGCGTAGATATTATCTTGAATCCGCGGATTGTAATGTCTCTGCTTTTGCCTGAAAGGCTTAACATCAGACTTCAGAGGAATTGTATGTGACAATTCTATGGGTGTGAAGACCTTCAAGTCTTCATATGACCAGGCAAATAAATCCTTGTATTGTTTGAACAAGGCGGTAAACTTCTCAGCTTCTTCTGTAGTACAACACTTGCCTAGATTAACAAACCGAGGTTTGTCTTCAGTCCCGATGTTCACTTGGAAATGTTCAGCAGAAGTATTAACACCTGACATCTTCTGATTTTGGATGAAATGGTCATGCCGGTCAAAAATATCCTCTAAAGATACAAAACCTTTGGTAATCTGATTTCCTTTTAGTTGTATGATTCCGGATTCCATAGCTTCAGAGTCTTCAGCAATTGACTCTTTGAAAGGAATAGGATTCCCTTCAAAGAACAATTCTTTGTAGTTGTCTCCCATAACGAGAAACTCTTTGATGTCATCATCGTCATCAAAGACTTGCCAGTTGTCTGCATTATCTGGTACAGCTGGCCTGTAGATCAGCTCAATAGCAAAAGAATTCTGACGAAAGTCAGAATGCGGCATGAAAAGAGCAGCTGACACTGTGAGGGCATCAACTCTGCTATTGTCCGTTCTTGGAATATATTGGATGTCGAAAGCATCGAACCAGTCGATGGCATTCCACACCCTCTATCTATAGGATTGAAGGCGATTCTTTCTGACTTGAAACTGCTCCCTGACTTGCTTGACAATGAGCTCTGCATCTCCTTCAACTCTAAGTAATTTGATCCCCATATCCTTCACATTCTTGAGACCCAATAAAAGCGCCTCATACTCTGCAGTATTATTGGTGCAATCAAATTGCAACCTATATGCGAATGGATATAAGCAACCTTCGGGAGAGATGATCACTACTCCCGCTCCTGATCTTGATATTGAGCAACTGCCATCAAACTGCATCCTCCACATTTTTGATTCTTCATGTGATGTAGTTGTGGAGAGTGCAAAATTCTGACAATCTTCATTGACATCATATACCATAGCATATGTCCCTGGTCCCGTGTCTTGATATAACACTTGTGCATGTGGAATTTGGGACTTTACCACTGTAAACTTTGATTTCACCTTAGGCTCTAGCTTAAAACTACCCTTCTTCAATGGAATTGTCGCGAACGACCAATCCAACTGAATTTCTCCTCCAAGATCCTTGCAAAAACTCCTGCTGAGCAACATCCCGTAACTTGTAGGAATGTCAACAATCAAGATAGTCATCATAATCTTCTTTTCAGGACAAGACGCTAGCCTTACTTGCACATCTTTCAGTTGGCCAACCAACGGCACCAGCTTTGATTCAAGTGAATAACACTTTTCCTTGGTTTCGGTGCACGAAAGTCCCAACGCGTTCATGATTTGTAAAGGCATAACGTTGTTCGACTCTCCCCTATCTATGATGCAATTGCTGAGTTTAAAACCTCCTATATACAAAGATATATAGAATGGCTTTGGCTTGTCTTCTGCTGGAACAGAGGATTCAAGTAATGTAGGCTGGATTACAGCCTTCTTCTTTACCACCTTGAGGATTCTTTCCAATTGCTCTGAATGATCTTGAAGATACTCCAGTTGTGAAATTTGTACCTTCATCTTCATCATGGAAGACACAATGTCGAAGTTTGCCGAGGATGGATCATGAGCAACCGGCACGGTGTTTACTTGTGAAGACCTTTGATTGGAAGTGGAAGCCACTTCCTTTCCTTTTTCATTAGACTTCTGCTTTTCCTCTTCTTCTTTTTGTGCTTTGAAGTGTTGTGCACGTGTAAACACAGGCGATGAGATGTCCTCATGATTGACTGCAAGAGAGTATTAGCAGTAGTCTTCTTGTTGTTGTCGTTGTTCATTAACGGGTTCTCTATCAAAATATCCCGTTGCAGAGTCGCCATCAAAGTTGCCTGTCTGTGGTGAGACAACGTTTGTATTTGGTGAAGGTACGAAACTTGGACCTAGAGCAGCCTCAACAAATCCCATGAGTTGACTCATTCTTTGATTTTCCAGACATGTAACTCCGGTGTGTTCAACTGTATCATGGAAAGTGCAATAAGCTGTAGACTTCTCAGCTTCAACATGCGGTCTTTGTTGTCCTTGCGGAAACTTTGATTTGTAGTTGTTGAAAGGCTGAAAGTTATTCCTCTTCGGCTGATACGGCTGTTGAGGTTGATATGACTGTTGTGTAGGCAGTGCTTGCTGCCCTTGTGCGGGTGATTGTCTCTTGAGAATTGTCACCTCGTTTGCTACTTTCTGAAGTAGCGGATCATCCGATGCTTGAACAAGCGGCCTGATTGAATCATTCCTCATCTTGCTCGTCGTAATCATATTATCTTCAATTTTGATAGCTTCCTCTTGAGTGAGTTGTAGATCTACTCCTTCACTTCCCTTTAAGAGAAAGGCTATTTCTGACGGTAGTGCATTGATGAAGCTACTCATCAAAATCTCATCTGATGGATTTAATGTATGGGCAAGACGTGTAACAAGCCGATTAAACCTTGCTATGAATTCCCTCATTGGTTCAGTAGGCTCCATCTTTGAGTTTGAGAGCTGTGCAAATAATTGGTGATTATCCTCGGTAGGCTTGAACCTTGCCAAGAATTTCTCACTCATGACTGCCCAACTTGTGATAAGACCAGGTTCAAGATTATGAAACCAGTCTGATGCGTTGCTTTCCAGGGTCTCAACAGAGAGACAAACATCTATGTCTTCATGTGGAACATGCAACACGGAACAAGCCGCTGTGAATGCTGAAATGTGTTCATCTGGATGCTTAGATCCATCACCATGGAATCGAGGAAAGTGCTTTCGCGATGCCTTAGGCAGCTCATGATGTCCTTGTAAGGCCAACGGTCCGATGTTATTGCCCCAAGGTAGTGGGGTTGGACGTCTCACGTTCCTTCCGTTCTAACCGTTGCCGTTGTTGTTGTTGTCGTTGTCGCCCATTGTGATAGGTGGGACTGGAGATTCTTCTTCTAATCCTTCTAGAAAATGCTCAAGAACCTCCTCAAAGTGCGGCTCTTCTTGAATGGGAGGATTGCGCCTCCTTCTGTAGTAAACTTGGTAAGCCAGGTTGCTTTATTCCCACGCGGGTGGTGGCAAAACTGGTCTACCTGTTGCAAGATCCGCCTTTTCTTCTTCTTTATCCAGAGTAGTAGTTGCGTTTCTCCACTGAGTGGTAGATGTATGATTTTCGAAGATGAAACTTCGCAAGCTACTGATGATGTCTGACTGCTCGCCTTGAATTAGCACAAAGTTCGGCTGTAAGGCAGCCGGAGTAAGTCCTGGTTGTTGAACCGGAGCAGTAGGACGCCAAATGGTCATAGCCGTGACATAAAGCGTGAAGCTTTCTTGAATGTTTTCTTGCCTCGTGCCCCACGGTGGGTGCCAGAAAACTGTTGGTGTCAGAATTAGCACCTCTGGAGTGTGAGTTTGTACATACAGCTATGCACACTACGTAATGAGTGCTCTTCAAATTAGGAGGGGAAGCTCCCTCGTTGTGCTGGAATGCATGAAATAGAAAACTAAACTAATGTCCTATCTTTTGTTGGAATGCATGAAATAGAAAACTAAACTAATGTACTATCTTTTGTTCTCAGCTGGTAGAGGCACAAGGTTAAGAAAACCTAGAACGTTGCAGCTAAGTATTTTCTGGTTTCGCAGATCATCTAACTACAACTAAGCTAACTTCTTTAAAATCTATCCAGTTTACTCACGAAAACAGAGCGTGAGGAAATGGAGCGGGAATGGTTTTTATACGATAAGCTGGGTACAGTTTTGCAACATGAAAGCAAGGTGGGCACAACTATCTGCTCGGCTGAATAAGCTTATTATGACACACATCATACGATAGGCTTTAAGTACGAATTCTCAACATGAAGGCAAGGTGGGCACAACTAGTTGCTTAATTCGAATAGGCCTATTGATAACAAAACACGAAAGATAGCCAACTAGGACAGCAAATTGCATAGGCGAGACACGCATACAATCCACGATCGAACTAGCCACTATATCTAACTAAGGCAAGCATTCATTATAATAATTGCATGGAACCCGAGTGGCATAACAGTTCATTATCAAAACAAATACTCTAGAACAGATCCAACAAAGACAATATTATAGGCAAGGTAGGCGCAACATATATTAATCTCCTGTAAAAGTTCCTTGAACAGATACAATAATAGCAATACTACAGGCAAGGTGGCGTAGCATGTATGCTATCAAGCAAAAGTTCCTTGAACAGATAGAATAATAGCAATACTACAGGCAAGGTAGGCGCAACATGTATGCTATCAAGCAAAAGTTCCTTGAACAGATACAATAATAGCAATACTACAGGCAAGGTAGGCGCAGCATGTATGCTATCAAGCAAAAGTTTAAATTATAAATGAGCTTAAAGCTCTTATTTATAGATTTCAAGGTGTAGGCAACCCTAAAATCACCTTGAGTCAACTATAGTCTTGCAATGCATGCAAGACTTATTCCTAAACCCTAATTGAATGAAACTATACAGTTAACTGGAATGCTATCATCTGTTAACTAAAATATCTAATCTAAATGGACAAGGTGCAACATGCACGTCCTTATTAAAAGCAAGTCAACTGGAATGCTATCATCAGTCAACTGAAAGATCTAATCTAATCTCCAAGTGTACGTAGATGTTTCCAAGAAAGACATGCATGCAATGTGTAACAGCAAGTTAACTCGGAAAGAAGCCTCGAGTTAACTGCTTCTTATGACTCATCGTTGGAAACAACTGCATGGTCTAACTGAAAGTCTACTCCAAGTTTATCATCTCCTCCAGGAATTTATCAATGTATCATCATCTGGCACTCTGACGCTATCCACGATGATTAACTGCTTGTCCAACTCTTTGTCTCCATCTCGTATCTCCTTCTGACTATCTCTAACCTCTGTGGTCACCTTTTTGATACTAATAGTCAGCATTGTAAACTCCTCCATCTTGGACGCCTCTGGCCCTCTGCATAGGTTATCATGAACTAACTCTTCGAACTCAGCTTGAACTGCCTCTAACTCGGCGTATGTACCATCCTCATGCCGATAATGACATGGGATCTAAGTGATGTACTCGCTGATGAAACGAAGAGCTGCAACAACCTTTTCCTGAATCATGCTCATCTTAGCATAAATCCTGTCATATGTCTCCACCCTGCAAAGATACAACTCTCTCCAAGTGAAGACCTTCTTCTGATCTCCATTTGCTTCAATGGCGTCGTAGATTCCTGCAAGCTGTGATATCAGAATCAAGTCCTTCGGCTTACGCTCGGCTATGAAAATCTCGAGCTCCTGAATTCTCTGGCGAAGACTATGTGCGTCAACCCTCAACTGATATAGCTCTATGAGGAGGTGTCGACCAGCAATGATAAAGTCCTCAATCCAAGTATCCAACAGCTTTCCTCGATTAACCAAGTGTTGAATCCTCTGTTGTTCTGTGGCGGTCTCTCGAAGTTGTGGAAGTAAAGGTGCTTGCCCCTCGCTGCCATGAAGTAAACTCGAGATATACATGCGGAGTTGCCTGATTTCAGCCTTGAGAGCTGCTTTATCCTCACCATCCTTCATGATGCGTTCCTCTAGATTACTTGTGACGACCCTGAATAGATTCACGTCGGTGTGTTGAGTATTCTTACCCAGATTAGTTTTGACAAAGGTAAAATCGCCAACATCAACTTCATCCAAGTATTTGCCTTCTGGAGGAGTAGCAACCTCTATGATGATCTCTGCCTCAAGATTCTTCTCAATGTTAATTTGTTTTCTGGCCCTCTTATTCAATCTGTTCTGATAGGGTTCACCGAACTCAGATAAATCAAGATTATATGAAGGCATACGCCTCTCTCTTCCCAATGACTTCTCGAGCCAAGATGAATAAGGAATACTATCCTCTCGAGGTAGAGCCGTTTCTACTGTATCAGTGCTGGCGGATCCACTGGTGTGAAGGTCTCATGTGTTGGAGTCTCAGGCTCCGAATCAATATTTATGGGAGACGATTGTGGTGAAAAAGGTGAACTTGGAGATGACAAACCGGCCTCAGCCTGAATTACTGGTGCCGATGAAATAACTGGTTCTTGAAGTACTGTCTCTACAACTGGAAGTGCTGGCTCTTGAAGTACTGTCTCTACAACTGGAAGTGTTGGCTCATTCTCAATCTGTTTCCTTTTGGTGATGCTTTTTCCTTTTGAGTTAACTCCCATCCTAACCCCTTCAGGTGGCTTCATGGAAACCTTGACTCGAGGTCTAGCCTTAGAAGTAGAAGGCAAAGAAGAAACTACCACTACTGGCGGCTCTGTAATTGGAATCACCCTTCACTTCTGCTTGCTCTCAAGGAAGTACATGGTTGTTTTTATAACAGACCTGGATAAGTCTTTCACTGAAGTGTTCACTGGAACATACCAATCAGGTTGGCGAAGTGGCTGGCGAGCAACTTGGTCTTTAATAAATGAATGTAGGAGTATCTCGCCATCATCATCAGACAAGCCTTCCACATCCTCTGACAAGAAATCAGCAATATGTGGAAGAGTAAGCCTACAATAATGACGACGACGCACCTCAAATTCATCCTCACAATTGACCCAAAAGTCCTCAAGTGCTGCCGAATGTGAAACATTTTGCTCTAACCTTGCTGAATAATGACCCAACGGATCATAGTCACGCTTCTGAGGAAAACACCCAAGCTGAAGTTTCTCTAACTCGTGTGCCATTAACTTGCAATCAGCAGCTGTTTTGCATTTGTAAATACCTAACTCAAAAGGAAAGGTGAAAGTTGGCTTATGTCGATTGCGAAGAAAAGTGTGAACCTCATGTGCCTGTCTCATGAACTCCATGAAAAGAACCTTATCGAATGGGTACCTCGGTAGCATCAGAGGCTCTCCTGTATATCCATATACACGAATATATGTGAAAGTAGGGAATTGGATGAACCAATTTGCCCAACTCTCCATTGCTGATTGTGCCTCTGTAGAAATCCTCACATGCATCTCATTATCCAAATTTCTGACTGTCGTCATAAGAAAGTGATCATTCACTGCTGTAAAGTCCTGTTTAGCTTTCGAAAACTCCAACTGAGGATAATATTTGTGTACTCGTTGAACACCCAGAACTCCATTGGTCTTTAATAATTTAAAGCTGCCTTGAAATGCAACTAAATAAACCAAAAAAGTCACCATGTGGAATTCGTGAATGTTTAGGAACTCTGTAATCTGCTGGTGAAGACACTCGCTAATAAACATGGCCCAGTCAAATGTTTCTTTCTTATCAATAACTCGTGAGATGAGGTAGAATATCCACGTTCGGAAAACGCTTGCGTCTTCAGAACCTGCTAATCGATTGAGGTAAGTAATCAAAACAATGATCTCTTCCTTGAAATCACCTCGTGCAATCTTCCTTGGCATGTTGGTTTTCTGAACTTTCAACCATCTTTGAGCTACCTTCTTCTGCGATCTATCCTTGTCCTCCTCCCATATTTTGTCACAATCTGAAATAGATACAGCGAAATGATCTGAACGTGGAGGAATAGAAAAACATTTTTCTACATCCCTCGGCTTAAGGCTACAAACAATCCTTCCATCTGTCGACCTGATTTGTCTGGTAGATGAGTCATAATGCTTAACACAAGCAAGTACGAACTCAAGATCAAAGACTGAGATAGGAATGGATGCCGCTGCAAGTATCCCTGAACGTTCAAGATTCTTGATTGTATTACTGCTCATACCCTCCAATGAGTTCAGATTGATGATGGGAAAAACATGACTTAAGTCGGTATCGGTAGTTTTCAGAAAGTTATGAAGAAAGACCTATTTGGCCTTATAGTCTATGGGATTATACTGCATTCTGAAAAACTAGATTTTTGACTGTAAAGTCGGGTATGTTTGGACAACTTTGGAAAAATTGGAAAAGCTCGGGGATAGGCTAAAAATAGCAAGGGGAAGTGAATTTTTTCAGACAAATTCTAAGATATGGGTTTTGTGTAGAATCTAATTTTAATGCAACTTAGAATGTCAGATTTGCGAAAAAATGGAATTTAGGCTTGCATGCAAAAGGTTTTCGGTTGAGATTTGAACTGGCAGTTAAGGGCACTGGGGGCAATTTTTTCCGCGAAAATCTGGAACATGGGTTTTATATAGAAATTAATCCTAAAACAACCTAGATCAACAGATTTGCGAAAAAATGTGATTTAGGCCCACATGCAAAGAGAATTCTGGAAAAAAGCACAGTGCTTCTAGAAAAGAGGTAGTGAGGCAATTTTCACAAAATAATCTAAAACATGGGTTTTGTTGTTGATGTTGAAATACTCGAACCCAGATGATGCTTTTCTGAAATATCTGTCGTTTTCTTTGACATGCGAAGAAAATCTAAGACGAGAATAGAGGAAAATAAGACAGAAGAATAAAAGTTTTATTTGTTTGTTTTCTCTCTTCTGCTGTAAAAATTCGCCTATGCTTGAAGTAGAACTGATAAAACCTGCATGCAAAATAGAAACCAAGTCTGAAATAATCTTCCCTTGAACAATCTGAATCTGTAGCTACGAAGAACACTGAAATCTGACACCTGTAGCACCTTCAAATCACTTATATGCTCAAGAAAAGATGTTTCTTGTCAACTCTGATGAAGAATAATGGACGCCATTAGCAAAATATATAGAAAAATATCTTCTAAGGCATGTGAAATGCATGCTAAGCATTGGAAATGGCGCTTGAAGTACAACTAGACCTTCAAAACTCATGCATGGTCTATATTTGGCTTCTAACTCAGTTAATTGGATGTAGAACCAACCCTAATTGGGGCGCCACCTTGAAGATTCAGTTAACTAGTGCATGCAAACTAAGTTTAGCCAGTTATGACTAAAAATAGGTTTATCAGAAATAGATTTGAAAAGAGTTCAACTGAACATCTAAATTTAGTAAATTGAAAACTCTTCCCATGCGCACTTCTATTTTTGAATTTAAAAAGTCAACCTTTGACTTTTAGGCGTCCTTCCATACTTGGACATTTTTCTGAAAATTTGAATCTAGAAACCTCAAATGAAGCTCACGTTCGATCACTGATTCTGATTAATTGCCGCATCAGATTAACTGGCTGACAGTTCCATCGAAGAGCAGGACCAAATCTGACAAGAAGCTTCTTTTAAGTGATAATCCAAAATTCATAAATTTGAGGCTTCAAAAAGATGGGCGCTCCTGGCCTCCAGGGGCGCTTTTGACCTCAGTGTTAGAATATTTTCAGGCATTTTCATTATTTTCACTGATAACTTGACCATATTTCACTTGACGTTTCCCAATATTTGACAAAACTTCAGAACATGCTGACTGACTCACTGCGGAGCAGGCTGAATTTTGAGCAAAGGCTCCTGGAGAGCACTTCATATAAAAACATCTTTTAACCTTCCTAAATGATGGGCGCCCCTGGCCTCCAGGGGCGCTTTTCCCAACCAATGTTAGCCAATTCTGTAACTGGCCAAGAACTACTAAACTTCCAGCTACAGACTGCCAAGACATCTTTTGACCCGGCTGAGACAGGCAATGGAAAGTTGGAGCTGACACGAACGAGATGAGTATCTAAAATCATCGAACAGATTCCATTAAAGGTCTTAAAACCTTGGGCGCCCTTGGCCTCCAGGGGCGCTTTTGTCCTTTCTGAACAATCTCTAATCCAGTTTGAAACCTCAAATTTGACCACTGATGGCGGCAACTCGACAACTCAGATTCACCTGCCGACAGATGCGTCGCGGAGCTGGACCAAAAATGGGAACAAACTTCCTGGGTGTCACTTGATCAAAAGACTTTATTTGAAGTCTCAAAAAGATGGGCGCCCCTGGCCTCCAGGGGCACTTTTTACCTCAGTGGTAATCACTTTTGCATTTCCCTCGTTTTGCATTGAATCTCTGGTTTCAGGTGATTTACTCCTCCATTGGACTGACTGGCTTGCTCATTGTGAAGCTATCAGGAATCTAGAGAAGTCATCGGTAGAGACAAGTCACAAAAAGTTGAATAAAGCTTCCAAAATGATGGGTGCCCCTAGCTCAGAGTGGCGCTTTTTCAATCCAGACTTAGTTAATTTTACAGCATTTTACCTTGTTGAAAATCTCCTCCGAGACGAAGTAACTTTTTGGACGATACTTGCCATAGAAACATTACCGAAGCGTTTTGAGCTTAGCTGTCGACACCTGGTACCTGGCCATCTGCCATTGATGAGTTTAGAACACCTAACTTCTCATTTGAAAAACGAAAACTACCCACCAGGCTTAAACTGAGTCTTAACTGAAATTGACTTCACCTCTGTGATCGTGAAGCAAAATAAACCAATCAAAACAAATTTCAGTCAATTCTGACAAGTTTCAATTTTTAGGGTTTTGACCTAAAAAATAGAGTTTTGAAACCCTAATTTTCAATTTTTTCAAATTTTGCCAGTATCTCCGTGGCATGACATTGACTAAAAGCCCATACCTGAATTGCCCAAAAACTATATTTTGACATCATTTTAACAAGGTTTAGACCATTTTAAGCAAAATGCCTTAATGAAGCAAAAATTTCGGATTGGGTACAACAGGGTATTCCAAGGGGACTTACACAATTGTTCAACTTTTGAAGCAGATGCAAGATGCGAAAGATTTGGCGATGATGCTCTGATTCCTAAACTAATCGAAAAATGCTAAAGGCGGGATACGAGGATCAACTTCAACAAGCTTCGAACCAGACTTTGCTTCGCCTCCCTTCGGACAACGTCTACAAAATCGGTGCAATCTTCAAAGGATTGGAAGGATATTCAAATTATGACACAACATGCACATACCATCACAACGATGCATATGAACATATAAATCACAATCGAAGCTAAGTGCCAAATATGCCAGTTGACCACGCAGGGCAAACTCACCGTTAGTGAGCCCGCTAGTGGTATGGATGAATGAAGACTCGCTTCAGCCAAATCACGTATTCCATAGCTAACAACTACTTGCATGAAATAAAATCTACTTTACTCTATCTATTTTGAACTGGAAAGATGAAAGGGCCTCGCTAGCTGCTCATAACAAAAGAAGAAATCACCAAGCAATGAAACTCTTTATATTATGAAAAGTGTTCACAACAACCGTTTGCAAAACTTTGAAAGGTAAAGTTTTCTTTCCTCTTCAATCTAAGCTAACCTCTAACTATTCACTAAATGCCTCCTCTACTATCTAGATCAATTCTATCTCTGCTCTAATGTCTAACTATTATACAAATGAGGGGGGATGCCCCTTTTATATCAAGCCCAGTCCAGTGGATGGCTTAGACCCAAATACCATTAAGGGCTTAGATTGAGCCACATATGCCCTGATTAGGGTCTTCGCCCTAAAAACTGCCACTGAGAGGAGTGGGGTAATGAATGCGCAGAAGATTCTCCACTCCTTTGCAGGAACCACTACCAGCAATCAATGTACATCATCCCCTTCCAGAAGATCATCATCTAGAAGGGCGTTTCCTTTCTCCTTTTCCCTGGCTGCAAAATCAACGAAGTTGGCCAAGACAGCCTCAGCTTCCTTATTTGAAATTGGAGGGATATGATCCAACTGAAATTCCAGCACTGTAACTGTTCGCCCGTGCCGGGCACAAGATTTCTTCCAGGCAACCAAAGCATCCTGGGTATTTTGAACAATGCTGGAGAAGGTGGAGGTGTTCTCAAAATCATCCTGGACAAAGGTCTTCACCTCCGAAAAGAATGGTGCCAATCTACTCTTCAAACCATCTGCAGTCACCTCCTTAGAAGTTAGCCTCCTGGCAAAGATAGCCTCTACCGTATTGAGGACTCCATCAAAAATATTTGTCATGGCCTTCTTCACCCTAACCGAATCTGCCAGTGATGCATCATAGAATCCTCGAGCCGTGACCACTGATGAGTACCAGCTGGCGAAGTCATATCTATCACCTTCTTGAATCACGCCTCCCTCAACCAAAGTCTGTAGAGGTGTGTGCATCAAAGCCTCTAGGCGAACAACAACCCTGGTCTGATAGATACGAGCCTCACCCCAAGCCTGATTAACTGCCTCCATTCTTGCCATAATGTCGGAGGCTTGCCGATAGGCATGTGCGAGATCCTCCATAAAATTTCTGTCTCAACACGAACATTGGAAACCCACTTATCCGCCTCTTGTGCCATTCTTTTCAAATCCTCTAGACCACTAATTGACTCTCTAGGAAATTCGACTGGGAGCTCAATTGCCAGATTTTCTTGCCCACAAGGACGGGACAAGTGTTGTACATAGCCAATCAATGTTTTGTGCTCCACCTTCAATCTTTTGTATTTGCCCTCGGTACGGAACAATCTGTCCTTGAGTGCCTGATATGAATTATTGCACTCCTCGATCACCTGTGCTCCAGTAGGGCGGCCAAGTTCCATAGTAGTGATCACATAATTCTCCAGACCAACCTCATCCCGATCACATTCCATCCTAGGCACAACCACGTGCAATGTTCGAGAGCCATCCTCATCTGTTGACATTTTAGAAAACTTTTTGGCCTTCTTTGTTGAAGGTGCACTGATCCTAATCAACAATTCTTCCATTTCAATTGCCGGATCGGTCTCATCAACAGGATCATGTCTTATTCTGTCCCTTAGCCATTCTGGCACCTCCTGTTGCAAGTCGGAAATAATGAAGGGCTGCTCATCTCTGGCCTCTACCTCATGAACTTCCTCCACACCCTCATCCTGACGAGGCCCCTGAATCTCTATAGGTTCGGTATCTCCCGAGCTTTGGGCCTTCTGATCCGAATTAGCATCATCCTCAAGAGCTGCCTCAATCTCATGCTGAAATTGAGTATCAGTGGTCATTCCTTCCTCTGTCTCCTGTTGATTTTCCTCTCTAGGCATATTGATGCTTTGGCCAACTGATTCTCTACGAGGTGGCTGACTTGCTTCTCGCAATACCTGCTCTTCATTCAATCTTTCTCTTTGATCGACAAACAGTGAAACTTCCTGCATGCTTGGAGAATGTGCCTGTGATGGCGTATGTGTGGACTCTTCAATTCCTTGAGGCTCCGGTTGGACTGGTTCCTTCCCTCGTGGCTCTAGAGCTTGAGCAACCTGCCTCCTTTGCCTAGCAGCCGGTGATCGGTGATCTCCCATCAAATTGTAAGTAAGGGGAATTGATTTGCCCTTAAGTCGGTTTACACGCCTCTCCACCCAGCTCCGTGTGAATGTCAAGACTGGGATGCAAAGTGTATCCAAGTCTGTAATCTCTTGTTCTGACCAATCTGGAAGTGGGAGTGGCGTATCCCTTACTGTTTCATAATCAGCCTGTATCACATTTATATCCTGCTCAATCTGGTCTGGCATTGGGACAATCTCGCATTCCCTAATCATCTCCAACGATATCCGTGAAAACATCCTTCTCCTGACATCAGCCTCATCCACTGCACTCGCCCAGAAGTCCTCAATCTGTGCCTCATGCCTGAATTCCTCGGACAATATCCATCTAATATTCCTCTGGGGGTCATAATGCTGTCTGCTGGTATGGTAGGAGAGGTGGAAGAATTTAAGCTCGTTCTTTGCTTCCCTTGCTGCCTGCAGTGATGGACAAATTTCATCTGAATTCCCCATGGTGATAGGGAATCCAAGTCCACCCTTCTTCTTTTTCTTCTGAATCTTATCATAGGCAATGAGTTGCCTAGATATTTCTAGCTTCACAATCTTGTTCATGGGATATCAGGGCAATCTGTACGGGTAAGAGGAAAACCCTTGTAGCCTGATGTAAGTAAACTTCGGAAACTGGATGAACCAACATCCGAATTTTTCAATCAACTTGTTGACGTGCTTTTTATGACAGGGCCAGCACAGAATAAAGTTGCCCAACGGTCACTCTATTCTCTCTTGATCAAGTGTCCCACATGCTAAGATTGCTTGAAAGTTCATGTGTTCGACTCCAAGGTTCCTTTTATCGCGAATAGACTCAGTTGGTTGATGTGTTTTGCTGGTTATTTCAAGGGGACTTACATAGTTGTTCGACTCCGTGAAGCAATTAGGACATGAATGATTTGGCAATATTGTTCTGGTATCTAGACTGACTCGGAAAATGCAGAATTTAAAGGGGATAGGGATAGGGATTCTACAAATCTACTTCTAAAGGGTGGAGGACGAGGATCGACTTAAACAATCTTCAAACCAAACTTTGCTTTGTCTCCTTTCGAACAACTCCGACAAAGTTGGTGCAATCTTCAAAGGATGAGAAAAGTGTTCAAACTATGACGCAACATGTTCATACCGTCAATACGACGCATACAAACATATGAACCATAATCGAAGTTAAGTGCTGATACTCCAGTTGACCACGCAAGGCGAACTTACCATCAGTAAGCCCGCTAGTGGTATGGATGAAGAAGATATGCTCAAATCACAACGCCACACTCCACAATTAACAACTACTTGCATGAAATAAAAATCTATTTTACTCTATCTACCTTGAATTGGAAAGACGAAATGGCCTTGCTAGCTACTCATAACAAAGAAGAAATCACCAATCAATGAAACTCTTTGTATTATGAAAAGTGTTCACAACAACCTTTTACAAAACTTTCAAAGGAAAGTTTTCTCCCCTCCTCAATCTAAAGCTAACTTCTACGCTAAATGCTATATGCCTTCTACTCTCTAGCTCTGATTCAACTCTTGATCTAATGTCTATCTAATATCTTACAAATGAGGGGGGATGCCCCTTTTATAACAAGTCCAATTCAGTGGACGGTTTAGATTGAATTACAATAAAGGGCTCAGATCGAGCCACATATGCCCTGATTAGGGTTTCTGCCCTAAAAACCGCCACAGAGAGGAGTGGGCAATGAATGCACAGAATATTCTCCACTCCCCTGCAGGAATCATAATGAGCAATTAATGCCCACTACCATCATCAAGAAGATCCTCATCAAGCAGCGCGTTCCCACTGGCCTTCTCCCGGATAGCAAACTCGATCAACCGGGCCAATACTGCTTCAACCTCCTGTGTAGAGATCGGTGGAATATGGTTGAGCTGGAACTCCAAGACTGCTACCGTCTGTCCGTATCTGATGCAAGATTTTCTCCATGTCACCAAGGCGTCCTGGGTATGCTGAATTATACTAGAGAACGTGGAGACATTCTCAAAGTCATCCAGGACAAGTGACCTCGCAGCTGAGAAGAATGGAGGCAGTCTACTTTTCAAGCCATCAGCAGTTATCTCCTCTGGGACCAACTTTCTAGCAAATATGGCTTCTAATGTATTGAGGACTCCCCCCAAGATGTTGCCCATTGCTTTCCTCACTTTAGCTGAATCTGCCCTTGCTGCGTCGTGAAATCCACGGCCTGTGACCACCGAGGAGTACCAACTGGTGAAATCATACCTATCACCTCTCTGAATTACACCTCCATCCACCAAGGTTTCTAGAGGTATATGCATCAAAGCCCCCAAACGAAGTACAGTCTTCGTTTGATAGATGCGAGTATCACCCCAGGCCTGATCTACTATATCCATCCGTGCCAAAATATTTGAGGCCTGTCGATAAGCATCGGCAAGGTCCTCCATGAATTTCCCTGTCTCAGTATGAACACGGCTAACCCACTTGTCCGCCTCCGTTTCCATTTTCTTCAAATCCTCTAAGGCAACAACTGACTCCTTCGGAAGCTCCGATGGACGTTCTACTGCTGGGTTTGCTGGTTCACCTGGATGTGCTAGATTTTGTACGTATCCTATCAAGGTTTTGTGCTCCTTCTTCAATTTCTTATACTTCCCCTCCGTGCGGAGCAACTGATCCTTCAATGCCTGATAGGAGTTATCGAACTCCTCGATAACTTGGGCTCCCGTAGGACGACCCAACTCTACTGTGGTGATCACGTAATTTTCAGGCCTCTCCTCGGTTCGATCACAATCTTCCCTCGGAATAGCCACCTGAAGCGTGCGAGAGCCTGACTCGTCAGTCGAGATCTTTGAAAACTTTCGGGCCCTTTTCTTCTCTGGTGGCGCACTGATCCTCCTGAGGAACTCTTCCATCTCAATGGCCGGATCCGTATCATCCTCGGGTTCTCTCCTCATTCTGTCGGAAAGCCAATCAGGCACTGTCTGCTGTGGATTACAAATGACAAGGGGCTGTTCTTTTGTTGCCTCCATCTCGTGCACTTCCTCCCTTCTTGCACTGGTTTGCTCAGGCTCATCCTCCTCTGTAAGCTGGGTATCTCCCGACCCTTGGGTCCCCTGTTCTGTGTTTTCTGAATCTTATCGTAGGCAATCAATTGCCTAGATACCTCAAGCATTACTATGTGATCAGTGGGGTATCGTGGTAACCGATACGGATACGAAGTGAACCCTTGCAGCCTAATATATGTGAATTTCGGGAATTGGATGAGCCAATACCCATATTCCTCAATCAATGTCTGTGCTTCTTTAGATATTCTCTGCTGCGTCCTCTGCTGAAGTGTCCTCGCAATGTGCATTGTGAATGCATCATTTGCCCGTTTATAGTTGGCAATGTTAGCTAAATGTAGCTGTGTGCAGGCTTCATGGATTTTGAATTGACCAGGGGCACAGCCGATTGGCTCCTTGTACGAAATCCCTCTGTACTTAGTCATTCTGGCCAACATGTAAATTACATATGAGCTCATGTAGAAAGTCTTCGTCACCTTCAAGCTCCTGAATTGCTCATCGATGTGGTTGCTAATCATCCTAGCCCAATCGACACACTCTTTCCTTCCAAGATGATCTCGATGAAGTAGAACATCCAAGGCTCGAAAATGTAAGCCTGTGCACTCCCATTCACCCGGCTCAACATCATTATCAAATCACAGTATTCTTGTTTCACGTCCTCGGCAATTATCTGCTTTGGGAGCTTAGTGCGGGGTGGCCTCGGCTTCTGCATCCAAACTCTGTTGATGACTGCAGTGACTCTTTCGAAAGAGGAAGAGTACATCTTATCGCCCTTTTATTTGTTCTGTATAACATCTCCTCAGCAGTTGGAATCCCAAATGCCTCTCCGATGGCATCCGCGTGAAGTTGGCGAGCAGTTTACCATCCGGAGAGACAATCGTCCTACGTTCTGGCTTGTAGTGATTGGCGCACTCCATAATTAGCTCCGGACACTGAATTGCTGGCGGAAAACTAGCAGCTGCGTAGATTCCACTCTTCATTATATTATGTGCCGTGACTGATGGTTGATGGCCCCCTAGCCCGAACATCCTCGATTTGAGTGCATTTAGATTAAATGAACCAAGGTTGGTGTCATTTAATCCTGCCAACTTTGAAACTATTGCTGACTTTGGGAGAAATGGCTTAGCGAGCCTTTTAATCATTGCCTGCCGGGATGAGCCAGCCTTGCCTGCCTCAGTGTTTGCAGCTCTGCCTGCGGCTCTGCTTGTTCCTGCGACATCCTTTGCGCCAGCCATCTGTAAAAATAAAATAGAATAATAAGCTAGACTGCAGATTTTTAATAAAATAAAACAATTCCCGAGATGGCTGCGAATACGGAGTTAGCTTTGAAAATAAAATTCCTCAGCATAAATTTCTAACTCCAAACCTCAAACTATATAAAAATCTCTGAGTTTAGAGACAACTCTCAGCAACTGCACTTCTGACTGGTGAAGAAAAAACGCAGCAAGCTAATAACTTTCAGCAATGTAGCTAATTTCTCCAGCACAAATAGTTCGAACCTTGACTTCACTTTGTCAACTTCAGCAGTTAGAGGAATAAAGAGTTGCCAGCAATATGAAATTTCAACTTCCTCAACTTCTCAACGTTTAAACTTCTTCAACACTTCGACTTTCAGTAGCTTGAAAATAAAGATCTCCAGAGAAAAGAAATCTTCTACAACTTCGCAAATCTGCAGCGACTTCAACAATCTGGAAATAAAAATCTTAGCTCTCCAGCATACAACTTCGAACTTTGCAGCAACTCCACTCTCAGCTTTTCGAAAGAAAGAGTCTCGGCAAATGAAAATTTCTCCAGCACTTCGCACTTTCAGCAACTCAACACTCCGAAATAAGATAAACTCTCAAAGAATTTCTCTCCTCAACCACTTCGAAAATATTTCAATCTCTCAAGAACTTCTTCAACAACTTCAACTTCGAAACAATGTGAGGAGAAATGAGAGAAGAGATTGTTTAAATAACTCTTCTCGGAGAATCCTGCTAAGTAGTGCTGGGGCTATTTTTAGCACCTTCATCAATTTTCCACTCTCTTCGTTCGGAATCTTCTAATTCAAGCGCAGTAGTGGGCTAGTCGTCAGCCGGTCATTATGGCAGTTGCCATTAATAATGATTCCTTCTTCTTCAAATTTTCGAATTTTCCTCTTAGTCTGCCAGTTAACTCTTGGCGATTTAAACAACTCGCGAGAAACAATCACTTGACTTGATTTAAAATTCCATTTTAAAATCTCGCAGTGTTTAAATAAATTCAACTTGAAAAATTTCGTGGGAGTTGTAAATTTATTTCCAACTTTTAAAATGTCTGTCATTTAAATCCTCGATTTCATAAAATTTGCCTTAGACATTTTAAATTCTCTCATTAAAATGTTCAACTCCGGGTGATTAAAAATTATTTGCGTGCTCGAAATAATTCATCCTTTGAGATTTAACTTCCGTCAGGAAAATAATCTAGGCAAAACGAATTTCCTCTGAAAATATTAAAATTTCCCTTAGGAAATTAATTTTCAAACTCTGTTAACTCATGGGTGCATTTTAAATGGGTTCATTTGATTTTCACTTGACCCATGGAAAATATTCATCGATATCAAATCTTCCCCTTGAAAAATATTCGTCAACTTTCAACTGCCTTTGGAAAATTTTAAAACTCATCAAATCATCCTTCCATGCCAAGGGCGTATTTTTCCCTAGTGAAATGCTATTTCACTTAGAAAAATTTTCTAACATTTTGTCTCTTGGCGTATTTCCCTTGGTATAATTTTTCTCTGAAAAAAAAAATCTCCATGCCTTATGAATTAAAATTTAAATCCCTCTTCAAGGGCGCATATTAGCCTAGAGGCTTTCACTTTATTTTCCATGGACTTTGAAATTCTCTGCTTGCTTGATCTAGGCTTGGGCGCATTTGACATAGCCCACTTCCATTTCACAATGCCTTAGCATTTTTTACGTTTACAACAAGCTGGGCGCATTTCACCCTTGATGCTTTCATTCTCCACGCCTTAGAAAAATTCCCTAGACTCCCAGCGCAAGGGCGCATTTCCATGGTGGAGGTTTTGTTTGAGGCGCATTTCATACCCCTCAATTTCACTTTACACGCCTTAGGAAATTTCCTCAACACTCTTACTCCAAGGTGGGCGCATTTAAATATGCAAGCTTTTACTTTCACACGCCTTAGAGAATTCTCCTATCTTTACTCACCCTCCTTGGGCGCAAATGGCTTATGCTATTCACATTTCGTGCCTTAGAAATAAAATTTAAGTCTCCAGCAACCTTGGGCGTATTTCCTTAGTGGAGCTTTGATTTCTATCATGGGCGCATTTGAGGGGTGAGACTTTCAAGTGAAGGCGCATTTTGCCTAGGAAGCTTTCATTTTACACTTAGAAAATTTTCAAACACTTAGAATATCCTTTCAAGGTGAGGGCGCATTTCCTAGGTTCCACTTTCATTTCGTTGCCTTAGGAAATTTCTAGACTTCCATTCCTCCTTGGGCGCATATGGGGTCTTGAGCTTTCACTTTCCTGACTTAGAAAATTTTCAAGTCCTAGCCACTTTATCTTGCCTTGGGCGCATATGAGTGTGTCTGGTTTTATTTTCACCACTTAGAATTTCTTCAAGCCATGTATCTTCTTGAGGGCGCATTTTGACCTCTCTACTTTCATTTTATGCCTTAGGAAAATTTCGGCCTCCATTATCCTTCTCAAGGTGAGGGCGCATTTCACTAGGTGAGCTCCAAGTTGAGGGCGCAAATAGGGGTGGCTACTTTTGTTTCACCATGGGCGCATTTCAAGTGTCATGCCTTGATTTTTACCATAGGCGCATTTCAAGTGCCACGCTTTGATTTCCAATGCCTTAGAATAATTTGAAGGCACTTCCAAGGTGGGCGCATTTACATGGGTCTACTTCTATTTTCCCACACTTAGAATATTTTCCATGCCTCTGCCTGCCTTTGTTTACGCATTCTATTTTTAGCAAGTTGTGCTATTTTTAGCAAGTCCCTTGATTTTCAACCTCTAAGGGCTCCGTTTTGCCTGAAAATTTCATCATATGATATTCTTCACCTTGTGAACCTGTTTTGCCAGTCCTCTGCCCTGACCTGCTATTTATAGCCACCTGCTATTTATAGTAAGTTCTGACTTTCTGACTTTAGTAGCTCCGTTTTGCCTGAAAGTTGCAACGCTTGATCTTGATAGCTTGAGTGTTACTCTGATGCCAACCTCGGGTGCAGACCTGCTATTTATAGCCGTGCCCTGACTTACTAAAAATAGTAAGTTCTCCGATTTCGCTCAAATTTTGCCAGCAGGTACCTTGAAGTGTGCTGACATGGGTGGGGTACTTCGTTTCGGCTATTTTTGGATTTTACCCCCTATAAAAGTGGAAACCCTAATTTGATTTGCATGTATCCCGAACGGTCTCCGTTTGTCCTTGTTCCTTCTGCATGTCGTTCTGCTTGCTGGACTGGAGTGTTGGGCGGCTGCCGGAGTGTACCTGCTAAAAATAGAAACTGTCTGAAAAGTGACTCATCCACTGCCGGATGGTTTTGCATGTCATATTGCCCGCGGGATCTCAAAAAACCCAGAAAAACCCAGAAAACTGGTCTGCATGCATGTACTGGCTAAAAATAGTAAGTCCTCAAAACTCGATCTTCTCCGCTTGCAAGTCACACCGTTGCGAAGCTCTCGAAAAACCCATAAAGAAAAACCCGACATGCGTTGAAAAACACTGCATGCGAACCCTAAAAATAGCCTCCGAAGGTTGACTTCTGAAAGTGGTCGTCTCGGTTTGCATGTTACATCACTGCGAAGGTTTTGGAAAAACCGTATGATTCTCCCATGCATCCAAAAGCCTGTGGAAACCCCCGAATGGCTTTGAAGCCTGAACCGCTAAAAATAGCAAGTCGTCCGATTCGCTCAAAATTTACGGCAAATGACGTTATGACGACGCAGCGGAATGACAGAATTCCAAAATCTCAATAAAATAGTCCCAAATTGAATACTTACTAAAAATAGTAAGTTGCCGGAATACAGTGAAAATTTAGGGGGACTCTGCTGGAAGTCTTCTGACTGCTGCACTAAGCTTAGATCTCAATTTTATAACTCAGTTTGACCTTTAATAAGCCTGAAGGATGAAAGCCCTAATTACACAGACTTAACCAATATTTCAACCTGGGTCAAACAACGGGACATCCCCGGAAGGACCAGAGACCAGAGAGAGAGCGAACCAAAGCCAAAAGACCAGAATGGAGCAAAATTTAGGGGGTCCCCATTTTGATGGGGTGATGTGTGAAAAAGGTCACAACACAACTCTTGTGCCTCTTTTGATATTCTGTGATGAGTCCTTTGCTGCAAGGTCCTCGTTATATGCATTTTGAAGGCATCATTGACCCTCTTGTAATTGGAGGTGCTTGTCAACTGTAACTGTGGACAAGCCTTATGAATTTTGAATTGCTGAGAGCCACACCCAATCGGCTCCTTATACGATATCCCCCTATATTTTGTCATTCGGGCCAGCATGTAGACAATATACAAGCTCATGTAGAATGTTTTCGTTCTCCTTAGAGTTCGGAGTTGCTCATGTAGATTATCACTAATCATCAATGCCCAGTCCACGTGCTCTTTGCTTTCCAGCACAAGGTTGATATAGTAAAACATCCAAGGTTCAAAGATGAACGCTTGGGGGCACCCTCCAACTCTGCTAAGCATCACGATCAAGTCACAAAATTCCTGCCTCAAGTCCTCTGAGATTATTTGCTTCGGCGGCTTTGTTCGAGTTGGCTTAGGCTTGTTCATCCACCTAGAGTTTATCAAGTCAGCACATCGATCAAATGTGGATGAATACATTTTCTTAGTCCTTTCCCTTGTTTTGTAAATCATCTTTTCATACGTTGGAATTCCAAATGCCTCCCCAATTGCTTCAGGCATAAGATTGGCCAACAACTTGCCATCAGGTGAGACTGTTACATCCCGATTGTATAGCTACTATTGCATAGGGTAATTGATTGTAATGTTTGAATCATTAAGATGAATAAAACGTGTTTTTGTTATCAAAATGAATGTGTTCCATTTAATGAATGTATCATTTTATGCTACTTCTATCGATGTTATCCTTGAAGAATGTTGCATGCATAGTTATTGAGTAATGAATATTCTAACTTAAGATGTTTTGTATACTGTTGATGTTGTGAACAAGTAACTGCCGAGATTGTATGTCTATGGGTGCAGGTACATGAACCATTCCTCCAGGTGGAGGGGAGACATCACTTGGGAGAGGGGCTTGGTCGGGTAACCGGTAAAGTTAATCAGTTGAGCATACACACACTTCACTAAGGGTTTTGGGAACTGAGTCAGATAGAGTTGTCTTGATAAGTCATCCTTAGGCTTAGGAGTTTTGGATTATTTCTTTGTGCTTTGTGAGTGGTGTTACTTGTTAATCTGACTTATTGTACTGTGACCTTGAATGCGAAATGTGAATTAATATGTGAACATAGGCAGGATGTATATGTGTATACATGTATCGCTCATATGTATGTATCAATATGTATGACATGGCGATACAGACGTATGTGGGGCAATTATCATGCCATACGCCTGTGTCGACATGGCGTACATATAGATACATACACATGATGGTATAGATGGATTATACACATCTATAAACATATACACACTATCTATGATGTTTTATTACAACATTATTATATTGCCTTGAATTTACAATTAAACATATATAAACATAATTGCACAAATAGGTATATTGTAAGTATGCAGACTGGCTCGCAATATACGTATTTGAATGATTTTATGCAAATATGTATATGTATATTTAAGTGTAAATATGTAAATAAATATATATATATATATATATATATATATATATATTTAATATTATATACATATATATGTTATTATAGTCTTACCGGAATAAATATATAGATATATATAGTTACATTTAAATATATATATATTTATTATGGTAAATAAAACTATAATAAATTATATATAATATAATACGTGATATAAATATAATAATTTATTTATATTTTAAATAAAGAAGATCTTGGGAAATAAAAGACTTAGACTTCTATAGTCTTTTGGTAAAAATCGTATGAATATGCCATGAGGAATAAATAAATGTTTTTAACATTGGAAATCATATGAGGTTTATCGAATATTTGATAGCTATGAAATAAAACTAAATATTGCGAATTTCCTTCACCATGAAAAATACGCCAAAGTTCAAATGTTATTTGGAAAAGGGTCGAAACTTTGAATGAGAGAAAATCTCGCGCGGCTGTGAACATGCGCGCGCATAGAGACCAGGTCTCGGCTTGCAATCCGTCATGCTAAGAATGCGTTGGAAGGCTTGGAGTATAGGGCAGGTGGGACGCAACTGCCATGGATGTTTTCCTGCAAAAAATCTAATTCGCCATTTTTAGACGCCTTTGCTGAGTACGCCTGTAGGTGTCTCTCAACTATATCTTTACCATGTGTGAGTTGAAATATTCTCCCTGGATAAAGGTCGAATCATCTTGAAATTGCTGAGTAGGTAGCTATACTGCTGCCACAGCAAGATTGACATTTTCAAATATGTAAGTTGCCAATTCTAATGCCAAAATTGTAGCATGGCATGAGAATTCGAAACCTATAAATAAAGCTCTTCACCTTGTCATTTTTACCAATTCACAATTTGTCATTACTATAGCCGAATTTGCTTTCTGAGAGCCACAATCTGTTATTGCTATATTCGAATTTGTTTAGAAAGCCACAATTCCCCATTGCCATTCTGTTTCAGCCTTGTGAAATTCATTGCTGCATAAATACATGTACGCATTTGCTGCAGTAACCATTTTGATAGTAACCAGCATTACCAGTCACCATTGTTCAGTTATTCTGAGCCTTAGAGAAAAACAGAGGTAATAGTAACTAAGTAGGATATTCAATAAAAAGAGCACTTTGGAGAAAGGGAGAGAGGAATTTAGT
Source organism: Sequoiadendron giganteum (assembly GCA_007115665.2). Lineage (NCBI taxonomy): Eukaryota > Viridiplantae > Streptophyta > Pinopsida > Cupressales > Cupressaceae > Sequoiadendron > Sequoiadendron giganteum. Next base: position 883,493 of record CM021108.1, on the reverse strand, counting down.
TGGAAGCATTCACCTTCAACTTGGTGATCAAACACAGCTGTATACATTGGCAGTCTGAGGAATTGATTACTTCCAGCTGGAAAGAAGCTTATACAGGCATGAGAATTTCTTATTGTATTTTCTTTTTCCTAAACTTGTGTTGAATCTAGGAAATAAACTAGATAAAGGATTGTTTGGCTTTTATTAGAAATTGAATGGCAAGAGGCAAGTGCTTGAATAGAATCATATAGATAATATGCTAATGAATGCATTTACTTCTAAAGAAAGAGAAAAAGGGCATATTTTTGTAACCACATTGTAAATGTGTTAATGATTGCATTGACTTCTAGTGAAAGAGTAAAAGGGCATATTTATGTAACCACATTGTGTGTATTATCTCCGTATATGGAGAATAAGGGTTATCTAGTTATCATATACTAGGAATGAAATGAAGATAGTGGTCTAGAAATGTCTTTTTCAGCTTAAGTTATAGGAATAACTGAGGTAAGCTAAAAGTACTCCTAGGATAAAGATTTCCTGATTAGGAGGAATGGTATAAGATCCTTGTAGACTGTTTCGTTTCTAAGTAGATTGTTTGAAGGTAGGTTGTCTGAAACAGGATATACCTCCCTTATGTAACTATTTGAAGTAGAATGTTCAAAGGTAGGTTATCTGAAATAGGATATACCTATCTTGTGTAAATTACTTAGTAGAATGTTGTAGGTTAGTCTGAGATAAAAAATTATCCAAAAGTAAAGGACGATACGTACGCGTGGTGTAAGATAGCCTTAAGTCAAATCGGCCCTGAGTAGTGTATACGATAGATGACCTTCATTCGAAGTACTGAATGAGAATACTTTGGCCAAAGTAGTGGAATGTACGACATCCACTTAGATGTGAGATAGTTGAGACTACACTGTCAGTTCATCGTGATCCTTCATGCTAGTTCAGGATTGTGAAATAGCAAGTTCTAGATGTATAGGACACAACACTATGCTTAGTTGGGTTGTCGCAGCCGGATACTTTACCAATCTCTTCGTTCGAAGGGAGGGCCATCCATTGAATGATGGATGTGCGGGGGACCGCATTAATAGTCTGTGGTTGGCGGAAAAGCGCTTGAGTGATGTTTCTCCTCCATAGCAGGCGACAGATACACCAAGATTTGAAAGGAAGGGAACCTGGACCGTCTTACTGCTATTTGTGCAAAAGCTTAGGAGCTATGTATGTAATTGTTTTACTTTTGTACTCTGATTTATATTTATAATGAAAATGGAATTCATGTGGAAATATATATTGTAACTTGCAAGTATTTATCAATAAAGAAAGGAAGAATTTTATTGTAATGTCTCTGTTACTTGTTACTTTTATATGTTTGAAGTGAAATGTTGGAAATTTTTTATTTACCCAATTTGGGGGTCGTTACAGAGACGATAGTCTTTTGCTTCGAGTTGTAGCAATTAGCACATTCCATAATTAGCTCTGGGCACCGGATTGCTGGTGGAAAACTAGCAGCTGCATAAAGTCCACTTCTGACAATGTTGTGGGAAGTGACTGATAGATGATGACCTTCGGTTCCCATTATCTGCCTTCTGAAAGTCTCCAAGTTGAATGAGCCAAGATTTGTGTCACTTAACTTGCCCAGTTTCGAAGAAAACTTTGACTCTGACAGGAAGGATTTGCTCAACTTCTTTATTACAGTCTGCCTTGATGTGCTTGCCTTGCTGGACTCGACATGATTTCCTCTTCCTGCAACTCTTCTACTTGTTTCAGCCATCCTGCAGAAATAAAAGACAGTCATTAGAAAGCGAGATTTTAGAAAATAATAACATTTCGAGGGTGCCAGCTGATTTTCAAAATAAAAAGGCTGCAACACTTCGAAATTTCCAACTTCAAACCTCAACGCCTTTCTCACTTCAACACTTAGAAGTTTCTACTTGCAGCAACACAACGCGCAACACTTAGAAAGATTTGCTCGCAGCAACTTAGAAATTTCTCCTTTTCTCAAATTCGCACCTTCAGCACTTGAGAAGTTTCTCCTTTTAAATTCACACTTTCAACAACTTGAGAAGTTTCCCTTTTGCAGACTCACACTTCCAGCAACTCAAATTCGTACTTTCAGCAACTCAAATCTTCTCTTCTCAAATTCCCACCTTTAGCACTTAGAAATTATTTTGCATTCAACAACTCAAACTCCTCTTCTCAAATTCGTACTTTCAGCAACTTGAGAATATTTTGCATTCAACAACTGATGAGGAATATGAAAAGAATTATAATTCTTATAGGTAGGTCAAATTCTGGAAGAGGCTAATCTTAGCAAACATTTGAATTTTCGTTTTCCCTCCTCTGCCAGTCGCAACACTTGTCATTCAAAACATCAAAACATTTGACTTCTAGAACTTTGAAAAAATATCATCACCCCTGCACAAGCGTGCTTCATCATGCTTGCATTTTAAAATATTAAATCAAATATCCCTCATAAACAATTTCATTTCAATTGGCTAAGGAATTTATTTTACTCTGGCCATATTATTTCAGTCATCCAGCTCAATTTGTAAGCCAAAGCATTTTGTAAAAAACATTTATCTTATTTGCCTTAGAGAAATTTTAATTTCGCCTAGGAAATTCATTAAACGGGTGCCAGGCAAAAATCTCTGTCAAAACAATGCGAGCAAGGTGTGGAACAAGTTTAAATCATCTTCCAATGTGAAATGTCCAATACCTAGAAGAAATTTCCCCCTCAAAACTCATCGTTTTCATGTGTATCCGAACGAAGGGGTATGTTTAATTTTTATTATTTTGAGAAAAATAATAAAATTTGCTAAGGTTTATTGCATTTTAAATCCTGGGCGCATCTCACACCTGTGGTCTTCATTTTCATGCTTTGGCATTTTCCTTATTTTCCTGGAGAAATCCTTTCCTGTTCATGGGCGCCTTTTATCTTGCCTTCAGAAATTTTAATGCTACCTCTCCTAGGCGTACTTCACACTTTCACCTTTGAAAATGCCTTAGGAAAATTAATTTTTTAAAAAAATTTATTCATCTTACCCTTGAAGGGCGCATTTGAGGATGCCAACTTCTACTCAAACCTTATGCTTTGGCAACCTTCACCTCACACTTAGCAAATTTTCTCCTTCAAGTCCCAACTTCCTTGGGCGCATTTCATGAGGTGTGTAGGAACTTTCATCTTGCTTGGGCGCATATGAGGGGGTGTGTAGGAATTTCCCACGCCTTAGAAACTTTTATTCTCATACCTTCTCAACCTTGTGGGCGCATCTCACTTAGTGTGAAGGACCTTGGGGGCGCATTTGCTATGTGGAGCTTCCATCCAAGGGCGCATTTGAAGGGGTGGGAAGGAATTCCCACGCCTTAATCATTTTTCCTCTTGCCTTGTTCATTCCTAGCGCATTTTCTATAGGGAGGAGGAACTTGAGGGCGCATTTGAAGTGTGCTAGAGGAACATTTGAGCGCATTTTACCCCATGAAGGGGAACTTTAATACTTGAGGGCGCATTTGAAGTGTACTAGAGGAAACTTACAAGTGAGGGCGCATTTAGGGGGGTGGGAAGGAATTTCCACCTTGAGGGCGCATTTCATGTAGTGTGAAGGAATTTGTTTAATCCTTAGAAAATTTTCTCATTACCACGTTTCCTCTATGACTTGCAAGCTAGGCGCATTTGGAGGGTGGAGGAGGAACTTTCACACTTAGAAATATTTTCATCCCCATGCATGCTCACACCTTGGGTGCATTTCCAAGGTGGAGGAGGAATTCTCATGCCTTAGAGATTTTTATGCCAGCCTCTTAGCCTTGGGCGCATTTCATGCTTCCTTCTACCAGACAACACCTCAGCTACCTCGACACCCTATTTTTAGTAAATTTGGAGAAGCGTGCCTCTCCATGCCTTTTCATTTGTTTTGAACTGGAGCTGGCGTGATTATGCTTCTTGTGACCTTGGTACCTTGTTTATACTTGTTGTCCACGCTTGTCTGCTATTTTTAGCGAACCCTAGAATTGATCGACCTTTGCAGCTTTGTTTGACCTGAAATTTGATCCACATGATCTTGATGTTTTAAGTGACCTGTTCACACCTACCCTCGGCACAAACATGCTATTTTTAGCCATGGAATGACTTACTAAAAATACTAAGTACTCAGATTGCGCTCAAGTTTTGCCAGTAGGCAGCCTGAAAGATATTGATCATGATGGTGTACTTCATTTTGACAACTTTTGTATTTCATCCTCCTATTTTTAGGCATAAGGGTGGGAACCCTAATTTGTCTTGCATGTGCCTCAAACGACTTTGTCTGACCTGGTTCCTGTTGCATGTTGCTCTGCTTGTGAAACTGGAGTGCAGGGAGCTGCCTAGAGTGTACCTGCTAAAAATAGTAAGTGTCTGAAAAGCGATCAATCAGCTGTCGAATGAGTTTGCATGTTGCAGTGCTAGAGGGATCTCAAAAAACCCAGAAAAACCCAGAAAACTGGTCAACATGCGGGCACTGGCTCAAAATAGTAAGTCCCTGAAAAATGATCCATCTTGTTTGCATGTCATATGTAATGTCCCCATTTTCAGCACTACACGTTCTAATGACTGTAAGCCTATTTCGTGATGCTCATAGGCTAGTCAGAGGCAAAATTAGGGTTCCCAGCTGCTTGGAGGTTTTCCTTGAGGATTCAGGGGTTTGCATGTTGGAGTTTTGTAGTTTGGTCGCGGGATTCCTTCTGAGTTTTCAAAGAGCTTCGCGGTGGTATGACATACAACTGGATCAGAGAACTTTTTCGGACTTACTATTTTTAGTAAGTTACAATGGCTGCATGTTGGAGTTTCATAGTTCAGATTCTGGATTCCTTCTGGGTTTTCAGAGAGCTTTGCGACAGCGTGACATGCAACCGAATCAAAGAACTTTTCCGGACTTATTATTTTTAGTAAGTTACGATGGCTGCATGGTGGAGTTTTATTGTTCGGATTCTGGATTCCTTTTGGGTTTTCGGAGAGCTTCGAGACATCATGACATGCAACTGAATCAGAGGACTTTTCTGGACTTACTATTTTCAGTAAGTACGACGGTTGCTCGGATTGTGGTTAAAATGAGTTTGGAACAACTTACTATTTTTAGCAGTATGCTATTTTTAGTAAGTTCTATTTTTGGCAGTGCTATTTTTAGCAAGGTCTCTGAAATTCGATTTAGTGGCTATCTTGGGCAGGGCAATATATTCATCCGGTCTCCAGCAGTTGAGGTGATTATTTTGGCAAATTCAATATTTGTTGAAAATAGTATTTTAAACGAGATATTTCTACAAAGGCTTGGTGGACGCCTAAATGGAGGGATAAGTTGGTTTATTAAAAAAGGCAAATTTTATAAAAGTTTCTCTCCTAAGTATTTTGGACGCCAACTTAGGAATAAAAAGAATTATTTCATTTTATTAAATAATTCTTCCATGAAAGAAAGGACGCCAACTTTGAGGAGGATTTGTGGTCAACAAGGAATTTTGAATTCTGTTGACTCTAGGAAAGGGCACACTTTTCTAGAAGCTTCTAGAAGTCTCCTCAAAAGTTATAAAAAGGAGGTTTGGGGTCTTCATTCAGCATCTTATGTTTTACAATATTGTTATGCTGCCGGAATGGTATTAGGGTTGCTTCGAGGGATGCATACCTTCTAGTCGGCTTAACTTCTTCTTTGAAAGATAGCAACTAGTTGAGATTAGTTTCATATTGAGTTGTTTTGCATTTTGCAATTAAGTTATTGTATTTTCAGTCATTCTACAGTTGCTGTTTTGGTTGTGGCTGAACTGGATTTTCACTCATATGTCTTTGAATGATTTTTATCTGGTTATGGGTATTTGATCATTGTGTTTTGCAGCCTTGGGTGCCCCTCTCTAGTGATTTTCAGATTTTATTATCAAGTGTGGATTTTTTAAAGGCAAATTCGCCCCTCCTTGAGGGCCGTACATTTCTAGAGAGCATTGGTTTCCGTGCAAATTAATATGAAGTCATTTGATGTTGTCTAGCCTTTGGAATTTGGGCGCCAACTTGTCTAGGAGTTATTGCATCTGATTTCAAGTCATTTGGTTGGGTATTGAGCATGTTATGAGCATTTTAGTGGGTCTTGTAGTTGCTGGTTAGGGTATTTCAGTTGCTGGTTCTATCATATCAAACTTAGAGGGTTCATCATTTGGACTGGGATTGAGTTCTTGAAGTCATATTAGGCATTTGGAAGACTCGTTATACATTTGCAGCTTGGATTACTTCACTAATGCAGTGTGCTTGCAGACTCTCTAACATATTGTAAGCTGAACAGTAGTACTGTTAGCATTTCTCCTAATCTGATCTGATTCTTGTAATTCCCACGGCTGTGGAAGATACTGGCTCATTTCAGTCTATAGCTTTAAGTTTCCCCTTATTGCATCACCCGCTGAACAAGTGGAAGAGGCCGGCTTGCCGCCTATTTACTTACTGTATTGCATTATTCATCATATTGCTGATCGGCTGAGCTGTCAACATACTCCCGTTGAACAAGTGGTCGAGTTGCATCTTTACTTCAGTAATGTACTTTCCATTTCAGTCCTCTCGTTGAATAAGTGGTTTAGTGATTTCTTTTCTTTCTGTTACTTTCCAGCAGTTTCAATTATGCTAATGATCCCCTTTCGAGTATGCTCTCAACCTTGCCCGCATTGGGATCTAGGTTGATCAGAAGAGAGGGTTACATTCCGCTGGTTTATGTTTGCACTAATGGTAGTGGGTGAATTTAGCTCTGTAACGAAATGAAAAAATTGGCTGGTATATTTCAGTGGTATCAGAGCTAAGATCCTGCCATCCTATGAAAAAAGACAAAGTCAGTTGACAGATGAGTGACAAAGAAATCAGATTCTTCACCTGAGTTCGGTTTAGCTTTTAGAAGTTCTGAAGATGTTGCGTTGTCTGAGGTCCAGGAATCGTGGGAAGTTAGATTTGATTGTGGCTTCTGAAGAATGTCAGTTCAAGAGACTATGTGAACATGAGGCTGCTATATTCCGTAAGGAATATCAGAACATGGCAGATAAATTTAAGAACGATGTTTCATTTGACATCTTTCTGAATTGTGCGGTGATTCATACCCCTGGAAAGTTGGCTATGGTCAACTACATCAAGAAAATGATTAAAGAGGAAGCAAAACATGCCATGGTTGTAGGTGTAAGTAAGGAAGAAGAAGTGCCTGTTTGCGGATTGCAGCCCACAAATGAGCAAGTTGAAGAGTGTTTGGTAGAGCCTCAAAATACTTCCTTAGTCGTGCATGTGATAGGAAGTGATGAAGATCAGCTTATTAAAAAGGACATAACAACAGTCTTGAGTCCTAATGAGGATTCATGCAATGAAGGTCTTTAGACTAAGGGCTACATGGAAGATGTTGATAGTGATTCCGATGTTTTTGTACCTCCTTTTATTGAAGGTTTGGTGATGGATAATTTTCCTCTTGTTGCTGTCCCAACTTCCCATGAAGTTCCACATGAAGAAATCAGCACTTTACTCATTCAAGATGGTTCCATTGAAGGTGAAGATGATGAAGTTTTCAAAACAGCTTGCTTAGATGATTCCTTGCGTCATTACAATGATGGTGTCACAGGTGGTCTTGGGTTTGAGCTTCAAACTAAGCCCTTGGAGAGAGGTGTCTATGTAGATATCAGTTTAAGTGAGTTGTGTGGTGACCTATTCAAAAAGTCAGCACTCCAAGAGAAGCATGAAGAGCTCTTTCCTTTTGATCAAAACGATCAACCTCTTACCACTTGGGATCCAGGTGCAAAGGCACCTAGCATTGACAAGGAACCTGTGTGGGATGAATTTCCCTTTGATCCGAATGATGAAATGGAACATGATAAGGACCCTATAACAACAAACAATGGTGACAATATGCTTGCATTTGGGGATGCCTTCAAGTTTGACCAAAGTGACATTGAGGTGGAAGCAAAGCTTGAGGACCATATGGTTCTTGATGATGAAGAGTTTGAAGGTGTTCTTAAACACAAATCTGATTTACCTATTCTTGAAGTTGGTTGTAAGCAAAGGCTTGAAGAATTAGAAGAACCTGATCCTCTTTATGACATTGAGCAGTTAGTGGGAGGTGAAGAAAAGGAGTTTTGGAGCAGCGATGAGGGCAGCAAAGACGAGAAACAAGGTTCTGATTTTCAGTTGCAGCCTATCAACAGTTCACCATCCTTGCATGTTCATGAGCGTGAAGATCAATGCAAGGTAAAATTTGAAAAAGAAGTGTAAGCTCTATCCCTATTTGATCACACACACAATTTGGCTGAAGATCTCTACTGGAAGGTTCAGCTCGAAGAAAGACGAAGAGGAGTTAAAGATGAAATTGCTCTTCCCTCTTTGCAACTTATCAGAGATTCCATGGAGACATTGAAATCAGCGTACATACACTTGATTGAAGATCGAGATTATGCCTTCAAAATTGCAAAGAAAACCATTTGTGCTTTCCAAGGAAAAGAGAGAAGGGTTGATGAGCTTACTCTTGAAATCGAATCAACAAATGCCATGTTGGAAGATACTCAAGTGGCATTAATGGAGGTAAAGAGGCAACTAGCTGGTTTCAAACTTTTCAGAGAGCAAGAGAATGAGCAAAGAGTTGAAGAAATCAAGTAGGTAATTGGGGAGCTTGATAGTCTTCAAGAGGAGTTTGACCTTGAAGGTATCTCAAGAAAATCTGAAGTTGTATGTGCAGATTTGGAGCAGCAAGATGAAAGGAATGATTTCCAAGTTTTTGACAACCCTCTCTTTGGAATGGATGCAGAGGAAACTTATGATAATCCTCTCTTTGTGATTGAAGATAAAACATGTGAAGGTCTCAAATTAGTTACTCATGAAGAATGGGAGAAAGAAGGACGAAAACATGTTGATTGCATATTTGACAGCCCATCCCTTGGTTTGAGAGATGCTTCAACTCATTCAAGTCTATCTTCAAAGTTGGGTTTGAATACGTCTATTGTTCCATGCTCCATTGTTGTTGAAGCTTTCATGGATAGGCTTCAAAGGTTTACTAGAGGAGATATCGATTTCATGAGGATGCACTTGGTTTTGACTAGCACTTGGGGTTGTGTTGCGTTTTCTTTTCAGTGTATTGAAAGTCATTCTCAATTGGGTATCCATGCTTGGGATTCTCAACATGGGTTGATGGGGCTTATTACTTTTGGAAAGAAGACATTTTGGAGGGATAAGGATCACATTATCAAATTCTGTGGTGCTGTCCCCTTCCTTACTAGCCACTTGAAGGTCCCATTTGTTCTTCAACAAATGGATTGGAGAGAAATTTTGAGTATGGGATGGAAATATGAGCGGTTGGTTGCTCTTGAGAGTGATCCTTGGCTAAGACAAGGGCAGTTTTTTAGACATGAGCTTGCTGGTTGGAGGCAGACCAGCCACCTTTCATGGGGAGTTACTCATATCCGGGAGAGTTGGTTCATCACTTCTTGTCTAAGAAGTGGTAGTTTTCAGTTGGTGATCTCTTGTATGTTTTCCAGCCACTTTGGAGGTTTGTGAAACAAAATTTGTTAGTTCCTTCCCAACTTTGTATCAGGACAACGAACTTTCACATGCTTTGATTCTACATTCTGAGACTCTTGAAGTTAGAATTGTGAGAAATTTCTACAGTCTTCAAGGTTGTATCGTGATAACTCAGTTGGGGCATTGTAGATTCATGGGGAGTCCTAAGCTCTTGCAAAAGATTGCTTCCCTCTTTGCAAGAGAATTCAGAGAGGTCACATTTGCAGTTGTGGCTTTGTTAGTTACCTTACGGAGGTATGCTGAGGGTTACAGTATCAAGTTAAACAGACTATCTTTCCCGTTGCCCAAGAATGTGATAGAAAATGGTATGGTTGTTATTGATGACTCGAAGACTTTTGGGCATGAGAGGTTGCAAGGTGTTGACTTCAGTCCTTCCAGGCTGTTCATGGATAGTAACATTTGGGAGTCACAAGGGAGGTTAGTGTAGTTTTGGCATGATGTTTCCACTAACTTGGTCAGAAGGGTGCAACATCAGCATGGTGGTTTTCCCTTGAGACAAATGTGGGACCCAGGGAGCGTACTCAGGTTGGTATGGATGAGCTTCAAATTTTCTGGGGTTGTGGTGGTTTTGCTTGAGGACAAGCAATTTTGGGAAGGGCGGACTGTAATGTCCCCATTTTTAGCACTACACGTTCCAGTGACTGTTAGCCTATTCCCTGATGCTCGTAGGCTAGTCAGAGGCAGAATTAGGGTTCCCAGCTGCTTGGAGGTTTTCCTTGAGGATTCAGGGGTTTGCATGTTGGAGTTTTGTAGTTTGGTCGCAGGATTCCTTCTGGGTTTTCAAAGAGCTTCGCGGTGGTATGACATGCAACTGGATTAGAGTACTTTTTCGGACTTACTATTTTTAGTAAGTTACGATGGCTACATGTTGGAGTTTCATAGTTTAGATTCTGGATTCCTTCTGGGTTTTCAGAGAGCTTCGCGACAGCGTGACATGCAACTGAATCAGAGAACTTTTCGGACTTACTATTTTTAGTAAGTTACGATGGCTGCATGTTGGAGTTTTATAGTTCGGATTCTGGATTCCTTCTGGGTTTTCGGAGAGCTTTGTGACGTTATGACATGCAACTGAATCAGAGGACTTTTTTGGACTTTTTAGTAAGTACGACGTGTGTTTTATGACAACGCCAGCACAGAATAAAATGTCCAACGGTCACTCTATTCTCTCTTGATCAAAGTATTCGACATGCTAAGATTGTGTGAAAGTTCATGTATTCAACTCCAAGGTTCCTTTTATTGCGAATAGACTCAGTTGGTTGATGTGAATATGTTGGGTATTCCAAGGGGACTTACGTAATTGTTCAACTCTTGCGAAGCAGTTTAGGATATGAATGATTTGACAATATTGCTCTGATTGTTCGAACCGATCGGGAAATACTGAATTTAAAGGGAAAAGGGATAGGAATTCTACAATCTATCTCTAAGGGTGGAAGGCAAAAACTAGCTTTAACAATCTCCAAACCAAACTTTGTTTTGTCTCCCCTTCGGACAACTCTGACAAAGCTGATGCAATCTTCAAAGGATGGATAAGATATTCAAATTGAGATTCAACATGCATATCCCTTCGCAACGAAGCAAGTGGACACACAAATCACAACCGAAGTTAGGTGCTGAAATTCCAGTTGACCACGCAGGGTAGGCTTACCGTCAGCAAGCTTGCTAGTGGTATGGATATAGGGAGATATGCTCAAACCAATGCTGCATTCCACAATTAACACTGCTTGCATGAAAACAAAATCTACTTTACTCTACTCTACTTGAATCAGAAAGATGAAAAGATCTTATCAACTACCAACAATGCAAAATGAAGTCACCAATCAATGAAATCCTTGTATCATGAGAGTCTTACATAACAATCTTTTACAAAAACCTTCAAAGGGAAAGTTTTTCTTTCCTTTCCAAACTAAGCTAACTCCTAGCTCTACCTTAACTTCTATCAATCTCTATCTATGATTTTGTCTAGCTCTGATCTATCTCTGATTTCTAATCTTTTACAAATGAGGGGGGATGTGTTGTGACCTTTTCACACATCACCCCATCCAAGATGGGGACCCCCTAATTTTTGCTCCATTCTGGTCTTTTGGCTTTGGTTCTCTCTGTCTCTGATCTTTTGTCCTTCCGAGGATGTCCCGTTTGACCTCAGTTGAATGGTTGACAAATTTAGGGTTTCTATCCTTTAGACCCGTTCGAGGTCAAGATTGAGTTACTCAGGTGAAATCTAAGTGCAGCAACACATTCAGAAAGCTCAAGGCAAAATCCCCCTGAAATCTCACTGAAATCCGACCACTTACTATTTTTAGTAAGTGCCTAATTCGAGGCTTGTTCCTCAGGATTTCGAGATTCTAATGACTTCAGCACAATCAGGTAGCTTCAGAGTGCCTACACGCGAAATTTGAACGGATTCATACAACTGGCTATTTTTAGCAGTTCAGCCTTCGGAGGTTATTTTCAGGGTTTAGACAAGCAATTCTTCGGTGAATGACAGGAGAATTGATCTGGGTTTTCCAAGACCTTCGGGATGGTGTAACATGCAAATCAAGTCGGGGAATTTCAGAGGTCAGCCTTCCGAGGCTATTTTTAGGGTTTGCATGCAAGAATTTTCAATGCATGTCCGGATATTCCATCTGGGTTTCGCGAGAGCTTCGTAGTGATATGACATGCAAGTGGATCGGATCAATTTTCAGGGACTTACTATTTTTAGCCAGTGCCAGAACTTTGACCAATTTTCTGGGTTTTTTCTGGGTTTTTCGAGATCCCACGGGCACTATGACATGCAAACTCGTCCGACATCCGATGGACCACTTTCTGGACACTTACTATAAATAGCAGCTTCAATCCAGCAGCTACCTAGCACTTCATTCCAGTGAACAGAACGACAAGCAGTAGAAACCAGAGCAACCAAGGGCAGTCGGGAGTGCATGCAAGTCAGATTAGGGTTTCCCTGCCATGTCTAAAAATAGATGAAGCGAAATGTAGAGATGTCAGAATGAAGCACGCTGCCATGATCAGCATCCTTCGGGCTACCTACTGGCAAATTTTGAGCAAAATCGGAGGACTTACTATTTTTAGTAAGTCAGGACACAGCTATAAATAGCAGGCCTGCGCCGGAAGTCGGTATGAACAGAGCACTCAAGTTATCAGGATCAGACATAGCAAGTTTCAGGTCGAACGGAGCTACTGAAGCAGGCAACTTTGAAACTTACTATAAATAGCAGGTGGCTAAAAATAGCACGTCATCACCAGAAGCAAGTATGAACAGGTCTCTCACAACATTAGAGGCAACTGGAGCAAATTTCAAAGCAAACAGAGATACGGAAATTGATCAATTCTAGGGTTTGCTAAAAATAGCAAATGGCTAAAAATAGCATGTATTGTGCCGGATAGGATGTGAATAGAATGGCAACACCAGATGGAGGCACAACCACGCCAGTGCCAGTGCAAAGTAGGGTGAAACGCAATGAAACCCTAATTTTACTAAAAATAGAAAGCCAGAACAGGGTTAGGGCGTTGGAAATTCATAAATGATAACTGGCATTAAACACCTTCATACACGCCCAGGAGAAAATGTACAAAAAAAAGTTCTAAGTGTGAAATTCCCTTGGGCAAGTTTGAAATGCGCCTTCCAGAGGCATGAAAATTATCCTAAGGCATAGAAATTCTTCTAAGGCAAGAGATTTTCCTCCTCATACCCCCAAATGTGCTTGAGGAAGGTGAAAGATCAAGCTTGGGCGTGGATTTTCCATCTCACATAGTGAAATGCGCCTAAAATGGAAGTTACATGGCCTAAATGTGCCCAAGGAAGCTGAACAATCACTCTGGGCGTGGGTTTTCCATCTCACATAGGAAAATGCGCTTGGAAAAGGAAGTCAACACCCTCATATGTGCCAAGGGGAGGTGAAGAGCCACTAAAGGGGGGCGGAATTCCTTCCAACACTAGCAAATGCGCCCAAGAGTGGAAGCATCATATGCTAAATGTGCTAGAAGGAGGTGAAAGGTCACTTAGGACGTGGAAATTTTCTCTAACACTATGAAATGCACCCAACTTGGAAGTTACATGGCCTAAATGCACTTAGGGGAGCTGAACAACCACTTAAAGTAAACGGAATTCCTCCTGACACTAGCAAATGCGCTTATGGGAGATGAAAAGACACTTAGGCGTGGAAGGTTTTTCACATGTGATGAATGCGCTCAAGGATAAAATGGAAGTCCACTAGCCCAAATGCGCCAGAAGGAGGTGAAGAGTCACCCTAGTCATGAGATTTCTTCATGGCATTTGCGCCCCAAGTAAAAGGTAGAAGGTGAAAGATAAAAACGTTAAGTGGTGAAGGTGAAATGCGCTTGAAGGTGAAAGTCTATTATGTGAAGTGCGCTCAAGGAAGGTGAGGGGTCACCATGTCATATGCGCCAAGGGGGAAGTAATGCTAAGGGGGCGTGATTGTTTAAAAGACCAAGGGTTATATTTATTATATTTTTCCTCTTCACTATATGAAATGCGCCTAGATGTGGGGACTTGAAGAGTGAAAATGGCTAAGTAAGAAATAGAATGTCTGGGCATGGAATTGCCTAAGAGAGGAAATGGAAGTTGACATGCCCAAATGCACCCTTCAAGGGTAAAATAATTAAATTTAAATTCCTAAGGCATTTTTTAAAAGGGAAAATGAAGAATACGCCTAGAGGATGATGCTAGTTTCCAGAGTTAGAAAAATCTTCAGAAGGGAATTTTTTCAGGAAAATCAAGAGAATTTGCCAAGGCCAAGAAATGGGAAATTACAGGAGTGGAAGACATCCGGAGGATAAGATTAAAAACATTAGCCATTTTTATTATTTTTAAATAATAAAATTAAAAGAACCCCTTCGTCCGGATACACATGAAAACGATGGATTCGGGAAGAATTTTTCTTCTGGGTATTAAACATTCGCAATTCAGAGGTGATTCAAACGTTCTCCGTGCCATGTCCACATCGTTTCGAGGGGTATTTTGCCTAGTGCCTTTTTTTAAATAAAATTCCTAAGGCAAAATTCAGAGATTTCTCTAAGGAAAACGAACAAAATGAATGAGAGGCACTTCGCTAGAAGTTTTGAGCTAGATAATTTTGCCAAAGCAAAGACATGATCAAATGACTTAGCCAAACATTTCAAAATTGTTCAAGGAAGTGAACGATTTAATATTTTAAGAAATCAAACGCGGCGAGGCAGGCCTGTGCAGAGGTGATGAATTCATAATTCTAGAAGATGCCTCAGATGACAAGTGTTACAACGGAGAAAAGAGAGGGAAAATGAATTCAAAAAATTTGCCAAGTATAGCCTCTGCAGGAATTCGACCAGGCTATAAGATTTTCAAACCCTCTTCATTCCTCTCACCAGTTGCTGAATGAAAAAATATTGGCTAAGTGAAAGTACAAATTTTTTGAAGAGATTGCAATTGCTGAGAAGTTCGAAATTGTGAGAGAGCTGAAGGAGAAGTGCAAATTTGTAAAAGTTGAAGTTGCTGAAGGAAGTGCGACTTAACTTGCTGAGGCTGCAGTTGCTGAGAGGCACGATTCCCAAGTTGCCAATTGCTGCATTTGCTGAGAAGGTACGAATTTGCCAAAAGTGAAGTTGCTGAATGCTGAAGTACGACTTGAGAAAAGAAAGTTTGAAGTTGCTGAAAGTTGCTAAGTTAGAAGAAGTACGAACTTCAAGGGAGAGGTTTCAAATTTGCTGAAAGTAAATTGCTTCAGGCAAACATTTCCAAGTGTTTGGCATTGTGTTGCTGCAACTAGAGAAGAAACTTCTAAGAACGTTGAAGTAAACAAGCGTAGTTGAGGTTTGCAGCTGAAAGTGACAAAGTGTTGCAGCCTTTTTATTTAAAAATCTGCTGGCACCCTCAAAAGTGATATATTGTTTTATAAAATCTTGTTTTCTAATGACTCTCTTGCCTTTTTGCAGAATGGCCGAATCAAGCAAAAGAGCTGCAGGTAGAAACAACCACACCGAGTCCAGACAGGCTGTGATCAAGAAATTGGGCAAGTCATTCTTGCCAGAATCCAAATTTTCATCAAAGCTCGGCAGGCTAGCTGACACGAACTTAGGCTTATTCAACATGGAAGCATTCAGAAGGAGGATAATGGGGACTGGAGGCCATCACCCGTCAGTGACTTCGCACAGTATTGTCAGAAGTGGATTGTATGCAGCTGCCAACTTTCCGCCAGCTATCCGATGTCCAGAGCTCATCATGGAGTGCGCTTACCACTACAATGCAGAACAAAGAACAGTCACTTCACCAGATGGCAAGGTGTTGGCTAACCTGACACCTGAAGCGATCGGAGAGGCATTCGGGATTCCAGTTCATGAAAAGATGATCTACAAGACCAAAGAGAGAGCTGGAAAGATGTACTCATCCACCACAGACCGGTGTGCTGATTTGATAAATACTAGGTGGATGATTAAATCCAAGCCAACTCGCACTAAATTGCCCAAGTAGATAGTCTCAGATGACTTGAGACAAGAGTTTGGTGATCTCATTATGATGTTGAGCAGAGTTGGAGGATGCCCCCAAGCGTTCATCTTTGAACCTTGGATGTTCTATTTTGTCAACTTGGTGTTGGAGGGAAAGGATTACATGGATTGGGCACTGATGATCAGTGATAACATACATGAGCAGCTTCGTGGCGTGAGGAGAACGAAGACATTTTACATGGGCTCCTACCTTGTCTATATGCTGGCTCGCATGACGAGATATAGAGGGATCTCTTACAAGGAACCAATCGGTTGCGGATCCCATCAGTTTAAAATATATGAAGCTTGTCCACAGTTGCATCTGACAAGCACAACTAATTACAAGAGGGTCAATGACGCCTTTACAATGCATATCACGCGGACCTTGCAGCAGAGAACCCACCACAGAATATCAAGGGAGGCACAAGAAATGATTGAGAAATTCGGATGTTGGTTTATCCAATTTCCAAAATTCACCTACATAAGGCTGCAAGGATTTTCCTTCTATCCATACAGATTGCCTTGGTATCCCACAAACAGGATAGTGATGTTGGAAGTATCTAGGCAACTGATTGCCTATGATAAGATTCAGAAGAAGAAGAAGAAAGGTGGACTCGGATTCCCGATTACTATGGGAAATTCAGATGAAATCTGCCCATCACTGCAAGCAGCAAGAGAGGCAGAAGCGGAGCTCCAATTCTTCCACCTTTTCTTATCACACCTGTAGGCATTACTACGATCCCCATAGAAACATCAGGTGGATATTGACAGAGGAGTTCAGGCACAAGGTGCAGATCGAAGACTTTTGGGCTAGTGTAGTGGATGAGATCGAGGTCAGAAAGAGAATGTTTTCTCGGATATCGTTGGGGATGGTCAGAGAGTGTGAGATCATCCCAGTGCCAGATCAGATTGAGGAGGATATAAACGTAGTACAGGCTGACTACGAGACAGTAAGAGATACACCTCTGCCACTCCCAGATTGGTCTGAGCTAGAGGTCACTGACTTGGATGCACTTTGTATCCTTTGAAGATTGCACCAGGTTTGTCAGAGTTGTCCGAAGGGGAGACGAAACGAAGTTTGGTTTGAAGACTGTCAAAGCTAATCCTTGCACTCCACCCGTAGAAGTAGATTGTAGAATTCCTATCCCTACCTCCTTTAAATTCAGCATTTCCCGATCCGTTCAAATACCAGAGCATTATAGTTAAAATCCTTCATTTGCTTGAGAATATAAAGTTGAACAATTACGTAAGTCCCCTTGGAATATCCAGCATATTCACATCAACCAACTGAGTCTATTCGCATTAAATGAACCTTGGAGTCGAACACATGAACTTTCATGCAATCTTAGCATGCGGAACACTTTGATCAAGAGAGAATAGAGTGATTGTTGGACATTTTATTCTATGTTGGTGTTGTCATAAAACACACGTCAATAGGATGCCCCTTTTATATCTAGCCCAGTCCAGTGGACAGCTTAGATTGAATTACAATAGAAGGCCCAAATCAAGCCACCTAAGCCCTGATTAGGGTTTTATCCCTAAAAACCGCCACGGAGAGGAGTGGGGTAAGGAATGCGCTGCAGATTCTCCACTCCTCATCACGAACTACTATCTGCCATCAATGCACGTCGTCTCCCTCCAGAAGGTCGTCATCCAGAAGGGCGTTTCCCTTCTCCTTCTCGCTGGTTGCAAATCTGATGAACCTGTCCAACATTGGCTCAACTTCCTGATCTGAAATAGGAGGAATGTGATCTAGCTGAAACTTTAAAACTGTAACTATTTGCCCATATCGAGCACAAGATTTCTTCCAGGCAACAAGGGCGTCCTGGGTGTTCTGTAGGAGGCTGGAGAACGTGGCTGTGTTCTCGAAGTCATCTTGTGTGAAGGTCTTCACCTCAGAAAAGAATGGTGTCAATCTGCTCTTCAATCTCTCTGCAGTTACTTCTTCAGTAATCAGCCTTCTGGCAAAGATTGCCTCCAAGGTGTTGAGGACTGCATCTAAGATATTTGTCATGGCCTTTCTGACCCTGACATAATCTGCCTGTGATGCATTGTAGAATCCTCGGCCTGTGACCACTGAAGAGTACCATCCGGCGAAGTCATATCTATCCCCCTGTTGAATCACACTTCCCTCAACCAAAACCTGTAGAGGTATGCTCATCAAAGCCCCTAGACGGAGAACAACTCTCATCTGATAGATACCCGCCTCACCCCAAGCATGGCTAACTGCATCCATCCTCGCCCCAATATCGGAGGCTTGCCGATAGGCATGTGCAAGGTCCTCCATAAACTTTCTTGTTTCTGTACGCACACTGGCAACCCACTTGTCTGCCTGTTGTGTCATTCTCTTCAAATCTTCTAAACCACTGATCGACTCCCCGAAAAATTCAGCTGGAAGCTGAATCGCTGGATTCTCTTGCCCACAAAGACGGGACAAGTGTTGCACGTAGTCAATCAGTGTCTTGTGCTCTACCTTCAATTTTTTGTATTTTCCCTCAACGTAGGACAATCTATCCTTGAGTGCTCGATAGGAATTATCGCACTCCTCAACCACTTGTGCTCCAGTAGGGCGGCCAAGTTCCATGGTTGTGATCACATAGTTCTCTGGAACGGCCTCGTTCTGATCACACTCTATCCATGGTACTGCCATATGCAAAGTTCGGGATCCATCCTCATCTGTTGAGATCTTGGAAAAATTCCTAGCCTTTTTCTTTGTTGGAGGTGCGCTGATTCTCTGTAATAATTCCTCCATCTCGACCGCAGGATAAGTCTCATCTACAGGATCACGCCTCATCCTATCCCTTAGCCATTCTGGCACCTCTTGCTGTATGTCTGATATAACAAAAGGCTGCTCAACCTCGGCCTCTACCTCGTGAACTTCATTTCTGCCTTCGTTCCGACGAGGCTCATCATCATCTATAGGCTCAGTGTCTCCCGAGCTCTGGGCATCCTGATCTAAAGTAGCATCATCCTCGAGAACTGCCTCAATCTCATGCTGAAACTGAGTATCCGTGGTAGTCCCCTCATCTGTCTCTTGCTGATTTTCTTGCGGATTATCCTCTCGGGGCATGTTGATGCTCTGTCCCACTGATTCTCTACGAGGTGGTTGGCTCTCTTCTTGTACCGCCTGTTCTGCTTGCAATCTCTCCCTCTGATCAGCGAACAATGATACCTCCTGCAAACTTGGAGAGTTTGCTCGAAAAGGCGTATATAAGGACTCCTCAACTACCAAAGGCTCAGGTCGAACTGGCTCTTTCCCTCTAGGCTCTGGAGTTTGACCTACCTGTCTTCCCTGTCTGGCTGATGGCAATATGTTATCTCCCATCAGATTATATGTAAGGGGAATTGATCTCCCTTTAAGTCGGCTGACATGCCTCTCTATCCAACTCCGTATAAATGTCAAGATTGGGATACAAAGCATATCTAAGTCAGTAATCTCCGGCTCTAACCAATCGAGGAGTGGTAGAGGTGTATCCCTCACCGTCGTGTAATCAACTTGTACAACGTTTATGTCTTCTTCAATCTGATCCGATACCGGGACAATTTCACATTCCCTGATCATCACCAATGGTATCAGAGAGAACATTCTCTTCCGGACCTCGATCTCATCCACTGCACTTGCCCAATAGTCTTCTATTTGTGCCTTGTGCCTGAACTCTTCTGACAGTATCCATTGGATGTTCCTGTTGGGATCGTAGTAGTGCCTGCTAGTATGGTAGGAAAGGTGGAAGAATTGGAGCTCACTTTTTGCCTCCTTAGTTGCTTGCAGCGATGGGCAGATTTTATCTGAATTCCCCATGGTAATTGGGAATCCAAGTCCACCTTTCTTCTTCTTCTTCTGAATCTTATCATAGGCAATCAGTTGCCTAGATACTTCTAGCATCACTATCCTGTTTGTGGGATATCGGGGCAATCTATAAGGGTATGAAGAGAATCCTTGCAGCCTTATGTAGGTGAACTTTGGAAATTGGATAAACCAACATCAGAATTTCTCAATCATTTCTTGTGCTTCCCTGGATACTCTGTGATGGGTTCTTTGCTGCAGGGTCCTCGTAATATGCATAGTGGAGGCGTCATTGACCCGTTTGTAATTAGTTGTGCTTGTCAAATGCAGCTGTGGACAAGCCTAATATATTTTAAACTGATGGGAACCGCAACCGATTGGTTCTTTATAGGAGATTCCCCTATACTTTGTCATGCGAGCCAGCATATAGACGATGTAAGAGCCCATATAAAACGTTTTTGTTCTCCTCACGCCACGGAGCTGCTCATGTATGCTATCACTGATCATCAGTGCCCAATCCATGTAATCTTTGCCTTCTAGCACCAAGTTGACATAGTAAAACATCCAAGGTTCAAAGATGAACGCTTGGGGGCATCCTCCAACTCTGCTTAACATCATAATCAGATCACCAAACTCCTGCCTCAAATCCTCCGAGACTATCTGCTTGGCCAACTTTGTACGAGTTGGCTTGGGCTGAATCATCCACCTGGTATTTATCAAATCAACACACCGATCTGTTGTGGATGAGTACATCTTTCTAGCCCTTTCCCTTGTCTTATAAATCATCTTTTCATGGACTAGAATCCCGAATGCCTCTCCGATTGCTTTAGGTGTCAGGTTAGCCAATACCTTGCCATCTGGCGAAGTGATCGTTCTCTGCTCTAGATTGTAGTGGTGGGCGCATTCCATGATGAGCTCTAGACATCGGATAGTTGGTGGGAAACTTGCGGCTGCATACAGTCCACTTCTAACAATATTGTGCGAAGTTACTGATGGGTGATAGCCTCCAGTCCCCATCATCCTTCTTCTGAATGCTTCCAGGTTGAACGAGCCTAAGTTTGTGTCAGCTAGCTTGCCCAACTTTGATGAGAATTTTGACTCTAACAAGAATGACTTGCCCAGTTTCTTGATCAGAGCTTGTTTGGATTCGGTGTGGTTGTTTTTGTCTGCAGCTCTTCTGCTTGATTCAGCCATTCTACAAAAAGGCAAGAGAGTTAGAAAACAAGACTTTAAAATAATAAAATAACTATCATTGAGGGTGTCAGCAGATTTTTAAATAAAAAGGCTGCAATAGTTTTGCCATTTCCAGCTGCAAACCTCAACTGTCTTGTTCGTTTCAGTGTTCTTATTTCAACTGCGAAATTTCTGTATTTGCAGCAATCTGATTGTTTCTTCTAAATGCGTTTTTCAGCAAGCTTGTGAGTTCGAAATGCAGCACTTCACAAATGTCCAGACTTAGCTTTGTGCTTCAGCAGGCAAATAAAACCTCCTCACAAAGTCACACTCTTCAGCAACTGCAGTCTTAATGTCTCAAATCGTACCTTTCACTTTCAGCTACTGGAAACCTGGAAGTTCGCACCTCCCAACAACTGCAACTTCTCAGCAAAAAACGTACTTCAGCAGCTTCACACCTCACAAATTCGAACTCCTCCAGCAACTTGAGAATATTTTACTTCTCTGCAAATTCGTATTTCAACTTCAGCAAATGCTCTGCATTCATCAACTTGTGAGGAGAATGAAGACTCAAAATATTATAGCCAGGTTGAATTCCTACAGAGGCTATAGTTAGCACATTTTCGAATTCCACTTTCCCTCTTTTTCCCAGTCGTAACACTTGTCATCTAAGGCATCGGAATCTCAAGCTTCTAGAATTATGAATTCATCATCTCTGCACAGGCCTGCCTCATTGTATTCGATTCTTTAAAATATTAAATCACTCACCCTGTTGAACAACTTCGAATTGTTGGGCTAAGTCATTTAATCTCACCTTCGCTTTGGCAAAATTATCTAGTTCAAACTTCTAGCGAAATTCTTCTCATTCATTTTATTTGTTTGCCTTAGAGAAATTCTTCGAGTTTGCCTTAGGAATTTTATTTAAAATAGGCACTGGGCAAAATATCCACTAAAACGATGTGAACAAGGCGTGGAGTAAGTTTGAATCATCTCTGAATTGAAAACGTTCAGTACCTAGAAGAAAATTCTTCTCAGAATCCATAGTCTTCATGTGTATCCGGACGAAGGGGTACTTTTAATTTTTATTATTTAAAAATAATAAAAATAGCTAAGGTTTATTTTTCTTCACATCCGGATGTCTTCCACTCATGCAATCTCCAGTTCCTTAGACTTGGCAAATTTTCTTGATTTCTCTCTGAAGAATTTTGTCTCTGAAGACTTCTCCCTCTGGAAATTTCAACATCACCTGTAAGCGTATTTTTTTTAATTTTCCCCTTAGAAAATACCTTTGGAATTTATTTTAAAATTTAAATTTTATTATCCTACCCTCTGAAGGGCGCATTTAGCATGCCGTGCTTCCATTCCATTCCTTAGGCAATTCCACGCCTAGACTTCCTTTCTCATACTTAGCAATTTTCACTTCCAAGTTCAATTCACTTGGGCGCATTTCACGTGGTGAGGAGGAAAATTCCAAACCTTAGCCTTTTAAAACTCACGCCACCCTTAGTATTACCTTTACCTTTGGCGCATTTGCTATAGGGAGGAGAAAAAAAACATTGGGCGCATTTCATACATGACATTTCCATCTTTGGGCGCATTTCCCCGAGGTAACTTTCAACTTGAGCACAAACAAGGGTGTGAGGAGGAATTTTCCATGCCCATGGTGACCCTTCACCTTCCCTAGGCGCATTTTGACTAGGCAACTTCCATGTCCAAGCACATTTCACATGGTGGAGGAAACTTCATTTGACCCTGGTGCTTCTTCTTTCACTTCTCAACGTTTCACCTTTTACCTTTACCCTTTTACCTTAGGCGCATTTGCTATAGGGAGGAGGAACTTGAGGGCACATATGAGGGGTAGTGGAAGAATTCCCACGCCCATGGGTGACTCTTCACCTTCCTTAGGCGCGTTTGAGCATGTAGACTTCCTTCCTGGGCGCAAATGGAGATGTGAGGAGGAAAATTCCACGCCTATGGTGACTCTTCACCTTCCTTAGGCACATTTAGCCTATGCAACTTCCATGTTGGGCGCATTTGAGGGTGTTAGAAGGAATTCCGCCTATATCTAGTGGCTCTTCACCTCCCTTGAGCGCATTTCACCATGTGAGAGGGAAAATTCCAACCCTTAGGCTCATTTGAGGGGTCCTCCAGGAATTCCCATGCCTTAGAAGATTTTATCATGCCCCTGCTTCATGTGGGCGCATTTGACCCTTGCTCAGGGAAATCTTGGGCGCATTTCCCATGCTATACTTCCATTTTATCCTTGAAGGCGCATTTAGCCATGTGAGAGGGAAAATTCCACACTTAGAACATTTTCTTCATTCCTCAGGCGCATTTCATGGGTCTATATGCCAGTTATCATTTATACATCTTCAACGCCCTAGCCATGCCTTGGTTTTCTATTTTTAGTAAACTCGAAGAAATTAGGGTTTCGCTGCATCTCACCCTGTTCTGAGCTGGAGCTGGTGTGGCTATGCCTCCACTTGGCTCTGCTATCCTGTTCACACCTTATCTGGCATAGTACATGCTATTTTTAGCCATTTGCTATTTTTAGCAAACCCTAGAATTGATCAATTTCTGTATCTCCATTTGCTTTGAAATTTGTTCTGGTTGCTTTTGATGCTGTGAGAGACCTGTTCACACTTTTGTCTGGCAATGACGTGCTATTTTTAGCCATGAGGTGACTTACTAAAAATAGTAAGTATTCAAATCGTGCTCAAATTTTGCCAATAGACAACCTGAAAGATGCTGATCATGGTGGTATGCCTCGTTTTGACTCCTCTGCATTTTGCCTATCTATTTTTAGATGTAGCAGGGGAAACCCTAATCTGATTTGCATGTGCTCTGGACTGCTCCCGATTGCTCCTGATTGCTCCTGATTGCTGGACTGAAGTATTGGGTAGCTGCTGGGGTGACATTGCTATTTATAGTAAGTGTCTGGAAAGTGGTCAACCGGATGTCGGATGAGTTTGCATGTCACAGTGCTCGTGGGATCTCAAAAAACCCAGAAAAACCCAGAAAATTGGTCAACATGCGGGCACTGGCTAAAACTATTAAGTCCTTGAAAACTGATCCGTTCCACTTGCATGTCATATCACTGCGAAGCTCTCACAAAACCCACATGGAATATCCGGACATGCATTGAAAATTCCTACATGCAAACCCTAAAAATAGTCTCGGAAGGCTGAACTCTGAAAGTCACCATCTCGGTTTGCATGTTACACCATCGCGAAGGTCTTGAAAAACCCAGATCAATTCTCCTGTCGTTCATTAGAGAATTGTATGCTTAAGCCCTGAAAATAGCTCTTGAAGCTAGAACTGCTAAAAATAGCCAGTTGTCTGAATCTGTTCAAATTTCATGTGTAGGCACTCAAAAGCTGCCTGAATGTGCTGAAGTAGTTAGAATCCCGAAATCCTGAGGAACAAGCCTCAAATTAGGTACTTACTAAAAATAGTAAGTTGTCAGATTTCAGTGAAATTTCAGTGGGATTCTTCCGTGAGCTTCCTGACCGTATTGCTGCACTTAGACTTTACCTTGATAACTCAATTTTGACCTCGAACAAGTCTGAATGATAGAAACCCTAAATTTGTCAATATTTCAACTGAGATCAAACGGGACATCCCCGGAAGGACAAAAGGTCAGAGACAGAGAGAACTAAAGCCAAAAGACCAGAATGGAGCAAAAATTAGGGGGTCCCCGTCTTGGATGGGGTGATGTGTGAAAAGGTCATAACACGACGGCTGCTCGGATTGTGGTTAAAATGAGTTTGGAACAACTTACTATTTTTAGCAGTATGCTATTTTTAGTAAGTTCTATTTTTGGCAGTGCTATTTTTAGCAAGGTCTCTGAAGTTCGATTTAGTGGCTATCTTGGGCAGGGCAATATATTCTTCCGGTCTCCAGCAGTTGAGGTGATTATTTTGGCAAATTCAATATTTGTTGAAAATAGTATTTTAAACGAGATATTTCTACTATGGCTTGGTGGACGCCTAAATGGAGGGATAAGTTGGTTTATTAAAAAAGACAAATTTTATAAAAGTTTCTCTCCTAAGTATTTTGGACGCCAACTTAGGAATAAAAAGAATTATTTCATTTTATTAAATAATTCTTCCATGAAAGAAAGGACGCCAACTTTGAGGAGGATTTGTGGTCAACAAGGAATTTCGAATTCTGTTGACTCTGGGAAAGGGCGCACTTTTCTAGAAGCTTCTAGAAGTCTCCTCAAAAGTTATAAAAAGGAGGTTTGGGGTCTTCATTCAGCATCTTATGTTTTACAATATTGTTATGCTGTCGGAATGGTATCAGGATTGCTTCGAGGGATGCATACCTCCTAGTCGGCTTAACTTCTTCCTTGAAAGATAGCAACTAGTTGAGATTAGTTTCATATTGAGTTGTTTTGCATTTTGCAATTAAGTTATTGTATTTTCAGTCATTCTACAGTTGCTGTTTTGGTTGTGGCTGAACTCGATTTTCACTCATATGTCTTTGAATGATTTTTATCTGGTTATGGGTATTTGATCATTGTGTTTTGCAGCCTTGGGCGCCCCTCTCTAGTGATTTTCAGATTTTATTATCAAGTGTGGATTTTTTAAAGGCAAATTCGCCCCTCCTTGAGGGTCGTACATTTCTGGAGAGCATTGGTTTCCATGCAAATTAATATGAAGTCATTTGATATTGCCTAGCCTTTAGAATTTGGGCGCCAACTTGTCTAGGAGTTATTGCATCTGATTTCAAGTCATTTGGTTGGGTATTGAGCATGTTATGAGCATTTTAGTGGGTCTTGTAGTTGCTGGTTAGGGTATTTCAGTTGCTGGTTCTATCATATCAGACTTAGAGGGTTCATCATTTGGACTGGGATTGAGTTCTTGAAGTCATATTAGGCATTTGGAAGACTCGTTATACATTTGCAGCTTGGATTACTTCACTAATGCATTGTGCTTGCAGGCTCTCTAACATATTGTAAGCTGAACAGTAATACTGTTAGCATTTCTCCTAATCTGATCTGATTCTTGTAATTCCCACGGCTGTGGAAGAGACTGGCTCATTTCAGTCTATAGCTTTAAGTTTCCCCTTCTTGCATCACCCGCTGAACAAGTGGAAGAGGCCGACTTGCCGCCTATTTACTTACTGTATTGCATTATTCATCATATTGCTGATCGGCTGAGCCGTCAACATACTCCCGCTGAACAAGTGATCGAGTTGCATCTTTACTTCAGTAATGTACTTTCCATTTCAGTCTTCCTGCTGAATAAGTGGTTGAGTGATTGCTTTTCTTTCTGTTACTTTCCACCAGTTTCAATTATGCTAATGATCCGCTTTCGAGTATGCTCTCAACCTTGCCCGCATTGGGATCTGGGTTGATCAGAGGAGAGGGTTACATTCTGCTGGTTTATGTTTGCACTAATGCTAATGGGTGAATTTAGCTGTGTAACAAAATGAAAAAAATGGCTAGTATATTTCATCATATCACTGCGAAGCCTTCGTAAAACCCATGAGGAATATTTTGACATGCACTGAAAAACTCTGCATGCAAACCCTAAAAAAAGCCTTTGAAGCCCAAACTGCTGAAAGTCCTCATCTCGGTTTGCATGTCATATCACCACGAAGGTCTTGAAAAACCCAGATACATTCTCCAAACATGCATTTGAAAAGCATACGTGCAAACCCTGAAAATGGCTCCTGAAGCCGCAACTGCTAAAAATAGCAAGTTTTCAGAATCTGTTCAAATTTTACGTGCAGGCACCTTGAAGTTACCTGGATGTGTTGAAGCAACCAGAATCCCAAAATTCTGAGGAAAAGACCTCCAAATTAGGTACTTACTAAAAATAGGAGGTACTTACTAAAAATAGTAAGTTATCAGATTTCAGTGAAAATTTGATGGGATCCTGTCTTGAGCCTTCTGATCGTAGTGCTGAGCTCAGATTTCACGTGGATAACCTTATTTGACCTCAAACAAGCCTGATGGATGAAAACCCTAATTTCACAGACTTAGCCAACCTTTCAACCTAGGTCAAACGACGGGACATCCCCGGAAGGACAGAGAGAGAGAGAGAGAGAGAGAGAGAGAGAGAGAGAGAGAGAGAAAACCAAAGCCAAAAGACCAGAATGGAGCAAATATTAAGGGGTCCCCATTTGAATGGGGTGATGTGTGAAAAAGGTCACAACAAAGGGGGAACTTTCAGTCTTAGAAATATTTTCATCCCATGCTTGCTTACACCTTGGGCGCGTTTGAGGGTATGGGGAGGATTTTGCAAACACTTAGAATATTTTCTTTAAACCTCCTCCATGAGGGCGCATATAGGGGGGTGAGGAGGAATTTCTCATGCCTTGGAAATTTTTAAAGTCTCCTCCACATTGCTTTGAGGCGCATTTCCTAAGTGGTGGAGGAATTTCTCATACTTAGAATTTTTTATTGCAACCTTCACCATGCTTCCTCCATGCCTTGGGCGCATTTGAGGGTGTGAGGAGGAATTTCAACGCCTTAGATATTTTCAATCTCCTCCTTTTTTGGGCACATTTCATCCCTCCTCATGGCAGCTTCAACTTATAGACATAGGCATTTTCAACGCCTTAGCTACCTCTTGTCATCTATTTTTAGTAAATTTCGGAGATGTGTGACTCTTCATGGCTTTTTCACCTATTCTGAACTTGGAGTTGGCATGATATGCTTCTTGTGGCCTTGCTACCTTGTTTATACTTGTTGTCCAAGCTCATCTACTTTTTTTAGCCCCCTTGCTATTTTTAGCAAACCCTAAATTGCCTGACTTCTACAGCTCTGCTTGATCTGAAATTTGCTCCACATGATTTTGATGACTTAACTGACTTTTTCACTTCTGCCTCTAGCACAGGTCTGCTATTTTTAGCCATGAAATGACTTACTAAAAATACTAAGTACTCAGATTGCGTTCAAATTTTGCCAGTAGTCTGCCTGAAAGATGTTGATCATGATGGGGTACCTCAATTTGATAGCTTAGAAGTTAGCATAGCTTAGATTGAGGAGGAAAGAAAGTTTTCCCTTTGAAGGCTTTGTAAGAAGTTGTTGTGAACACTCATGATATAAAGAATTCGCATTGATTGGTGATTCCTTCTTTTGTTGTGAGCAGCTACCAAGGCTTTTTTGTCTTTCTGATTCAAGTAGTTTAAAGTAAAATAGATTTCATTTCATGTAAGTAATTGATATTTGTGTAATACATTGTTTGGTTTAAGCAAGTTTTATTTATCCATACCACTAGCAGGCTCATTGACGGTGGGTTCGCCTTGTGTGGTCAACTAGAGTACTTTTGCACTTAACTTCAATTATGATTCATGTGTTAGTATGCATTGTTGTGATGGTATTTGCATGTTGAGTCTCAGTTTGAATAGCTTTCATTATCCTTTGAAGATTGCACCAGCTTTGTAGAGGCTGTCCGAAGGGAGGCAAAGCAAAACCTGGTTCGAAGCTTGCAAAAATTGATCTTCGTATCCCACATTTAGGAGTAGACAATATAACCCCTATCCCTATCCTTTTACTTTCAGTATTCTCTCGGTTAGTTTAGGAACCTGGGCATTATCGACAAGTCATTCGTGTCTTGCAACTGCTTCTCTTCTGATCGAACAATTGTGTAAGTCCCCTTGTAATAACCAACAAAATCACATCGAACCCATTGAGACTATCCCCTTGCATAAGGAACCTTGGAGTTGAACGTATGATCTTTCTAGCAATCTTAGCATACAAAATACTTTGTTCAAGAGAGGATAGAGTATCCATTGGGAAACTTTATTTTGTGTTGGTGCAGTCATAAAACACTTGTTAACACAACCCTAGCTAGAGTCGAGGAATCCATCCAGGGTTTCTACTTGTGCTTCATTGAGGAGATTTAACTGCAGCAACTGAAGTATTGTTGCAAATATTTTTGAGGGTTCGCCAGTTTTACAGTAGCTGTTGTATTGCTACAAATAATTGTATCTGTAAGTTGCCATAACAGATGTATTATTGCAACTATTTCTGAATAAATGCAAAAGCTGGATTATTTTTGCAGTTTATTATTGTGCTGGAATTTCATATTTTTAGAATAAATTTGCAGAAGTTTTATTTTAAATTAAACAAGTCTGAAAATATAGGGCAGAAAATTGATGTTTTGAGTCAAATCTAGTTTGGCTCATTACAGCTTTGGGAGCTATTTTCTATTAATTAAAGGCAGGTCGACCTTTGCTTCATAAAATAAATTATATTTTTCTAAGGGCTGACCTCGAGAGGAGGCCGCCCAGCTTTGTATTTAAAGAGGATGAAGTCCTCTCATTTCATGAAGCAATCGATTCACTCCAATTCGAATATCTTCAGCAGCAGTTTGCCTCCTAGCAGGAAATCAGAATTTGAAGAAGTGTTATCATTAGTGCATCTAAGGTTTGCTTCAAGGAGAAATGCTATTTCTCATTGTATTATACTTGGCCTATTCTAGGGCATGATTTTGTATGCAGTTTTCTACACTTTTCTTCTAATATATAAGAGAATATTGTTGCTGGGTTTTTCTCCCTCGAGTAGGAGGGTTTTCCTAGGGTAATCACTGTGTTCATTGTTTCATGTGTTGAGTTTTCTGCTTATTGCATTTCTGATCATAAAACTAACAAGTCGTAGTTGAAGTTCAAAAAGAGAAAATCTCAGTTACGGTGCTAGAGTTTTATAACCTTGTGCTCTTAGTTGAGAACAAAAAAGATTGGCAAATAGTTTACTTTCTTTAAGCATAATCAGCAAAGAGGGAGCTTCCCCTCCTAGTTTGAATAGCAGTTTGTCTGTGCATAGCTGTCCGTTTCCAATCTACATTCTAGAGGTGCGAATTGAAACACCAATAGTATGTATGTATGTATGTATACACATGTAACATATATACATACATAAATACATACATATACATGTATACATACATATGCATATACATTTTATAGCAAACCATACCCAATGTCTCCAAAAAGTTGGCATTTCCTTTTAAGCCAATAGTTGAAGAACTAAAGAAATAATTAATAAACAGTAGTTATAGATCTTGAAGTTAAATATATGTTTATGACAATATTCCATTGTAATGTGAAGCTGGATACAGTTGCTATTATCTGAAGTATCTTGGTTGATATCTTCTCATGCCCATTGTTATGATGTCTTACTATGCAATTTATGTTGCTGCCATGTTTTGTTGTACTACATTGTACACACTAGCTTTGATCATTGGATTGTTCAAACTCCTTAAGTCCACTAGTTGATCACCAGTGGATGGGCTGGATGGGGTTTCTACATGGGATAATCCGTTCCTATCATCCATAATTAGCATCATTAGTTGAACCTTCAAAACAGTAGACTTGAAACAACACTACTCACTATGATTGCAGCAGTAGATTTCTTGTATTGACATGGACAAACCTTTGCCTAATATTGTAATAAACGATCTGATGTTAAGGGCAGATTGCTATCTGTTGACGGGTGTTTTATGACCGCACCAACACAAAATAAAGTTTCCCAACGGATACTCTATCCTCTCTTGAACAAAGTATTCTGCATGCTAAGATTGCTAGAAAGATCATGCATTCAACTCCAAGGTTCCTTCATGCAATGGATAGTCTCAGTTGGCTTAATGTGATTTGCTGGTTATTTCAAGGTTACTTACGTGAGTTGTTCATTCAGAACAAAGGATTCTCAAATTTCAGGAGATTTGTCAATGACGCTTGGGTTTCCTAAGCTAACCAGAAAGTGCGAAATTCAAAGAGATACAGGGATAGAGATGCTACCATCTACTCTAAATGCGGAACGCAAAGATCAATTCTTGCAAACTTCAAACCAAGCTTTGCTTTGCCTCACTTCGGACAGCTTCTGCAGAACCAGTGCAATCTTCAAAGGGATAATGAGATATTCAAACCACGATTCAACATGCAGATACTGTCACAACGACGCATATCAACATATAAACTGCAATTGAAGTTAAGTTCACAATGTTCCAGTTGACTACGCAAGGCGAACCCACCATCAGTGAGCCCGCTAGTGGTATGGATAAGCAAAGCTTGCTCAAATTAAACACCACATTCCACAACTACCAACTATTTGCATGAAATACAATCTATTTTACTTTAAGCTACTTTAAGACCCTAAGTGAATCGGAGAGATGAAAAAGCCTTGCTAGCTACTCACAACAAAAGATAGAACCACCAAGTAATGATATATCTTTGTATTACGAGAGTGTTCACAACAACTTCTTACAAAGTCTTCAAATGGGAAAAGTTTCTTTCCTCTTCAATCTATGCTATGCTACTTCTAAGCTCTATCTCTTAGCTATCTCTCTATCTTTTGCTATTCTAATCTAATATGTTACAATTGAGGGGGGATGCCCCTTTTATAGTTGGCCAAATCCCAAGGACGGCTTAGATTGAATTATAATGAAGGGCTCAAATTGAGCCACATATGCCCTAATTAGGGTTTTTGCCCTAAGAACCGCCATAGAGAGGAGTGGGGAAATAAATGAACAAGAGATTCTCCACTCCTTCGCAGGAACCATAATGAGCAATTAATGCCCACTATCATCAAAAAATTCTCGTCCAAAAAGACTTCCTCTGTTCTGTCTACCAATTCTGTTACGTTAGGAGGAGGCGCAAGCATAAAACAAATAACGACTGGAGCAATGTGATCTTTCCTCGTTCAACCCTCCTGTTGTTTTAACTCTTGGACGCATTTCTCTTTTGTAACTTTCACATTTCTCTAGCCCATTGCCTTGGGCGCATTTAGCCTCTTTTGCATCACGTCCTTTAATGCCTTAGACAAATTTTTCCTATTGTTTCCCCCCTTTGCCTTGGGAAATTTTTCACCCGACTTCTTCATCTTTGTCTCATCGCGTGCCTTCTTGAGTTGGGCGCATATTAGGTCCTTGTGGAGAAATCCCAACACTTAGCCGTTTTTTCCAACATCTTCTTCCTGCAAATGAGACATCATGGAGAGTTTCGAACATGTAGCTTTTTTATTTTATTTCCAGAGTTGTAATGTTGTCCAGCTTCATCACCTCAAGTCCTCATGCTCTGGCTCCAGTGTTCATCGTGCAAAACAAAAAGAAGAGCATCAAAACATTTATAATATAAATTCACTTCACTTACCCAATTTCCATGTTCTGATTTCCAAGGTTTGCTTGACCTCTAGATCTGATAAAGTTCATCATTTTTCTCTAGCAAACTTTGCTTTCTTCATAAATTTTCAACATTTGTGTGTTAGGGCGCATGCCACCTTGATGTTTTCATCTTCTGGCCTAAGCAATTTCATTCACCTATTTTGTCTACCTTCCCTTAGGAGCTTGATGTTTGAATTTCACTTCATCCTCAAATCCTTCACGCCTTAGACAAAATTCATCTCATCTTGAGCTTAGGTGCACTTGACCCCTTCTGCCTTCTTTTCTATGCCTTAGAAAATTTCATCCATCCGAGCCTTAGGGAATTTATCTCCCTTAGAAAATTTTATTAATCACAAGGCAGACACCCATTTTGAAATCACAATCCTAGGCATAAAAATTTCAAAATCATACCTCCCTTATAAAATATTCAAGATCCCTAGATTCTGAAAATCATACTTCCCTTAGCAAAATATTTTACAACTTTATTACCCACTGGGTACACGAAGGGGGTACATTTAATCTTTTTTTCTCGCCCTTGAAAATATTCTCTACCAATGTTTATTTTACCTTCTCCAACCTTAGGCGCATTTGATAGGTGGAGCCCCTATTTTGTAACTTAGGGAATTTTCCACACCTCATACCCCATCCAGCTTGGGTGTATTTCATCCCACGAGCTTTCTTGTTTGTGCCTTACGAGAATTTTCTCATCACCTTGCTTGAGGGCACATTTGAGGTCTTCTACTTTCATTTTTAACTTAGAAACTTTCAGACCTCATACCACTTTCAAGGGCGCATTTGACCCCTTGAGGTTCATGTTTTACATGCCTTAGTAAAATTCTTAACACCTCTTTACCTGCCTAGGGCGCATTTTGACCCATGCACTTCCATTTTGTGACGCCTTAGCATTTTCATATCCCTTGTCTATCTTGAGGGCGCATTTGAGGGGAGTAGCTTCTTGCTTCCACCACTTAGAAATTTTTTGATACCACCCTCTGAAATCCTTGGGCGCATTTTGGGGGGTGAAGCTCTTATTTTAGCTTGCCTTAGAAAATTTTCAAGGCATCATCTATGATTGGGCGCATATGAAGGGAGCTACTTTCTCATGCCTTAGAAAATTTTCTTATCTCCAGCTTATCTTGTCACCTTGGGCGCATTTGAGGGTGCCCACTCACATTTCCAATGCCTTAGAATATTCTCTAGTTGCCTACACAAGCTGGGCGCATTTTGAGGGTCTAGGTTCCACTTTCTCACGTCTTAGAAAATGTTTTTAACACCTCCACCACCTTGGGCGCATTTCAAGGCATGAGCTACCATGTGAGGGCGCATTTCCTCTCTTAGCTTTTATTTCCCAATGCCTTAGGCGTTTTTTCTTCCTTGGGCGCATTTAGCTAGGGGAGCTCTTGTTTACAACGCCTTAGACCTTTTCTTAAACTTCATGCTTCATTCAAGGGGGCACTTGAGGGGGGCTACTTCTATTTTCACCATTCCTCCTTCATTTCTTCACTTGGACGCATTTTGAGGGGTATGAGAAGGAATTCTCAACACTTCGAAATTTTTTATGCCTCCACTATCACCTTGGGCGCGTATGAAGGGGGCTACTTCCACTTTCAATGCCTTAGGAAAATTTTATCATCAAGCCTCCTTGTGGGCGCATTTCAAGGGTGAAGGAGGAATTTTTCCATGGAATTTTTTTTCAACTCTCATGCTTGCTTGGGCGCATTTGAGGGTATGAGCTGCAATTTTCATGACTTAGAAAATTTTGAAATCCCTCCTACATCATGGGCGCATTTGAGAGAGGCTTCTTCCATTTTAAACACCTTGGAAACTTTTCAAGGCCTCCTTGCAACTTGGGCGCATCTAGAGTGTGGAGCTTCCATTTTCAAAGACTTCAAAACATTTTTTTAACTCATTTACTTGGGGCATGGGGGCATTTCAAGGGGTCTCCTTCCAGTTTAACTTGCATGCCTTAAAATTTTCATCTGAAGTGCCAAGGAGACTTCTGGAGGTGGCTCTTGAATACTTAGCCAATTTTTCAGCCTGCTTGCCCTCATTTTCTATTTTTAGTAACCTTCTGATTCTCGAACCTCTGCAACTCATATTGACTTGAAATTTCCACTACGTGGTCCTCATCGCTTGGTGAACCTGTTCATGCCTACCCCTCATACTAACCTGCTATTTATAGCCATGTTCTGGAGGTGACTTACTATAAATAGTAAGTGCTCGGATTGCGCCCAAATTTTACCAGTAGATTGCCCGAAGGATGCTGATCGTGATGGGATACTTTTGTTTTTCAAAATTCTTGCTTTTTACCCCTCTTTTTAGGCACCAAAGTAGGAAACCCTAATTTGACTTGCATGTGCCTCAAATGGTCTTCGTTTGACTTGATTTATGCATGCTGCTCTGCTTGCTGAACTGAAGTGTCGGGTGGCTATCGGAGTGAACCTTCTAAAAATAGTAAGTGTCTGAAAAAGTGACCAACCAGCTGCTGGATGAGTTTGCATGTCACAATGGCCGAAAGATCTCAAAAATCCCAAAAAAACCCAGTCAACTGGTCTACATGTGGGTATTGGGTAAAAATAGTAAGTTCCTGAAACATGATCAACACTGCTTGCATGTCATTTTGTCGCGAAGCTTTCGAAAAACCCATAAAGAATATCCCGACATGCATCAAAAAATCCTGCATGCAAACCCTCAAAATAACCCCTGAAGTCCGGACTGTTAAAAATAGCAAGTTATCAGAATCTGTTCAAATTTTGCGTGCAAGTACCTGGAAGTACCCTAAATGTGATGAAGCAGTCAGAATTCCAAAATTCTAAGGAAAAGATCCTAGATTGAGTACTTACTAAAAATAGTAAGTTGTCAGAACTTAGTGAAAATTCAGTGGGAATCTGCTGGAAGCCTTCTGACAGCAATGTTAAGCTCAAATGTCAATTATCCTCCAATAAGCCTGAAGAATGAAAACCCTAATTTCACAAACTTAGCCAAAATTCCAAATTAGGTCAAAGATAGGGACATCCTCGAAAGGACATAAAGAATAGAGAGAGGCACACACAAAACAAAAGCCAAAAGACCAAAATGGAGCAAAAATTAGGGGGTCTCCATCTAGAATGGGGTGATGTGTGAAAAGGTCACAACACTATCATTGTAAAATCAACCTCATTTAATGCTTATCAAATTAGCAACTTTTGAAATATCCTCGTGGGTTTAGCCCAGGTTTTCCCAGGGTCCTTCCTAGGCACCTTGGGTACCCTGTGGGTTCTTCATAGAAGGGTGCCCGAGAAGAACCCTGGGTGAACCTAGAGAAGAACCAAGACCAAAATTGTACCCACACGAGTATGGGGGCAAAATAGAAGAACCCGGTAACTTAGAGAATTAACTATTTTGAGATCTATTACCATGCAAGAGATTGGAACATTAAATCATAGTTTTTCATAAAATCAATCTACAACTCAATTGGAGCTTGCATTGTTTTAGTTTTAGAATTAGTTGATAGGATTTTGTAATAGAAATTGAATTTCATCAATCATTTATTCTTAAAAGTAGAACTGGCAATTAGAATTTTATTTATTTTCATGCAATAACTTTGTAAAACAATATAGAAAGTGCTATTTTGCACTTAGATTTCCAATGGTAATTGTCAAGCCTGCATATTGCTGAAATTGTGATTCATTTAGTATTTGTGATTGTCAATCCAAAATTCAATGTTTTGTTACTCAATAGAATTTATTACACTTATCTTTCTTCTAAGTGTATATTGAGATGTTTTGTTGTATATTGAAGTATATTAAAGAGCTTATACCAAAATTGCAAGCTTTGCTTTGCACATCTTTTGAAGTTGGATATCGTGGCTTTGTATCAAGCCCTCTATTTGTTCTACCTAAGTGATCATGTTTTTATATATTAATCTATTTAATTTGTATATGTATTAGTATTCTTCAGTCTCAACATTTAGTTGAACAATGCAAGTGTGTAGTTGTAGGGATTTCTTTTAGTCAAAAGGCTCAAAATTCTGATGTGTTGAGTCACCTTGTGCTCTAGATTAGGAATGCAAAAAGATAGGTTTTTATTTAGTTAGTTTGTATTGCATACTCAAAATAACCCTAGAAAGCATTGTAAAGATTGAAAATATGTAAGCACATATTATGTAGTTTAGGTTAATTTTTAGTTTAAAGCGAGCTTCCACTTCTAATTTTAAGAGCATTTTTATTACACATTTGTTCAGTTTTGTCACACTAAAAGGTGTGAATCAAAATAGTAACAGTTGTAGCTCTATTGCTTAGTTGTGATTATTTTTCATCTAGGATGTCTTCAATCTCCTTGCTTGTCTTACTTGGAATCTGCTGCCTCCCGTCGGATTATTTGCCTCAATTTCTGTTAGTTCACTTGAATGCTATTCATTTGAATCTTCCATTTTAAAAGTTGGTGAAGAATCTCAACCTCTAGGTAGCTCTATCTAATAATCAATATATGAATTTGTATAGTCACCTAAATATCTATATATTGATTGTTTTTTATAGGTTTGGCTATTCATGTATACTACGATGGTAAGTTTTCTATATTTTTAATATACTTAACTGATTTTCTATGCCCCAGGGATTTGGCATTCAACAATTTGACAGGGTCTATTCCAGACACGTTCAAATTTCAAACAACTAAAGGCTATGATCTAGAATATTTGTAAGTTTGCAATGTATTTTACCAAAATTTTCTTGAAGTTTCTCAATGTTTGACAAATTACTCAAGTGGGGTATTGTTGTTTATATATTTACTTTGCAAACCAGATATTTATAGATGTGACCATCACATAAGGGACGAACTAATGAAAATATAAAACCGTTTATTCATTTAAATATTTCTTCATATTCCCTTTTCAACTGACAGAGTTCTTACATGTACTAATAGAAAAAGGAGACTAAATATTATTCTGACCTTTCTCAAAGATTTGGAATGAAGGTTTGTATGCATAAGTGATGGGCATCACCACTTTGAAGTTAGCTACAGCCCTGTATGTGATGAGTAAGACCCTACAGACTGCAGATAAGGCCTCTGCTAGTAGACTTGGAGCTTAACTGCAACTTCCCTTTCTGGAGTGACCTCCTTACACTTATGATATTATCTGTAACATTTCATGAATGGTGGAAGATAAATATATTTGCTAAGTTTCTCCAAATACTTGTGCGAAACACCTCAAATTGCCTCCACAACACTCCTAAACTTGACGCCTCAAGGCAGTTGGCATAAGTCCGCAATAATTATTAAATTTCCTTCATACTACATGTCCAACTTGGAGTGACTGCACTATATTTCTTCAAATACACTTGCTACGTCACCTTGAGCCTTCTATGATTATTACCGTTTTATCTCTAATGAATCTTTAAGGGAAGTGAGTGCTTTATGGGGGCCCATGTCCCTTTTCCCTATAGCTTCAGTTAAAAATAATCTCACTACCCCTTAATATTGGTAGCTTCCAAACTCCATATCCTTCCCAACTTTCGATAATTACTTTTATTTTTCATAAGTGACCCGAAAATGGTCACTTCACTTCACTAATTAATTAAATTAAAGTCATTCATGAAACTTAAACAG
Organism: Sequoiadendron giganteum; assembly: GCA_007115665.2. NCBI lineage: Eukaryota > Viridiplantae > Streptophyta > Pinopsida > Cupressales > Cupressaceae > Sequoiadendron > Sequoiadendron giganteum. Next base: position 845,839 of record CM021108.1, on the reverse strand, counting down.
CTTAATTTAATTAATTAAATTATTTCCTTATTAAATCCCATTAGCCTATGGAAATAAGAAATAGGCTAAGAGTCAACTCGAACGCCTATGTCAAAGAAGGGGACATTACAAAGTTATATTCCGTCGAAAAAATATTTGCTAATAGCTTAATAAATTGTAAAAAGTGAAATGACAAATATGCAATGCCTAATCAATCAAAGGACTACTAATTTTTCTTAGAACTTTTGTGTTGACCATCCTTCTCTAATTACCTTTGTTTACTTGCTTCTGCAATCAGTAGCTATAAGATTGATGTCACTTCCGGTGGATATCTTTCCCTAGTGTATCCTTTATATACTTTATCTATTTTAACTGGTTTTCTTTCCTTATTATAATTCACTTGAGATGTTAATTTTCACCATTCTCTATCTCTTCTCCAATTCTTCCTTTTCCTCCACTCTTCATTTTTATATTTTCTCTCTTTAGTCACTTGAGGTTCCAACTTATTTTCATAGGTTGAGGACTTTCCTCTAGTTTCATTGTTAGACTTGACCTATAAGCCATGGGTTGTGTTTGAAACCACTACCTTTGATCTATAAATCAAAGAAGACAAAAAAATATTTACATGAAAAAGCTACCTCCACCCAACCTTCGAGATTCCAACAATCTGAATTCCACCACAATTTGATCAAATGTGATGGCTAGAAACCAATGAACAAGCAGTTTTGTTTTTTCTAGGGAAATTGGGGGACACGTCCCCAATATTTTTTGGGGCATCCCCATTTCTGAAACGTTTTGGGGATGGAGGGACACCTAGGGGACATCCCCAAGCTGTCCTCAATTCTTGAAAACACATAGGAGACGTCCTCAAAAACTTGGAATGTCCCAGGAAACAAAAGGGGATGGCCAACCATCCCCAGGACAGGCAAAGACATCTATGACATTGTAATGTTCCTTACCTGAATTGTGATGGGAAGTAGTCACAAGCCTCTTTCACCCAAGGGTTCCCTTATATCTGTTAGGCACCTGCCACATCATGTGTAACATAACCATGCCCCAGTGTGTTAGCTTAAATATCTAGCATCCATAAATTAAATAAAATAACATTCAAAGAAACATATTTTATCAGAGAACACTCAACCCATCAGGACAAGAGAGTCCCTAAGGGCCAACGGTCTACCACCTCTTATTACCCAACCCTTATCTTAGGCCAACAGGGCAATAACCATGTGTGGAATTCTCCATCCCTCCAGGACCCAACCCTAGCCTTGGGCCAATGGGGTAGTATGCCCAACCCGAGTTTAGGGCCAACGAGGCAGAAGCCTAGATGGGGTTTACAGACAAACTGATTAGGTGATAACTGGCCTCTCCTGGTAGGTAACAATCAGTTTGAATACAACAGGTCAAGCATGGAATTAAATCATTCATATTTAATGTAAATTGTGTTTATTCAAATAGATATTTAATTTGAGCTCAGTTACTTTGTTCATGAAAAGAGAATAGGAGGAAGAAATGCATTGCTTAAACATAAATACACAATTCTCATTATTACTTAAGATGCCTCTCTTGTTGGTAAATAGACTCTCTTATTTGACTGGCTGTTCATACAGTTTAAAGAAAGGCTATAGACTTTCAGAAGTTTTGTATATGACTACTGTCCCGAACGGGATGATGATCACCCACCCGGATTACACAGTTCAGTCCATATGATTCAGGAATGTTATCTTATATTTTAAGTGGTCTACATTTATTCACTGTTCCCGAGCCTGACCTAGACCAGTTTGATCAAAGGATTAGCCGCGGGTTTACACAGTTAGAGATTCCGTTTTAGTCCTTCCCAGTCGTACTAAGCATGTGCCAAGATACGAATTTAACCTGGGTACGTTTAGTTTCATATAAGAGACTGGTATGCAGCTTTAAAAATCACGCACAACAAGTTCCGAGTTACATTGCTATTTTTATTCAACAAAGGGGAAACTACATATCGAAGCTAAGTGTTCTCACCAGGCTTGCCCGCGAATTCGTGCTCTCCTTTCTTGACCGCGTATCCTTTTCTCCCCTCCACCGCTGCTCGCAGGTCTCTTCATTTCTAAGCCCGTGGAAGATGGAGGCGTCTGTTCCTGACTTGGTCGCATCCCTTGAATGAGACGTTCTGGACGGAGATGGTTGTTCGCGCCCACTGATGGCTCTTGGCAATTCACTTTGATGAATTGTTTCATGCTTATTACATTTTGTTTATAATTTGTTGAGTTTCAATCTAATTCATACTTCTTATTTTATAATTCGATTTATCAATAGTGATATATTAAAAAGATGTTTTATTACATATGTATATGTTATACGATTTTGCTAAGTATTACTTTTGATATTTATATCTAACCATTTTGAAAGATATCACATTTATCTTTTAATAATTATGATTTAAATAAAAAATATTAAAGTTTATGTTTTATATTTATATGCTTCATATTGGTTTATTTTAATTTTTGTATATTTATTATAATATTTATTAACATCGATATTTATTATAATATTTAAATTATTAATATCAACATTTTATAATAATAATATTGCCTTTGACAATTATGATTATAATGGTATTAATATTTTTAAATATAACTTTGTTTCCTTAGTGTATTTTCGGGGACATGACAGACATCCCCTAACCGTCTCAGGGACGATTGGCCATCCCCATAATAAAACAATGTTTAAAAAAAAAATAGTAAGCCCTAAAATATTGAACTCATTATCAACTATTTAATTAATGTTGGATAAAGAAGATTGATTCACATGCCAATAACCCCCACACCCCAACTTTCCCTGAGGAGGAAATAAAATGGAACTTTCTCTGTTTTTTTATTTTCATATTGTCGCTGAAAGTGAAACTTGTAGCCTTAGAGCATTTTGTTATAACTTGTATACTCTTTTGTAAAATCAAATACATATTGACAATGAATTATAAAAGCAATTGTTTTTTTACATTTGCTAATTTGTTTGACTCTCATGTGAACTCTCAATTCAACACAAATGTTATGTATTAAGGATCTATAATGTATGATGAATGCTTTATCAATGTTATCATATAAATATTTGAAATCTCCCCTATTTTTATATAGCCGTCCCCAAAACTCCTCCCCCCATCCCCTGCTGTCCTTTGTCTTGGAAACTTGGGGTAACAAAGGTTTTTTCTCATCTCATATAAATCACATATGATATACAAATGGATAACATCTATTGGCAATTCCTCATCCTTATTTGAGATTCCAACATCTGATAAGATTGGACTGAATTTTTTCTTGGTCTTTCTTTTTGAGAAAACTGTTTTCATACTTTGCAGTAGTTCTCATAAAACCTTCCTCTTCTGTCTTAGAACCATTTTCAAACACAGAACAAAAACATGTGTTTTCATGTTTATCTAGTTTCCTATCAACATCACCCTTCTTCCCAAGGTGGAATACCTTAAGCTGGTCAGCCTGGCAACATATGAACGATTCAAGAACATTTCAATATATAACTCCCTGATAATTAAAAATTATGGTTTAGGTTTATTATTGCAATTAAAATATCTTCTAGTATTACTAAAACAATGTTCAGGCTAAAGCAAAGTGTTACTGTTTCAGGTACCTTGAAAACAATAGCTTAACAGGAAACCTCCAAGACCAACAATGGTTAGACAAAATTTCTCACGTGTAAGATTTTTTTCTCTTTTCTCGTTCAAGTATCAATTCAAAATCGTCGTTCATGTGTGAGTTGTGATAACTAAAAGTATAGCTAGCTAAATATGAAATGTATTGCTTCTAACTTTTGCTAGTTTGAGTGATGTTGAAAGCTGTATCATATAATAATTATTGTCAATTCTTCCTAGATTACAAAGATTCATAAATTCAATGACTTCGTTTGGACTATGGTGTTTGTATTCAATTCCATCATATTTCTTGTTAAAAATCACATAATCAAAGTACCACAAAATTGGTTGAACATAGTATTCTATGCCCTGGTATACACTAAGAATAATGATCAAAGTTTCCACAAATGAAAGGATCTACCTGAATATTATAGAGATTTTCAATCAAAAGAAACCTCTACCCTTTAATGGTAGCACACGTCCAGTTAGTCCCTAGATACACTTGTGGTTATGCCATGATGGTACTCTAACCATTCTTAAGAACGAGATCCAAACAAATTATCAAGAATCTAGTCTTGTACCAACTAATCAGTTAATCTATGCCTCAATGCTATTGGATAATCACATCTTAAATAGTCGAAATTTAACTATTTCAAGTTTGACTAAATGTATGTAGCTGACCTAATTTGATGTGTAAAAATAAAACCTTATTTTTCTATTCGACCATTATGTATATTGGAATCATGGATTATACCAAAAAAATGATTTGTTGTCTGTCTCAACCATAGTTTTAAAACTCACAACTTTGCAAAACTTGGCAAACCCAATTTTAATTTGGGCTTGATGACTTCGAAAAAAAATGGAAAAACTTGGTAGACCTAATTTTGACTCAAACTCTGCAGCTTGGAAAAAACTCAGCAATTTGAAAAAATACCTAAATTCATTAACTTAAAAAACTTGGTAAAAAATCAGCAAAGCTCAAAATGATTTGTTGCAGGTGAGTAATTGTCATGTCCCCGAAAATGTGACATTAAAAATAACAAAATAAATATTTAAAATTATTAATAATCCATACGACTATTTTGATATCCTTATAATTATAATTGTCATGAGACAATATTATAATTATAATTATATTATCGATATTAAAATAACAAATATTATAATCAATATGATATTAATGAATGTAAATATATAATTAGTATTATCGGTAGATAATATTATAATTACAATTATATAATAGATATTCAAATATATAAAAGAAATAAAACATAAAATAATATTATAATTGTGTAATATAAACTCGCAAATATTAATAATAACAAATGCAATAAACAAAGGCACTTAATATAAAGCATAGATTACATACTCTCCGATTACTCTCCAAGTAGCCAAGTAATCTCCAAAAAATTTGCATGTCGAGTAATTTCTGCTTTTACTCGCGGGTAGTATGTAGATGGATTTTCTCCCATCAAATTATCAAGTAATCGCCAGTAGCTCGCAAAAAACCCACAAACTTGGCATGTTTGTGTGTGTATAAATATGTTTGTGTGTGTATATGCATACAAACTTGGCATCCTGTGTGTGTTTATAGATATGTATGTGTGCACCGTTCAGTCCTGAGTATACACATACATAAATATCCACACATTTGCCGAGTATTTGCCGAGTATTTGGCGAGTTTTTCCCGAGTCAAAATTTTTGGGCTTGTCGAGTACTCTCCGATTCCAAGTATGTAAACTATGATATAAAGTATATATTAGATTGTTTTACACTCCATATTGGTGCGCATGAGTCAGACATGTCTTCACAGCTTCTTGCTGACAACTTACCATGCAGAATGGCTTCCACGTCTCAGTACCAATACTCCAGCCGGCCTCCTTATAGGCCAATAAACATTCTAACTCCCACACAACAACATAGGAATGATATACGATGAAAGAGCAGCTATATGGACTGCACCTGGAGACTCACAATTTCTACCACAAAATCCCCCGACTCATAATGGTTGTGGAATGGTGATTGACATTTGGTTAAGACATTCAGGAGTAATTATGATTTCAGGAGATCACATGGGAAAATAGACAGGAATGGTATTAAGATTATACGCTAACATAAACAAATAAATAGCAGCATAACAAACACTATTCCAAAGAATTGGTTAGCGATTCATATTAGAGGAAAAAGGTTAATAATAAACAACTCTTGGCGACGGTTCTTCCAAAAGACACATCCACTCCTTTAGGCAGATATAAAAGACAATAAAGATATGGAGAAGAGGGGGGGAAGAGGAATACAGGAATATATATTTTATAGTAGTAGATAAACGAGAAGAACAACTTACAGAGATATTTACACGTTTAGCAGCAAATCCAAAATACATTTAGGGGGCCAAGTAGTCTCAATCACAAGCAGCATAATAACAGACGGATCGATCAGGAAAAAGGAATAAAAATATATTTATATGACATACATTATAATACAGATATACAATAATAATGCTTGCAGCAATTATTGAGACTTATAGATAATCGTGATTATTTGGTAGATAAATGAACCGATTTCTTAATGTTTCTATCCCATGATTGATCAGGAAAAGTAGAAAAAAGAATACAATATGAACACTAGACAATCATAAGGGATATCCTCAAAAAATCAGGGCAAGAATTATGGTTCATCTGAGAAGGGACATTACAAGTGGTATCAGAGCAACTTTCTTGCCATCCTGTGAAAATAGGGTATGCAAACTTACCAAAAACAAAGGTATATTCTATAAACATACAGAAACACATTCTGATTTATGCAGATCAGGTATGTCCTGTAACCATTGAATGTAATTACCTTGCTGTTAACATTCATTATTCTTATCATAGTTGTTGTGTAAAATAATTAGCAAGATATATGTATATTGCCAATCTGCATTGAGTCACTTGTATTATTATATCCATGGTTCATATCCCTCCTAGAATGGTGAGATTTTGAAATGGCTTGAGGCATGAGGACTCTAAGCCAGGAAAATGAATCTACAACCACTAATAATAGATATGAGTATTTGCATTCGCCTTAGAACACTAATGTATATTTATGTGGTAGATATTAATTTGGAAATATGCATTTGATTCAGGAAGTCATTTGCTATATTGCAATCTGAATATTAATTGTAATCTAATGCTTTATTATTTACAAATCATTGGTTTCTGCTCTATCAATCATAAGTAGAGGAAGGCATTGGAGGTGCAGAGGGGATCGCAGGTGCTCGAGGCCTTTCCAAGTAGTTTACCCACATGGATGACTGCGTGTCTGCCATTGTTGGGCCAAGAGGGACTGCGTAGCTGCTCTTGGGCTTGAAAAGATCACCTCTCAGGGCATACCCAACTATAATCCATCCTGTGCAACCATGCTTAGGTTGGAAGAGCCGGCCAAACTAATTTAGTATAGTATTGTTGACGGGTGTTTTATGACCGCACCAACACAGAATAAAGTTTCCAACGGTAACTCTATCCTCTCTTGATCAAAGTATTCTGCATGCTAAGATTGCGTGAAAGATCATGCGTTCAACTCCAAGGTTCCTTATGCAAGGGGATAGCCTCAGTTTGTTTGATGTGAATATGCTGGGTGTTCCAAGGGGACTTATGTGAGTTGCTCATTCAGAAGAAAGGATTCTCAAATTTCGGGAGATTTGTCGATGATGCTCGGGTTCTTAAACTAACCGGATAATACTGAATGTAAAAAGATGTAAGGACTAGAGATGCTACCATCTACTCTAAATGCAGAACATGAAGATTAATTCTTACAAACTTCAAACCAAGCTCTCCTTTGCCTCACTTCAGACAACTTCTGCATAACCAGTGCAATCTTCAAAGGATAATGAAAGATGTTCAAACCACGATTCAACATGTAGAGACCGTCACAACGACGCATATCAACAAATAAACCGCAATTGAAGTGAAGTTCACAAAGTTCCAGTTGACCACGCAAGGCGAACCCACCATCAGTGAGCCCACTAGTGGTATGGATAAGCGAAGCTTGCTCGAATTAAACACCACATTCCACAACTACCACCTACTTGCATGAAATAAAATCTACTTTACTCTATCTACTTGAATTGGAAAGATGAAAAGGCCTCGCTAGCTGCTCATAACAAAAGAAGAAATCACCAATCAATGAAACTCTTTATATCATGAAAAGTGTTCACAACAACTGTTTACAAAACTTTCAAAGGGAAAGTTTTCTTTCCTTTTCAAACTAAGCTATGCAATCTATGCTATGCTACTTCTAAGCTCTATCTTCTAGCTATCTCTCTGATTTCTTGATCTAATCTAATAATATTACAAATGAGGGGGGATGCCCCTTTTATAGTTGGCCCAGTCCAATGGACGGCTTGGATTCAATTAAAATGAAGGGCTCATATCGAGCCACATATGCCCTAATTAGGGTTTTTGCCCTAAAAACCGCCACAAAGAGGAGTGGGGTAATGAATGCACAGAAGATTCTCCACTCCTCTGTAGGAACCACTATGAGCAATTAATGCCCACTATCCTCTAGAAGATTCTCGTTCAGAAACGTGTTCCCACCGTTCTGCCTACCAATTTTGTTGCGCTAGGAGGAGGGTAAGAGAGTCTCTAAGACTGTCTTCGGGGTTCGACTGCTCAGTTGTTCGCGTTCAACCCTCCTGTTGTTTCAATTCCTGGACGCATTTCTTCCTTGAAACTTTCATATTTCCAGCCCACTGCCTTGGGCGCCTTTAGCCTCTTTTGCATCATGTCCTTTAATGCCTTAGACAAATTTCTTGTCATTTCCCCCCCTTTGCCTTGGGAGCTTTTTCATCTAACTTCTTCATCTCATCTTGTCGTGTGCCTTCCTGGGTTAGGTGCATATTAGGTCCTTGTGGAGAAATCCCAACACTTAGCCATTTCCAACATCTTCTTCCTGCAAAACAAACAAGAAGAAGAGCATCAGAACAGTTATAACATAAACCCACTTCACTTACCTAGTTTCCATGTTCTGACTTCCAAGGTCTGCGGATGTGATAGAGTTCATCATTTTTCTAGTAGACTTTCATCATGGGTGCACTGTGTTCATTTCATGAGGTCTTCTTCAAGGGTGCATCCACCACCTCGTGCCTGGAGTTTGTGCCTTAGAAAATATTTCACCTTGAGGATGCACTTGAATGCTTGATGTTCGAGCTTCATTTCATCCTTAATTTCCTCCATGCCTTAGACAAATTTCATCTCTTCCCTGTGAGTGTATTTGACCCCTTGTTGCTTTATTTTCCCTTTCCTTAGACAATTTTGTATGCTTTATAAATTTCATCCATTGTAATCCAGGCACTCATTTTGACATCACCAGCCGAGGCATTTGGAAAACCATTTCTTTTATTTGCCTTAGAAAATTTATTTTCGCCTAAGAAATTCATCAACAGGCGCCAGGCTAAAATCTCTGCTGAAAAATCTCGAGTGAGGTGTGGAAAGTTCTAAAATCATCTCCTAGTGGGAAATGTTCAATACCCAGAAGAAATTTCCCCTCAGAAATCATCATTTTCATGTGTATCTAGACGAAGGGGTAAGTTTAATTTTTATTATTTTGAAAAAATAATAAAAATTTGCTAAGGTTTATTCCATCTTTGATTCTGGGCGTATTTCTTACTTGTAGCTTTCATTTTTCCTGCCTTGGCGTTTTTCTTGTTTTCCTGAAGAATTTACTTCCTGCATTTGGGCGTATACCACCTAGTACTTAGGAATTGGGCGCATTTCTCATCTTCACCTTAGGAAATGCCTTAGAAACTTTTTAAATTTAATTAACTCACCTTGGGCACATTTCCTAACACATGCTTCCACTTTCACCCCTTGGAATTTCCATGCCTTAGCAACCTTTACCTTACACTTAGCAATTTTCCCAACTTCCTTAGAGCGCATTTCAGGTGGTGAGGAGGAACTTCCCACGCCTAGACTTTACCTTGTCTTCATATCTTCCTTGGGTGCATATTCATGTGCCTACTTCAATTGTTCATGCCTTAGCTTTTTTCTCTTCTTGGCATCATCTCTTCTAGGCTTGGGCATATTTTACCTAGGGAGCTTTCATTTCTTTTATCTTCGCCAAGCCTTAGAAATATTCCCGGACATCTTCTCTGCTAGGGCGCATTTGCCATGGTGAGCTCTCACTTTGTGATACTTAGAAATATTCCAAGACACTTCACCTTGATGGGCGCATTCAAGAGGTGAAGCTTTCATTTCACCACACTTAGAAAAATTATTCAACTCATAACCCTTGTTGGGCGCATTTTAGGGGTGAAGCTTTCATTTTTAACTTGGAAACTTTTCCTCATCTTCACTTCCCTCAAGGGCGCATGAGCTTTCATTTTCTTATACTTAGCGAATTTTCATGATATAACCCTTGCTGGGCGCATTTCAGCCTTCTAGCTTCTACTTTCAATGCCTTAGAAATTTTCTCAAGGCTTTCACTATCCTCTTCAAGGTGAGGGCGCATTTTGATGTGCAAGCTTCTATTTTTTTTGTTTACTTAGAGAATCTTTTTACCTCATACCTCCTTGTTTGGGCACATTTCCACCCTTGAGCTTCCATTTTTGTGACTTAGAAAATTTTCATGCCTTCATTCCTTGCTTGGGTGCATTTTAGGGGGGCTACTTCCATTTCCATGCCTTAAATTTTTTATGACTCTCCTTTATGACTTGGGTGCATTTGAGGGGGTGAGGAGGAATTTGCAAACACTTAGAAACTTTTCAAACACCACATTGCCTTGGGCGCATTTAAGACCCCTTGCTTCCTTTGTCTATGCCTTAGAAAATATTCTAACACTTTCACCCAACTTTCCACCTTGGGCGCATTTGAGGGGGTGAGGAGGAATTTTTATACTTAGAATATTTTCCTTCACTTTGCTTTCTCCTTGACTTGCAAGTTTGGGTGCATTTCCCATGTGGTGAAGGAATTTATAACACTTAGAACTTTTAAAGCTCTTCTCAACCTCTTTGGGCACATATGGGGGTGTGTGGAGGAATTTTTCCATGCCTTAGATTTTCTATCAGCAAACTCCCTTGGTGGGCGCATTTCAAGGGTGGTACTTCCATTTTCCACAGAGAATTTTTTTTTTAACTTCATCACCCCTTGGGCGCATTTGTCATAGCCCACCTTGATTTTGGACTTAGAAATTTTTGAGGTGGCTTCATGCTGATGGGCTCATTTGGAGGTATGAGGAGGAATTTTTAAATGCCTTAGATATTTTCACTCTCCTCTGAGATTTGGGGCGCATTTCACCTCTCTTCATGCTAGTTTCCATATGTGGACTTAGAATTTTTTCAACGCCTCAGCTATCTCTTGCCACTCTATTTTTAGCAAATTCTAGAGAAGTGTGCCTTCCCATGCCCTTTTCACCTGTTCTGAACTGGAGTTGGCGTGATTATGCCTCCTGTGACCTTGCTACCTCGTTTATACTTGTTGCCCAAGCTCATTTGCTATTTTTAGCAAACCCTAAAATTGATTGACCTCTGCAGCTTCGGTTGCCTTGAAATTTGATCCATATGATCTTGATGTTTTAAGTGTCTTGTTCAGACCCGTCCTTGGCACAAACACGCTATTTTTAGCTGTGGAGTGACTTACTAAAAATAGTAAGTGCTCAAATTGTGCTCAAATTTTGCCGTAGGTCCCCTGAAAGATGCTGATCATGATGGGGTACTTTATTTTGACAATTTCTGTTTTTCACCCCCTATTTTTAAGCATAACACTGGAAATCCTAATTTGACTTGCATGTACCCTGAACGGTTTCCGTTTGACTTGATCTCTGTTGCATGTCGTTCTACTTGTTGAGTTGAAGTGCTGGAGAGCTGCTGGAGTGATCCTACTATTTATAGAAAGTGCCCGAAAAGTGATCAATCTGATGTCGGATGAGTTTGCATGTTACAGTGCCCAAGGGATCTCAAAAAACCCAGAAAAACCCAAAAAACTGGTCAACATGCGAGCACTGGCTAAAAGTAGTAAGTCCCGGAAAAATGATCAACTTTGATTGCATGTCACATCGTTGCGAAGCCCTCGAAAAACCCATGAGGAATATCCTGACATGCACCAAAAATCTCTGCATGCAAACCCTAAAAATGGCCTTTGAAGCCTGAACTGCTGAAAGTCCCTATCTCGGCTTGCATGTTATGTCATTGCAAAGGTTTTGAAAAACCCAGAAATAATCTCTAGACATGCATTTGAAAAGCCCATGTGCAAACCCTGAAAATGGCTCCTGAAGCCGGAACTGCTAAAAATAGCAAGTTGTCCAATTCTGCTCAAAACTCGCGTGCAAGCACCTGGAAGCATCCTGAATGTAATGGAACAGTCAGAATTCCAAAGTCCTGAGGAAAAGACCCCCATATTGAGTACTTACTAAAAATAGTAAGCTGTCAGAACTTGATGAAAATTCAGTGGGATCCTGCCTTGAGCTTTTTGATCGTGGTGCCAAGCTCAGATTTCACTTTGATAACTCTATTTGACCTCAAACAAGCCTGAAGGATAAAAACCCTAATTTCACCCAACTACACTTCAGACTAAACCAAATTCCCAAATTAGGTCAAACAATGGGACATCCCCGGAAGGACAGAAAGACCAGAGAGAGAGAGAGAGAACTAAAGCCAAAAGACCAAAATGGAGCAAAAATTAGGGGGTCCCCATCTGGAATGGGGTGATGTGTGAAAAGGTCACAACAAGTATTATAGAAAAAGTCATAGTGATTAAATGAAATCGATCAAGCAATTGTAGATTAGAAAAGTTAATGCCTTTTAAAATGAATATAATTTATGTGCTTATAGCCATCCTATTCGACCATACCTATGATTGAGAAGACCAATAACTCCAACAAGGTGTTGTTAAGTCAATGTTGCGTGTGCCTGACAGATATTCAAGTATATACTTTGAGATAATTTGTGTGTATTCAAAGGTTTACCTTGTGACTTATATGTATACTTTGTAACATATGTTCAGGTGAATACTTTATGTATTATGTGTATTCGCGTGTATGCTTCCTACTCATGTGTATACTTGATGACCTTGGGATAGGGACGGGTCCACGGTGTAGTATGGGATACACCAAGTCCCCCTTCCCAATTGTCTGACAGTATACTTCATTCGAGTAAAACTAAATTTGTATTTGAGCATATAGTTTATGACTTGTGGTTGTATTTGTATTTGAGTGTATACTCTATGAATTATAATTGTATTTGTATACTCTATGAATTATGATTGCATTTGTATTATGACTATGCAATGGTATTCAAGTGTATATTCTATGACTGTATTGGTATTTGAGTTGACTTGTGATTGTATTTGAGTGTGCATGACCTTGTATTTATATTTGAGTGCATACTCTATGACTTGGATTTGAATTCGAGATGTATTTGTATTCGAGTGTATACCCTCTGACTTTGTATTTGTATACTCTGAATTCAAGTGAGTGCTTCATGACGATGTATTTGAGTGTATATAACATTGTATTTGTTGTGACTTGTATTCAAGTGTATGTTTTATGACTTACATGTATTCATACATATGCCTTGTGAGTTCAGGCACTCGTGCATATACTTCACGTGTTACTCACACATATACTTCATGCTTTACCTATTTTATGGTGTTGCTTAGCATCTTACTTACTTATGTACGCTAATACATGACTATTCCATTTTGTATGCTTTGGGTTGCGTAATTCATGCCTTATATGTATTTGTTTGTATTCGTCGAGAGTATCCACAAGCATACTTATGCCTATGTTCTTTATGTATGATCATTTCGTGTGTTATGCTACATGTTGTGTACTTATGCATATGCTTGAGTGTCCTTAATTGTCTTCTGACGTTCATGCCCCATGATTAAACTTCGTGTATCTCATGTGTATTTTTATCGCATGCATTTATTCCATGCATAGAAGAAAATTTGAGTGTACTGAATGCTCTACATATTCAGGTCTTAAGTAATGATTAAATGCTTCTCGCTCCATGTGTTTAATTCCTATAGGTATGCTTCATGTGTGCTAATATGAATACTTCATGCTTCATCTACTCGTAATTGATATATGTCCTCATGTTTGGATGCCTATATATACTTTGTGTATTCATGTATATGATCTTGCCAACCTGTATTACATTGCCTTGCGTGTATCCCTACATGTATTTCTATGACTTATAAGTAATCATCTATTCTCATGAGAATGATTTATGCTTATACGTATACTACATGACTCTGTGAAATTGTGTACTACTTGCTTACAACCAATGTCTTACAATACTCCATGCATATGTTTCATGAGTTTATGATATGCTTCACCTCTTTTGTACATTTAGATGATTGCTTATGTCTTAAATGTTTTCAACATATTTACTTCATGAATACTCTTCCCTTGTGTTTCGTTTGATTCATGCCTTCTGTGTATTCGAGTACCTTCAAGTGAATACTTCGTGGCTTACATTATGATTTGTATGCAATCATACGTGTATACCTTCTCTCTCACTTGTATTCATGTGTATGTCTTGCGACTTGTGTGCACACACACTATGCAACTTATGTATTTATGGATATGCTTTACTCCAACATATACGCTTCATTAAGTACTTCATTACAAGAGATGTCTTCAAACAAGATTACTCCATAGTGTCTTATGCTTAAAAGATTAGTTAAATTTTGCTTGTCAAACTGCTTCGTGAGTTGAGGGGCTATAATTATTGAATTGAAATTGTGATTGCTTGAGGACAAGCAATCTTAGGTGGGGAGGACTGTCATGTCCCCGAAAATGTGACAATAAAGATAACAAAATACATATTTAAAATTATTAATAATCCATATGACTATTTCGATATCCTTATAATTATAATTGTCATGAGACAATATTATAATTATAATTATATTATCGATATTAAAATAACAAATATTATAATCAATATGATATTAATGAATGCAAATATATAATTAGTATTATCAGTAGATAATATTATAATTACAATTATATAATAGATATTCAAATATATAAAAGAAATAAAACATAAAATAATATTATAATTGCTAGTGTTTTAATGATCAGATATACAGAAATGAAAGCCCTCAGAAAATGCAACACATGAGACAATGAACACCATAGATACCTTGGGAAAACCCTTCAACCTGAGGGGAAAAACCCAGCAAATATATCTCTTATATAGAGCAGCAATAAGAGCAGAAATCTGCTTACAACTCAAGCCCAGCACATGGCTGATATTGATACAATGAATAATAGCACCTCTCCTAGATGCAAAGGTACAATGAATATGTTTCTCCTTGAAATCAGTCTGCTGCTACAGTATGATGATCTGCTGCTACAGTATGATCTTCTGCTATAGTATGATGATCTGCTGCTACTACACAATGATCTGCAGCACCAGTGTGAACTTCTTCAAGGAGTGCGAATTATGCTTCATGAACTTCATTGTTGTAATGAACAAACATCACCTTGTACTTATACAAAATAAGGTGACTCTACAAGGAGGTCGGCCTCCCTTAAGAATATAATAAATTACAAATAAGAAGGAAGGTCGGCCCATAGAAAATGATATAAGATCATTAATTATATACATAAGGTTAGCCTCCTCATAACTCGAAATCATCATTTATATATAAAATTGAATAGCCATAGGGCTACATTCAATTTTCATTCTCTTCTTGAAAATCGTGCAGGGCTGGAAGTATAATCCAGATGCTGCAAAACATCAACAATAATTGTGTAATATAAACTCGCAAATATTAATAATAACAAATGCGATAAACAAAGGCACTTAATATAAAGTATATATTAGATTGTTTTACACTCCATATTGTTGCGCGTGAGTCAGACATGTCTTCATAGCTTCTTGCTGACAACTTACTATGCAAAATGGTTTCCACGTCTCAGTACCAATACTCCAGCCGACCTCCTTATAGGCCAATAAACATTCTAACTCCCACGCAACAGCATAGGAATGATATACGATGAAATAGCAGCTATATGGACTACGCTTGGAGACTCACAATTTCTACCAAAAAATCCCCCGACTCATAATGGCTGTGGAATGGTGATTGACATTTGGTTAAGACATTCAGGAGTAATTACGATTTCAGGAGATCACATGGGAAAATAGACAGGAATAGTATTAAGATTATACGCTAACATAAAAAAATAAATAGCAGCGTAACAAACACTATTCCAAAGAATTGGTTAGAGATTCATATTAGAGGAACAAGGTTAATAATAAACAACTCTTGGCGACGGTTCTTCCAAAAGACACATCCACTCCTTTAGGCAGATATAAAAGACAATAAGGAAATGGAGAAGAGGGGGGGAAGAGGAATACAAGAATATATATTTTATAGTAGTATATAAACGAGAAGAATAGCTTATAAAGATATTTACACGTTTAGCAGCAAATCCAGAATACGTTTAGGGAGCCAAGTAGTCTCAATCACAAGCAGCATAATAATAGACGGATCGATCAGGAAAAAGGAACAAAAATATTTTTATATGACATATTATAATACAGATATACAATAATAATGCTTGCAGCAATTATTGAGACTTATAGGTAATCGTGATTATTTGGTAGATAAATGAATCGATTTCTTAATGTTTCTATCCCATGATTGATCAGGAAAAGTAGAAAAAAGAATACAATATGAACACTAGACGATCATAAGGGATATCCTCAGAAAATTAGGGCAAGAATTATGGTTCATCTGAGAAGGGACATTACAGTAATTGGATGAGTTTCTCAATGCAAACAATGACTTGGGAGTTTAGCAAGCACCCCAAAAGTTGTAAAACTATGATCTCAACCATATTCAATGACTGCCTCTATCATTGTCAAATTTTATTGTCATGTTGGACTGAATTTGCACAAATGCACCCAATTTGGCATATGAAAGGAGAACTCATTGTTCTATTTGATCATTATGCAACTTAGATGTAGCCACTATAATTATCTTGCATCTGATCTAGTTTTCATACCCTAGAAGTAGACCAAGTTGCTTAGCAAGAGATTGAGTTCCTCTTCAAATACAATTTGACATATGTTTATGTTATACTAATGGGGGAAAGAGAAAGTGAATAACGCAGTGAAATGAATGTGAGTATTATTTGAAATGTGCTAACCAATTTTTTCAAATTTTCAAATGGAAACTCTATACAACAAGCACCCATTAAAGTTAGCTCAAAACCAAATCAACAGTTGAAATGTAATCCTACACCAAGAATGTACACTAGGATCCCAATGCTGGGCAAGGTGTGAGCATATGGCGTCAAGGATCGTTAGATTTCAAAGCAAGAAGATACAATGTTGTAAAAGTAATTGTATGCAACTCGACCACATATTTCAGTGGGAGCAAGATGACGGCTAAGCCGATCAGCAGTATGATGATTACAATGCAAATATTGAAAGTCAATGGGCGGCTTGCCGACCCTTTCCGCTTGTTCAATGGATAGTACAAAAAGTAAATGCAGTAAAGAAGACTGGAACAAGACCAGTCTCTTCCACAATCGTGGGAATTACAATAAAGCTTAGCAAGAAAGAAAGATAGCTGACAGTACTACTGTGCAGCCTTACAATAAAAGGGAATCCCTGCAATAAGCTCTGTAGTGAAGATGTCTCAGTGCTGCAAATAGGTAATGTATCACTCCTAGCACCAAATGACTCAATCCCACACAAAATCAACTCAAAATAACAAATTACTATAATCCGATTTGACAGACCAGCAACCAAGCAAACCACTAAAATGCTCACAAAACACTCTAGACTCCTCTGAATGACCTGAAATAAAATGCAATTGCTTCTAAATAAGATGGCGCCCAAATCCCAATGGCTAAACAATATAAAAAAACCTTAATTTATTTTGCACGAATCCCAATGTTGCTGCCAGAAAGGTACGACCCTCAAGGAGGGGTGATTTCACTCCATTAAATTCATTTCGTGATATTAAAATCTGCAAATTGGCAAGAAGGGTCGCCCCTAGCAGAGAAATACATTAGATCAATACCTAGAACGATACAAAAATCACTCAAAGACTTATATGCAAAAACGACTTTCAGCAATACATGACCAACAAACTCAAAAACTCAACAAAATCTCACAAAACTCCATTACATTGTCTCAATCTGTCTCTCTGAGCAAGAAACAGTCCTCTCTCTTAGTTAGTTGCTATCTTTAAAGCAAAAAACTAAGCCAAGCTAGGAGCTATGCATTACTCGAAGCAACTCACTCACCATTTCAGCAGCATAACATTACAGTAGACAAGAGATAGTAAAATGAAGAGCCAACACTCCCTTATATAGATTCTGAAAGGAGTCTCTAGATGCTTCTAGAAGGTGCGCCCAAAGTCTAAGGAAACATTAGGGTTTGACTTGACTTCAACTCATCCCCCAAAATGGTGTCTTTTTCTCAAGATGAAATAATTCATTTTTAAATCAAATAATGTTCTCCTCAACTTGGTGTCCCACTTCCCAATGCCAAACTTTATCAGACTTGAAATATTTCACTTAACCTCCTAATGAGGTGTCCACCCTTTAAGTCCCCTTTTGAAAACAACTTTAAGTTATATCATTAGGCCAAGGGGTCATAAAATTAAAATATAACCTTTGCAACTTAAATAATTCAATATTCACCAATAATTCCACCACGAAAGCCAAAATCAACATTACCAACCAAACTGCTTGAAGAGGAAAGCCCACTATGTTGATGCCAACAGGACCATTGCCAGAAATAGAATTTACTAAAAATAGTAAATTCAGAAAGTTGCTCAGATCAACTTGCATCCTATACCATTGCGAAGCTTTTTGAAAACCCAGAAAGAATTTGCGATCCAAACTCCAAGATTCCAAGAGCAAGTCTCAGAAAAAGCTGAAACACCCTCCTAGAAGATAGGAAACCCTAGTTTCCACTTCCGAGTAGCCTACGGGTCTCTGGAATAGGCTAACAACCAACTTCTAGATCACTGTTGAGAAGGGGACATTGCATTATCAATCACTAAAAGTCTTGAATGTATAAAACCCAACGTTTATTGTGTAATACACAATGTTCCTCCATAACATTATATTGCTAAATTGGCATCTTATGGAAAATATTGGGATTTACTTATCAATAGATAGCTTCCTTGACAAGATGAGTAAGGAATAAAAAAATAAAATGTAAGGGCAAGGTTGCTTTAGCTATTCAAATTGACCTGACATACAAGATTGTGCCGAACTATGTACTGCGATGATATTTAATGCAAGAGGAATTATATTCAGAAGTATATGACTTACACAAGAACACATTGATGTATAAGGAAAGGAATTTGCGACAAAAGTACAATGATTAGTGATTTGTTTGACAAATTGTCTCTTCTTAGTAGTCCTATTTTTGGACAAATTTATGGGACATCGATTTTATGGAGTTTCTTTGTAATATAAACACACTTGCAAATACCCTTTATGGAGATACAATTCCTCCTACATTGGCTGTCATGTCCCCGAAGTCGTGACAAGAAAATAACAAAATATATCTTTAAAATATTAAAAAAAATTGATATCATTATAATTATGATTGTCAAAGACAATATCATAATTATAATTATTATATTATCAAAAATTAAATGTACTTGTATAATTCCCCAAAACATAAAACAATGTTTATCGAACATAAAGTTATAACTAATAAGCAATCATGATCATAGTATAAAGGGGCTTTACAAGGCACTTAGGACATGGCACGATACTCCTCTTGAGCCATACAATATACCATTCAATACCTCGATAATAGACCCAGGAGATATATTTTATTCCAAGCCGACTTCTTATGCCATGCCCGTAATTTATCAAGATTTTAGCGTTTCACAAATTATCGTCTTCCTCTCCTATCGGCTTGTAGAGTGTATGGTGGGAAGGGCTTAAGAGTAACGTGTTAATAAGTCTCGATATAGCTGGTCTTGGGACGATACTTACACGATGTAAAGAAATCCTCCAAGTTGGCATGAGACGATGTCACTTGGGTATGTCAGACCCTATAGCAAGCCACCTATACTGATTAAGAATCACAGTCAGTTGGTTAGTATATACTCGGCCATAAACTTGAGCATATGATTGCCATTCAACCATCCATAGCCATCTCACATAGATAGAAGAAACATTGGAAATCAACGGAGTTAGTGGAGCCGTGGGTTGAGGGAATAATCCCACCTATTCACTTGAAGAGATACAAAGATACCAAACTAACAATAAGAGGAGGGGTGGCAATTAACTCTAAAACTAATAGTTATTATGTCTAAACTACACCAGTAGCCAAAAGGACACGTCTCCTGACAAGAGAAGCCCACGCCTCTTTGCAAATCATGGATATTAGAGGAAGAATGATTTCATATTGTTGAGCAGCCACCTGACTTAAATTGTCTCAATCGTAGCATATTGGATAATCAACTCACGGACGAGGCATACTTGTGGGTGTCGTTCTCATCCTTGAACGAATTATCGGGCTTTCCTATCAAATAAAGGAATCACATAATATACAAAAGAAAGAATAAATAAGTTAGAAAGCAATTATTATTTGTGAGGGAAAAACATCTTTTAATTGGAATGGCGCATGATGGAGGGTCATCTCTCTTTTATAGGGGTCGTCTCCTTTTAAAGAGGCACCACCATTTAGATTAAAAGATAAAGAATGATGGAACAGTGAGAGATATATAAAACATACTTAGAAGAACACTGAATAGATTATAAATGAAAATATATTTTAGGAGAACAAGGACATTCCTGCGTAATGTATACAATATCAGCATATTAACTGAGAGGAGCCAAAAATAAAGAACTTGATACTAGGCACACCAATCAGGTGAGGTTACTCACTGGCTTTGATATTTGGTTTGCACCATTTGACATAATGATGCGGCATGAACCTCTGACCCAGTTGGTCTGTGTATTAGTGAATGTAATCTCTATCCTTGTTTATTGAGATGCAAGTTGCTCCTAACGCATTTGGAACCATTCTGGAAAATAGATTCATGGCAAATTGATATTGGATATTAACTCTGGATGGACTGTGTAGTCCTGGAATATTATAAACTATGATTGTCTCTTCATCAAGACTGATTCTAATAATGACTAGTCTATATTGTTGTGGTTGTTGTCTGGGTTTTGCAAATGGCAAATTAGGGCGAACTAATATTTGTACTGTAGGCTGCATTGATCAGAAAATAGAATGAATATATAGGCATGGATACTCATTAATTCATTTCTGCACTCTAATGAATTTTCATACTAGAACTAAATGATATGTAGACATATATGGGACTGAACTAAATTGTTGACTGCAGACATATATAGAACATAATGACTGAACTACAGATATGGATCTTGCTATATTTACTCACGCTCTCTAATTTATCTCCATTAGATACTCATGTAGACTTTTTCCTAGCATAATATATGAAGATGCAAGTGAATTGCTAATGACTGAATACCAAGAAATTGCATGGGACTGTCTACTATCTGATTGTAATCCTGCTAGGAGAGGCGAGTCATGACCTAAGTGGTTTGTCTATAAACCCCATCTAGGTTTCACCCCGTTGGCCTGAAGCAAGGGATGGGCATACTGCCCCACTGGCCCTATGCAAAGGTTGGGTCATGGAGGGATGGGGGTTCCACCTAAGTTTTCTGCCCCACTGGCCCGAGATAAGGGTTGGGCAATAGGAGGTGGTAGACCGTTGGCCCCTTAGGGATTCTCCTCTCCTGATGGATTGAGTGACTCTTCTTATGTTTTGCAATTTGCATTTGTGATTATGTCATATTTGGGGTACTAGATATTAATGCTAACAGATATGCTATTAATATGTTGAATGCAGGATTCAAAATTAGGATTATTGAATCTAGTAGAGCTTTCTTTGGAAAGAAGAAACCCTAAACCTAATCAACAAGTGAATTTTAGGGAAAGGCAGGTAAGGGACATTACATTGGCATCCTCCAAAATGAAACAAATATCCTTCAAAATGGACTATTACCAGTTCTAATTAGCCCATCAAGTTGTTAAAACTGATTTTTCTTAAAACAATGTTCTCACACATGAAAAAATGATACAAAAACTATTTGAACAATTGAAGTAGGTTTTATAGACCTACAAACCAAATTTTATCAATTGGATAGGCATATTTCTACTCAAATTTTGTTAAACCCTAGGCAAGGTTTTGATAGGGCAGCAAGTGAAAAAAATTCATTTCTACTTTAATATCGAATTTCAAAACCTCAAACCAAATGCATTAGGTCTTTATAAACTCTTAACAATTCTAGCAACAAGAAAATTAAACAAATCACTTCAAAATTTACTTATTTTGCAAAAATGGAGGTCTAGAACACTGGTAACACCTGCCAGCATACTTGCAAACAAAAACTTCCTTCCTTTTCTTTCCAAATTGTTGTACCCAAAATATTTTTTTTGGCATTCTGCTTAAATTGAGCTAAATCATGTAAAAATGCCATCAAAAGTATGTTTTAGGTCAAACCAAGCAGAAGGTCTTTGTGGGTTTCTATCAAGGAACCTATGATTAAAATTCTGAAAAATTGAAAATTAGGGTTTTATGCCCCTATTTTTAGGGAAACCCTAAAAAATAGGACCTTCCCGAAAATGATTGAAAATGATTTTGATAAGGTTAATTGACTTCACAATCACACTGATCAAGTCAGAATCATCAAAAGATATATTTTACTCTGGTGGGTCTATTCTTGTTTTTCAGAAACAAAGTTAGGAGCTTTGCAGCCATTAATGGTAGATTGGCCAATACCAGGTGTTGAAGACTAAGCTTCAAGAACTCCATTGAAGAAGCTATGGAGGAAAAGGATGAAAATGATGCTATTCAACGAAGGAGATTCTCAAAATGAAAAAGGCCAAAACAAGCTAACTCTGGAAGGTGCACGTTTTGCTACCAAGGCAAAACACAATCTACAATTGAAAAAGGCGCCCTTCTTGAAGAAAGGCACCCTTGGATCTCAAAGGGAAAATGTAATCACCTTGCACCTTCAGATCATTCATCTCCTTCACGTTCGTGCTGGCTCGACAGCGCGTCTATCAGTCAGATCATCTGATTCAAGGATCATTGGCCAATCGTCGACAAATTATGGAGAATCTATAAGCATTGAAGATGCCAAATCAAAGAACTTCAAGCTAAAAGCGCCCTTGTTGATCAGGGGTGCCGCTCAATTCAAAACATTAGATGAATTCATCAACAACTGCTTCATACATGACATCTTTTCACCTTCCTCCTAGCTACGTGATCAATCTGATAGCACGTTCACTGGACATACCAAACGATCGCACATTGAGATCAAGCAGAAAAAGCCAGCTAGAGACTAAAAGGACAAGCCAAAAATTGGCTAAGGATAGAGGAAAAACGCCCCTCTTGGAGAAAGGTGCCCTTCCTTTTGGAGGAGTAAATGCAGTCGGATTGATCACTAACCTCCAGAATGTTCTTAGCTTCGATGAATCTCGACAACGAGGCTATCAACAGAAGAATCTGATTACTGAATCATCTAACGACAAAGATCAAAGCAGATAGTTTTTCAGAGTAGATAAAAGCAGTCAAAAGGTCAAGGCGCCCCTACAGGCCAAGGGCGCCCTTAGATTCAAAGCACCTAAACTCACTGTCAGCAACTGAGAAGTCAGTCATCCTATGCAGGACCAAGCTGGCTAACCGATGCATCGTCAAGCAGAGTCATCTGACTCATCCATCAATGAGAACGTCAGATCATAGCACAGAGGGTCTGAAAAGGCCAAAACGAAGAATAGTCAATGAAAATTGACTAAGGCACAGCCAAAAGTGCCCCTCTTGAAGAAAAGCGCCCTTCTTTCTAGAGGTCCAAACTTAGTTTTCTAAGTTAATCTCTCCCAGACATATCTCATCAGGCTAATCCCATCTCAACAACGAATCTATCAGCAATTGCCAAAGATCAACTGAACAACCAGGATCGAAGATCAAACAAAAGCACTTTATCCTGCAAAAATGATGAAAATGATCAAAACTCCAAGAGGGATGCCTAAGAAAGTCAAAAGCAAATGTTGACTTGAGTTAACAAATTTTGGAGGCAAAAAGGGGCCAAACACTCCACAATCAGTGGAAATCACCTTTTTGAACTCCAAATCAGGCTCAATCATGAGTTGGATGCCCAATTGATGCTTGCAACTCCAAATTGACATATCAAAGCATCTAGGCATCCATTATTCATTATTTCTTTGTAGGTTGAGGAGCTCAAGAACGAATATTTTTCTTCTCCAACATTTTTGAAGATCTGACAAAAGGGTTTTCACCGTTCTTCATATTTTTGAAGATCTGTTGCATAGAGAGACTATTTATCAGAGTTTCCATCAAAAGGCATAATTCTTCCAGATTGACAGCCGATAACTTCTAATCCACCTTTTGTCTACTTCCTCTATTTCTATCTAAAATTCTTGCATGTTCGAGAAAACGGTAGATAATCACAGATCTGGCCAACTGGGTGTGACCAACACAACTTTTTCAACAAAACCCACATGTTAGATTTTTCCAAAAAAAGTAGCCCTGCTACCCCTATTTTTTAGGGTTTCCGAAAAAAGTCATAATTTTGAAAAATAGACAAACTGGGTTTGTTCAGCTCTGAAGCACGAACAAAATCCATGTGTTGGATTTTTTCAAGAAAAATAACTTTCTGGTGCCTCGTTACCTTTGCCACCAAAGGGCTCTTGCATGTCATAGGAAAACACGTTTTTCAAATTTTTGACGATCTGGGTTTGTTTAGAGAATTATTCTCAACAAAACCCATGTCTCAGAATTTTTCGTAAAAAATACCCCCGACGAGGCTATTTTTAGCAATTCTAGAAAAAGTTGTCCGAGTAGCATCGTGTGCACAGTCAATCTTCAAGTTTTTTAGAACGCAATTCTCCCAAGATGAATACAAGACCAAAATGGTCTTACTCCATGATTTTCTGAAAACGATTGGCACCGATCTGCGTTGGGCACACCCTGAGGTCAATCTAGACAGATTGACAAGCATAGACACAAGTCCACGGGTTCCATAATGGTTTCACCTCGTATATTTGATCGCCTTCCAAGGCCAGTTTAGAGGATCGTAACCGTTGGAATTTTACACATGCAGTAAGTTCATGTGCATTTCTCACAGTTGGAGTGATCGTGGTCAAACTTCGCAGTTTCATCATACAACACTCTTCCATTGAGAAAGATCAAGGAAAACGTCGAAGCTGCAAAAGAATGCGGAAGGTAGTCATTCCCAACACAAAGGCGCCATCGGTTAAAACTACACTACCTTCCACATCAAAGTGGAAACACAGACAAAAAGAAAAGGAGTAACCCTCCTAAGGGAAGCAAAATGAAGGAGTTGCATACATCAAGTTGCTGACAAGCGATAAGCTGACAATTGACAGACATGTAACGACCTCCGTATGAAGAAGTCAACGAATGAACAAAGGCATCGTTGACCAATGATGATGATGTGTCAAACACCTCAAGAAGGATGTCCTACCCTCCAAAATAGCAATAAATACAATTGAAGTCAACTTGATGCCCCTTTCCAAGTTAACTCCAGATCTCCACAGATCATGCATGTCAGATCCCACTAATCTAGGATGTCTAATCGACTCCCACGATTTGTGGATCTCAGATCTCCTTTAAAGTTGGATGTCTATTTTGGAGACACATATGTAATTTTAGTTCACTTTTAGTTAGGTGTCAGTCAACTGAGGTTGACTCGTAGTTTGACTTTTGTTTAGTTTCAGTTAACTGAAGTAGATTTCCAGTTAACTGCTTGCTCACCTATTTTTAGACATAGGAATAAATCTTGCTGATTGGCAAGAACTGATTGTTAACTCAAGGAGATTTTAGGTTTGCCTACTCCTTTGAGTCTCTATAAATAAGAGCCTTGGGCTCATTATTTGTTTAACCTTTTTTGCTAAGCAAAATTGCTGCGCCATTGTTGCCAGAGGTAGCTTGTTCATATTTGTTCACTCTTGGATGAGAGTTTGTTGGTTGATCGCAATTGTGCATGATTTCGTGCCTTTGCTGTCCCAACCTTTGTAATTCTTTGGATAAGCTTGAAGAAATAAATCAGATGGCTCATGCTTGCTTGATCTAAATACTTGAGTTCTTTCAAAGTCTTGTTTTCAATAGTGTATTGTTTCAATCTCCTCCTTGGATAGGTGTCGTCACCTCATTGGATATTTTGTTATCGATCATTATCGTGTGATGTTGTTTAATGAGTTGTCTTTCAACCTACACTTTGGACAGGTGTCATCACCTCCTTGGAAATCCTGTTAGCCGAATCATCGTACTTTGTTGTTTTGTAATGTCCCCGATTTAGCCCTACGCTCTATAATTGGATTTAGCTTATTTCCGGAAACCTGTAGGCTAAGCAGAATGGGAAATTAGGGTTTCCTATTTTATAGGAGGTTTCAGATGCAGTTTTGAGGGTTTGCATGTGTGTTTTTCTGATGCATGTCTAGTGGAGCTTTCTAGGTTTTTGAAGCGCTTCAGGATGAGGTAACATGCATGTTAAAATAATGACATGCAATTTTGACTAATACCTTGCATGCAGGGAAGGTTTTTGGGTTTTTCTAGGTTTTCAGAGATCTCCAAGGTGGTGTGACATGCATCTGAATCTGACATCCTTTCCGGGCATTTACTATTTATAGTAAGTCATGATGGTTGTCCGGTTTGTGCTTAAAAGATATTTGGAAACACTTACTATTTATAGTAAGTCATGATACTACTCAGTTGGCGTACAAATGTGGTTTTGGCAAACTTACTATTTATAGAAATGTGCTATTTTTGGTAAGCATATTTATAGCAGTATCACTCTAGCAACAACTCAATCTTTTGCAGTTCAGTATGGCCGATCAGTGTGGCTTTCTGTTGAGTTGAAGTGAACTTACTATTTTTGGTAGTGGCTATTTTTAGTAAGTCTAATTTTGGCAATATCATCATCTGCAGTTCAGCTCAGGTCATCATGCTATTTGTGGTAGTCCTTCAGTTTCAGTATTGGCATTGGTTTTGGTTATCTCCTTGGACTAAGTGTTATACTTAGTCAATTTCATGTTTTTAAGTTGTACCCCCACGCTTAGGAGTGATAACTTCACATTGTTTTAAAGAGGGGACATTAAGGGGTCATGTTGAGCATTTAATGATTTATTAAATGCTTTATTGTTGCAAATTGAAATGGATACCTATTCACAATAAAGTGAATGGTTAAAGGTGGCGTCCCTTGGGAAGTTGAAGTGATTCGACTTCTTGGAATTCAGAGTGTTTCATTTGCCCATTGAAACTTATATATTGCTGCATTGTGGAGAGTTGATTATGTTATGTTTTGCAAAGCAAAGTTATGCTGCTGGTTTGAAATCCAGAATCTGGCTAAGGGAAATCTTAGCAATTCTATTCCACTCTTCAGGCCTGAAACTATGGTTCCCTAGATGATGGATTGAGAGTGTGCTTCATTCAGAAGTACATATTGAGCTTCATTGTTGGAGAAATTGATGTTATTTCCAGAATTTGTGTTTGCTGGTCCTTTCATGGCTGAAGGACATTTCTATTTACAGCTTTGAGAGTGATTTTTATTTTGTTATGGGTGTTTGCTCTTTCCATTCCTAGACTAGAGGCGACCATTCTTGGAGATTTGCAGATTTAAATTTGAAGTTTATGATTTTATTTACTAAAATCGCCCTTGCAAGGAGGCCGTACCATTCAATAGGGCATTGGAATGTGTGCCAAATCAGGTATTGAGTATTGATGCAATTTTGGAGTTGTAACTTGGGCTCCAACCTTCTAGAGAGTATATGCATTTCGTTTCAGCTCGATTGGAGGTATTTTGAAAGAGTTATGAGCATTTAACTGATTTACATGTTTGTTGGTTGACATTTTCAGTTTGCTGGTTTTATTTATCAAATTTCAATAAGTTCAGATTTTGGCTCTTATTCCAGTATTTGAGAGGTTTAAAACTTGAAAGACTCGTCCTCTTTTAATTTGCATCAAATGTCATTTTAACACTTGTAAATTGCAGATTTCTTTCATTGTAAGGCTGTGATTTAGTAGTACTAATCCAGTCTTTGTATTTACTGCATTTACTTGTGAATTTTAATGCAACACTTTAGCCCCTGGACTATTTACCGCCAATGTGGAGGAATTTACTTTGTTCTCTCATTTATCACCCACTGTTAAGTGGAGAATTCCCACTATTGAGTGGATGCCTGCCGCAGCAGACGAAGTGTTTTAATTGTAATTTTTCCCCCCACTGTTTGGTGGTAGTGTGGAAATTCTTTCATGGCTGGTTATCCGCCTATTTTCTTTCCATTCAGTAATTAGCACTCCACCATATGTTAGCACCTCGCCTGTTAAAGGATCTTGAGTGCACATTCTTGTTGTTGAGTTTAGACTCTCTTTTAGTTGTAATCTTTGTAACTATTGATTCAATAGATCCTAGGGATCCTCTGACCATATGCTTGCCCCTCCTCCTTAAGTGGTTTTAGGGTGCATTCTTGGTTAGAGTTCTTTTATGCAACGTTTTGGTTTAAGCTAACCTTAACGGGTGCTTGGTTACATTGTAATTGTTATTGGAAATCAAAAAAAAAATTGAGAGGGTATCTTTCATGTTTCCAGTAAACTGTTTCCAAGCCTATACCTCGAACAGGGGTTTCTCCTCCTTGGCAAGTTTCAGATCCAGCCTACCGTATAGAGTGTTTACTTGCATCAAACCTTATCTTGGTATATATCCGAGAGTTCAAAGCCTCGACCATATTCCACTGAGACAGAGGGTTCAAGTAATCCAACCCATCCATTTCGCTCCTTCGCCCTCATGCTCTGTTTATCTTGAGGAGGTAGTATAGTCTAGAAGCTAGTTAGTTGTAGTTGAGAATCTGCGGAAACTAGAGAAAAAGCTTAGCTACGGCGCATTGTGTTTATGCACCCTTGTGTCCTACCGCTGAGTAAAAAAGATAGGAATCTTAGTACACCCCTTTTTTACATAGAAATAATCAGCAAAGATAAATCTTCCTCTCTATAATCCGAAGAGCATGTACTAACTCACTTGCAATAGCTGCCTGTTTCCAATAAGCACTCCAAAGGTGCTAATTGGAATGCCAACACAAATGACATAAAACTTATTTTTACATGTTTTTTAAAGTTAAAAAATCATCCCTAACTACCTACCTCATCCCATTCAAACCCATCTTTACAAATTAAGCATTCAAACCCCTAATTAGGTAGTTGGGGCTAAGTAAAAAACACCAAAAATTGAAATTTATGAAAACTTATTTGTCCAAACTTAAAGAAAAACCTCCTAAAATGTGATTAAACACCTAACACTACATTCTAATGCAAATCTAGAACAAGATAAAATGATGCTCCTCATCACACATGGGGAAAGATGACACTATGAGGAAGTTTTGATTAGAAGGAATTTGGTGTCCATTGTTCTAGGGTACAAAGGATAGGTAATTTCTTGTGATAGATGTCATAGGATTAAGAAATCATTAAAAACATACTTTAAGCCTTCCTAATCAATGCATGTGCAAGAGTTAGTTGAGAGGTGATATCTCAATGTCATATATTTGTTCAAAAAGTTGAGCAATTAACAAAAGTATAGGTACACCATTGCAATGTTGGAATACTTAATTAAGTGAGAAGAAGATCATACACTACCATGCAAGTCAATAGTGAATGCAACCTACTTTCTATATGAGATCATCATGCATTCCAAAAATACGACTACACTTGACAACTTCTAGGAGAAATTTATAAATGAAATTATCTATCATTTGACAAGGGAGTTCAATGTTTTTTTGTTCACAACCAAAGGACAAATAAGATCCTAGTGTCATTCATGCAAAAGTCATGTGACATTAAAGGAAACAATTAGGAAATGTGGCCTCAAAAAATCCTATGAGATACAAGACAACTTATAAACCATGAGACATGCCTTTTTGATGAATGTATGCTAAAAAGGTTGTTGTGCCAATAAAATGTTGGTTCCAAAATGAAGTATAACATTGGATAATAAGTTCGCAGATTAGCAAAGCTTGATGGAGGGGAATTTGGCTGAAAATGGATAAATGTGCAATGGTGGATAGAAGTAGTACAAAAGTAATGTTAGCATTGGGATGATAAATGTGTTAGACATATTAACTTTAGGCTAGGCATGCTAGTTCTAAAGTATGATGTGTGAAGAGAAATTAGCTATGTACCCTAGGGATGTGTCTTCCATGCTTTTTGACCACTTCCCACATTGGAAACATTTTGGGGATGTGGGGATGAGTAGGAAATGTTCCCCTGCCATCCTCTATCCTGCCCCAAAAAGAGGAAATGCCCTTGGTACAAGAAAAATAGAAATGGGGATGGACCTTGGGACAGCTAGAGGATGCCTAGATGTCCCTTAAACGTCCTAGGGATGGTTAGTCATCCCAAATGGCCAGACTTAAAAAAATCAGTGAAAAAAAAACACAAAAATGAGAATTGCAATTTGAGGATGGTGCTCATCATCTAGCTAGTGTGTTTTGAGTGCTAGTTTATAGAATGGTGATCTTAGAATTGTGGTGGATATGGTCACTAGTATAATAAGCATTCTTTACTTTTTATTTTTTGAAAAATCCAAACTTGTTAGCTCCAAAAACAGAAAGTAATGCAAAGCAACTTCCTTCCACTATTTGATCACCAAGTTTCCAGTGTGGGTGAGGTGAGAGGATACAATGTGAGGATTAAAATAATACTTGCATTTAAATTGCTGAAAGTAAATACACTTGTTCATCGAGGTAAGCTGAGCACATTGAGTTTGCAGTGGAAAGCTAATACAATAATGAAATGAACTAACAAACTCTACCACTTTTTAGTGGTGAGTGAGTGCCAAAAACCACTTGTCCAGTGAGGTGAGTACAAAAACGGTAAAACCATTTATGCAATGGGATGAGCAAATAAAACCACTTATTCAATGGGGTGAATAGTAAAACCAAAATGAGAACAAGGTCATAGATGGTACTACCATCCAATGTTACAATGTGAGCTCTTACAATATAATTCAAATCAAATACATATTTGATGTATTATTGCAAATGTGATATGTGTTGGCATTTCAATTTGCACCTCTGGAATGTGGATTAGGAATGGACAGCTATGCACAGTTAGGTTGCTCTTCAAATTAGGAGGGGAAGCTCCCTCTTCGCTGATTATGCTTAAAAAGAAATACTAAACTATTGTCAATCTTTTTATTTCTCAACTGAGAGCACAAGGTTATAAAACACTTTGCGTTACAATTGAGGTTTCATAATATCCCACCTGTTGACGGGTGTTTTATGACCGCACCAACACAGAATAAAGTTTCCAACAGTAACTCTATCCTCTCTTGATCAAAGTATTCCGCATGCTAAGATTGTGTGAAAGATCATGCGTTCAACTCCAAGGTTCCTTATGCAAGGGGATAGCCTCAGTTGGCTTGATGTGAATATGCTGGGTATTCCAAGGGGACTTACACAATTGTTCAACTATTGAAGCAGATGCAAGGTGTGAAAGATTTGGCGATGACGCTCTAATTCCTAAACTAACTGGAAAATGCCGAAATTAAAGGGAGATAGGGAGAGACTCTATTGTCTACTTCTAAAGACGGAATACGAGGATCGACTTCAACAAGCTTTGAACCAGACTTTGCTTTGCCTCCCTTCGAACAACTTCTGCAAAATCGGTGCAATCTTCAAAGGATGAGAAAGATGTTCAAATTATGACACAACATGCACACACCATCACAACGATGCATATGGACATTTGAGTCACAATTGAAGTTAAGTGCCAATACTCCAGTTGACCACGCAGGGCGAACCCACCGTCAGTGAGCCTGCTAGTGGTATGGATGAATGAAGACTTGCTCAAATCAAATGCCGCATTCCACAATTACCAACTACTTGCATAAAATAAAATCTACTTTACTCTATCTACTTGAATCGGAAAGACGAAAAAGCCTTGCCAACTACTCACAACGAAAGAGAGAATCACCAATCAATGAAATTCTTTGTATTATGAGAGTCTTCCACAACAACTTACAAAAAATTTCAAAGGGAAAGCTTTTCTTTTCTTTTCAAACTAAGCTAACTTCTAACTATTCACTATATGCTCTCTCTATTCTCCGACTTAACTCTCAATCTAATAGAATACAAATGAGGGGGGATGCCCCTTTTATAGCAAGCCCATTTCAATGGACGACTCAAATTTGATTACAATAGAGGGCTCAGATTGAGCCACATATGCCCTAATTAGGGTTTCTGCCCTAAAAACCGCCATAGAGAGGAGTGGGTAATAAATGCACAGAAGATTCTCCACTCCCCTGCAGGAACCATAATGAACAATTAATGCCCATCACCATCTTCCAGAAGATCCTCGTCCAGCAAAGCGTTGCCATTGTCCCTCTCCTTGACTGCGAACTCAATCAGTCAACCAACATTGCCTGAACCTCATGAACTGAAATCGGTGGGATGTGGTTGAGCTCATAGTTTACATACTCGGAATCGGAGAGTACTTGGCAAGCCCAAAAAAATTGACTCAAGAAAAACTCGGGAAATACTTGGCAAATACTCGGCAAATGTGTGTGGATATTTATGTATGTGTATACTCAGGACTGCATTGTGCACACATATCTATAAACATACACAGGATGCCAAGTTTGCATGCATATACACACACATAAATATTTATGCACACACAAACTTGCCAAGTTTGTGGGTTTTTTGTGAGCTTTTGGCGATTACTCGATAATTTGACAAGAGAAAATCCATCTGCATACTGCTCGAGAGTAAAAGCAGAAATTACTCGGCATACAAATTTTTTGGAGATTACTCGGCTACTCGGAGAGTAATCGGATATGTAATCTATGGTTGAGCTGAAATTCCAACACTGTAGTTGTCTGCTCTTGCCGAGTATAGGACTTTCTCCATGCAACCAAGGCATCCTGGGTGTTTTGAATTATGCTAGAGAAAGTGGAGGTATTCTCAAAGTCATCCTGGACAAATGATCTCATGGCTGAGAAGAAAGGAGCTAGTTTATCCTTTAGGCCATCCGTAGTTATTTCCTTCGGAGCCAACCTCCTAGCAAATATGGCCTCCAACGTATTGAGGATTCCATCCAGAATGTTATTCATTGCCTTCCTGACTTTGGTTGAATCCGCTCGTGCCACATCATGGAAACCATGGCCTACGACTACCGAGGAGTACCAGCTGGTGAAGTCATACCTATCGCCCTCCTATATCATACCTCCATCCACCAGGGTTTGTAAAGGCATGTGCATCAAAGCCTCTAGACGAAGGACAGTCT
The DNA here is from genome assembly GCA_007115665.2 of Sequoiadendron giganteum. NCBI lineage: Eukaryota > Viridiplantae > Streptophyta > Pinopsida > Cupressales > Cupressaceae > Sequoiadendron > Sequoiadendron giganteum. The sequence continues at coordinate 812,911 of CM021108.1, read as the reverse complement.
TCGTCTGATATATCTGGGTCTCGCTCCAGGCTTGATCCACCATATCCATGCATGCCAGAACATTTGAGGCCTATCGATCAGTATGAGTGAGGTCCTCCATGAATTTCTCCGTTTCAGTCCGAACATGGCTAACCCATTTATCTGCTTCCATTTCCATTTTCTTCAAATCTTCTAAGCCAATAACTGACTCCCTTGGAAGCTCTGCCGAGAGTTCAACCGCCGGGTTTCCCAGTTCTCTTGGATGTGCAAGATTCTGCACATATCCTATCAAAGTCTTGTGCTCCTTCTTCAACCTCTTATACTTTCCTTTCGTACGGAACAACTTGTCTTTTAGTGCCTGATAGGAGTTGTCGCACTCCTCGATTATTTGGGCTCCCGTGGGACGACCCAACTCCACAGTGGTAATCACATAGTTTTCCGGCCTTTCCTCAGCCCGATCACACTCCTCCCTCGGGACAACAACTTGAAGTGTACGAGAGCCTGATTCATCCGTTGAAATCTTCGAAAACTTCCTGGCGCTCTTCTTTTACGGCGGTGCACTAATCCTCCTGAGGAGTTCCTCCATCTCAACCGTTGGATCTATATCATCCTCAGGGTCCCTTCTCATTCTATCTAATAGCCAATCCGGGACTGCCTACCGTGGATTGCAAGTGATGAGGGGCTATTCTTGCGTTGCCTCTTCCTCGTGTACTTCTTCTCTGACACTACTTTGCTTGGGCTCATTAGTCTCCATGAGCTGGGTATCTCCTGAACCTTGGGCCTTCTGCTCCACAGTATCTTCTCCTTCTTCCAATGTTGTGTCAAGCATCTGCTAGAAACGGTTATCATCCGCCGTTTCCTCCTCTTCTTCCTGCTGGCCTCCTCCTCTTGGTGCACTGACACTTAAACTATCTGACTCCTGTAGGGGCTGCTGGTTGACCTCTTCGAATTCATGCTCATCATCGGATCTTTCTCCTTGACTTCCAAACAGTGGAAGCTCTCTCACACTCGAAGATTGAGTTTGTGACTGTGTGGGCGATGCCTGCTCCACCCTCAGAGGTATTGGCTGGGTTGGTGCTTCTCTTCGTGTCTCTGCAGCTTGGGCGACTTGCTTTCCTTTTCTCGTCGATGGTGGCCTCTGATCACCCATCAAGTTATAAGTAAGAGCAATTGATCTGCTCTTAAGTTGGCCCACATGCCTCTCGACCCAACTCCTTGTGAAAGTCAACACCGGAATGGATAGGGTGTCCAAATCCGTGATTTCGGGCTCAAACCAATTAGGTGGTGGGACCAGTGTTTTCCTGACTGACTCATAGTCAGGTTTTATGACATTGACATCTTCGTCCACCTGATCGGGAACCAGAATGACTTCACACTCTCTGATTAACTTGAGGGGGAGCCTAGTGAACATTCTCCTTCTTATCTCGGCCTCATCCACCGCATTAGCCCAAAAGTGCTCTATATGGGCTTCATGCATGTACTCAACATTCTGCACCATCCGAATGTTGTTATAAGGATCGAAATCCTGCCTGCCAGTATGATAGGTGAGATGAAAGAATTGCAGCTCGTCCTTAGCTTCTCGAGCTGCCTGCAAGGAGGGACACACTTCACTAGAGTTCCCCATGGCGATAGGGAAATCCAGTCCCTTCTTCCTCTTCTTCTTTTGAATTTTATCATAGGCAATAAGTTGCCTAGATACTTCTAACATTATGATCCGATCAGTGGGGTACTCAGCAACCGGTATGGGTACGAGGTGAACCCCTGCAACCTGATGTATGTGAATTTTGGAAATTGGATGAGCCAATATCCATATTCTTCGATCAACGCTTGTGCTTCCTTTAATATCCTTTGTTGCGTTCTTTGCTGAAGGGTGCTTGCAATGTGCATGGTAAATGCATCGTTCACCCGCTTGTAGCTGGCAGTGCTAGTCAAGTGCAGTTGAGGGAAAGATTCGTGAATCTTGAATTGGTCAGGGCCACATCCGATTGGCTCCTTGTATGTTATTCCCCGGTACTTGGTCATTCGGGCCATCATGTACATCACGTACGAGCTCATGTAAAAGGTTTTCATTCTCCTCAGATTCCTAAACTGCTTGTCTATATTGTCGCTGATCATCCGGGCCCAATCAAAACATTCTTTTCCCTCCAATATGATTTCGATGTAGTAGAACATCCAAGGCTCGAAGATGTAGGCTTGCGAGCTTTCGTTCACACGGTTGAGCATCATTATCAGGTCACAATACTCTTGTTTCACATCTTCAATAATTATTTGCTTTGGGAGCTTAGTGCGGGGTGGTTTTGGCCTTTGCATCCAGACTGTGTTGATGACTACAGCACATCTTTCGAAGGAGGAGGAATACATCCTATCTGCTTTGTCCTTCATTCTATACAGCATCCTTTCGGAAGTAGGAATCCCAAATGCCTCTCCAATAGCATCCGGCGTGAAGTTGGCAAAGAATTTGCCATCTGGAGAGACAATAGTTCTTCGTTCCGTCTTGTAGCAATTCGCACACTCCATGATCAATTCTGAACACTGTATTGCTGGTGGAAAACCAACAGCTGCATAGATTCCACTCTTCATTATGTTGTGTGCTGTGATTGATGGTTGGTGACCTCCTAGCCTGTACATCCTTGATTTGAGTGCACCCAGATTAAATGAACCAAAGTTGGTGTCATTTAATCCCGCCAACTTTGAAGTGATCATGGACTTCAGAAAAATGGCTTGGCAAGCTTTTTGATCATTGCCTACCGGGATGAGCTTGTCTTGCTCGCTTCAGTGTTCACAACTCTGCCTGCAGCTCTGCTTGTTCCTGCAACATCTCTTGCTCCAACCATCTGCAAAAATAAAATAATAAGTTAGACTGCAGATTTTTAATAAAATAAAACAACCACGAGATGGCTACAATATGGAGTTAGCTCCGAAAATAATATTCTTTAGCATAAACTTCTAACTCCAAACCTCAAACTCTTAAAATCTTCCGAGCTTAGAAAGAACTCTCAGCAACTTTAGTTCCGAAGAAGTTTGCAGCAACTAACAACTTTCAGCAAGTAAATAACTTCTCCAGCATAAAATTTCGAATCTTTTGCTTCAACTGGTTGAATTTCAGCCTTCAACTTTCACCAGCTAGAAGAATAAAAAGTCACCTCAATAGAGAATTTCGAACTTCACTTCAGCTTCTCAACACTTTAACTTTCAGCAGTTCGAAGATAAAAAAATCTCCAGCCACTTCAAGAACTCAACTCTCAGCAATTAACTTTTCAACACTTCGAAAATAGAGATCTCCAGCAAAAAGAGAAATCTTCAGCAACCTCAGGAATCCAACTCTCAACACTTTGAAAATAAATTCTCAGCTCTCCAGCATAGAATTTCTAAATTCACATCAACTTCAACTCTCAGCAGTCTTGAGAAAAGAAATCTCCAGCAGCTTCACACTTAGAAAAATAAAACTCTCAACTCCACTTTCAGCAATTTCAAAAAGATTTCTTCTCACCAATATTTCAATATCTCAAAGAATTCCTTTCACTTTAGCATCTCTCAACTTCGTAATGTAAGAAGAAATGAGAAACACGGTTGCTTAAATAATTCTTCACAAGGACTCTTGTCAATTTGTGCTGAGTTATTTTTAGCACCTTCATTAATTCCCCACTCTCTCCACTTAGAAATCTTCCAATTTAGGTGCAATAGTGGGCTAGTCGTCATAGCAGTTGCCATTAATGAAGATTCTTTCCTCTGCAAAATTCGAATTTTTCCCTCCAGTTTGCCAGTTAACTCTTGATAATTAAACCACTTGCGAGAAAATCACCCTGACTTGCTTGAAAATTCCATTTTAAATTTCTCGCAAAGTTCAATCAAATTCAACTCGTAAAATCCATGGGAATTTAAATTTATTTCCAACCTGTTAAAACATTCGTCATTTAAATCATCAACTTTATGAAATTTGCCTTAGACAATTTAAATCCCCAAAAAAATAAAATTCAACTCCGTTGATTTAAAATCCCTTGTCAAATCGATCCACCTTCCGAAATTTAATTTCCGTTGGGAAAATAATCTAGGCAAAATAATTCTCCCTTGAAAATATTAAAATCTCCATTAGGAAAATAATTCCCAATTTCATCAACGCATGGGTGCATTTTAAAGGGGTTCATTTAATTTTTTCAATTTAATTGTACCCCTTTGAAAAACAATATTCAATCACCCTGCCAACTCCATTTAAATGCCTTTGAAGAATTTGAAATTCATCCAGTGAACTTTCCATGCTAACTTTACTTAGTGAAATTTTATTTCACTGGAAAAAATTTCTAACATCTCCCTTGGGCGCATTTTAAAGGGTCCATTTTTATTTTGACTTAGGCAAATCACCCCTTTAATAATTTTTTCTTATGACCTAGGAAATAAATCCAAGTCACTTCATATTTTGGGCGCACTTTAGCTAGGAAAACTTCAATTTCCCACGCCTTTGACTTTCTTAAGGCTCCAACACTTGATGGGCGCACTTTGCTTGTGTTACACTCATTTTCCACACTTAGAGAGTTTTCAATTTCATCAATCTCTTCAAGGGCGCATTCTCACCTTGGCACTTTCGTTTTAATGCCTTAGAAAATTATCCACACATCCTCCTTTCAACCAAGGGCGCATTTGATACCTTGAGTTTCATTTCCAGACTTTGAAAATTTTCCTTCACCTCCACTTCAACTTGGGCGCATTTTGATGTGTTTACTTTCGTTTCAAATGCCTTAGAATTTTCATTGCTTCTCCTTGGGTGCATTTTGAAGGAGACACTTCCATTTTTGCCTTAGAAAAAATTCATATCATTTCATGCCAAGGGCGCATTTACATATGAGAGCTTCAAGTTTCAACACTTAGAAACTTTTTCAAGTTTCTATCCTACCAAGGGGGTAAATGAGAGGTAGAGCTTCTATTTGAGGGCGCATTTACTCTCCTCAACTTCTATTTTCCCATGCCTAGGCGTTTTCTTCTTGGGCGCAATTCTATGTGCTTACTTCCATCTGGGGCGCATTTTGATGCCTCTACTTCTATCTTTGATACTTAGAAAATTTAAGGCTTTCACTATCCTTTTCAAGTTGAGGGCGCATTTGAGGCCTCATGCTTCCAGTTTTAACTTAGAACTTTTTTTCAAGTCTTCTTGCTTGCCTTGGGGGCACATTTGGCATGCCAAGCTTTTATTTCCCATACTTAGAGAATTTTTAGACTTCATCACCCTTTGGGCGCATTTCACATGCCCAACTTTCATTTTCACGCCTTAGATTTTTTCATTGCTTCTCCTTGGGCGCATTTGGCATGCCAAGCTTCCATGTTAGGCCGCATTTTAAGAGGGGTGGGTTTTATTTCATGCCTTAGCCTATTTTGCTCGATCTCCCCTAGGCTTGGGCGCATTTTGACATGTGAGCTTTGATTTTATGCCTTAGAAATATTTTCAAGCCATAGACATTCTTGATGGGCGCATTTAGCTTAGGGACTGCTTCCATTTCTCATGAGGGCGCCATTTGAAGGTGAAGTTTGATTTTATACTTAGAATATTTTGACCTCTTCAGCCTGCCTTCACATTCTATTTTTAGTAAGTTTCAGAGGCTTGTGGTTTTTCATGGATTTTTAGCTGTTTTGAACCAGAAGTTGGTGGATGTGATCTTCGTGGCTTGATTAGCCTATTTATATCTGTCGTCCATGCTCACCTACTATTTATAGCCCACTTGCTATTTTTAGTAAGCCCTTGATTTCCTTGACTTCTGCAGCTCCGTTTGACTTGAAATTTGCCAAGCGTGATCCTCATGATTGGTGAACCTGTTCACATCGGCCAGTTGTGCTGACTTGCTATTTATAGCCTTGTTCTGGAGATGACTTACTATAAATAGTAAGTTCTCGGATCGCACCCAAAATTTACCAGTGGTTTGCCTGGAGAGTACTGATCGCGATGGGATACCTTCGTTTTTCAAAATTCTGGCCTTTTACCCACCTTTTTAGGCACCAAAGTAGGAAACCCTAATCTGACTTGCCTGTGCCCCAATCAGTCTCCGTTTTACTTGATTTTTTGCTATATGCTGCTTTGACTGTTGAATTGAAGTGTCAGGTGGTTGTTGGGGTGAACCTGCTAAAAATAGAAACTGCCCGAAAAAGTGATCAATTCATTGCCCAATGAGTTTGCATGTTAAACTGCCCGAGGGATCTTAGAAAACCCAGAAAAACCCAGAAAACTGGTCTGCATGCATGCACTGACTAAAAATAGTAAGTTTCTGAAACATGATCCCCTCTGCTTGCATGTCATATCATTGCGAAACTCTTGAAAAACACATAGGGAATATCCTGACATGCATTGAAAAACTCTACATGCAAACCCTAAAATTGGCTCCGAAGCTTGAAATGCTAAAAGTCGTCGCCTTGACTTGCATGTCATATCGTTGCGAAGGTCTTGAAAAACTCATAAATAATCTCCAGACATGCATTTGGAAAGCATACGTGCAAACCCTGAAAATGACGTCTGAAGCCCGAATTGCTAAAAATAGCAAGTTGTTAGATTTTGTTCAAAATTTGCATGCAAGTACCTGGAGGTATCCTGAATGTGATGGAACAGTCAGAATTCCAAAATCCTGACAAAAAGGTCCCAGATTGAGTACTTACTAAAAATAGTAAGTTGTTGGAATTCAGTAAAAATTCAGTGGGACTTTGCTGGAAGCCTTCTAACTGCAGTACTAAGCTCAGATTTTGCTTTGATAACTCAGTTTGACCTTTAATAACCCTGAGAAATGAAAACCCTAATTTCACAGACTTAACCTACATTTCAACCCAAGCCAAATGATGGGACATCCCCGAAAGGACGGAAAGACCAGAGATAGAGAGAGAGACGCCAAACCAAAGCCAAAAGACCGGAATGGAGCAAAAATTAGGGGGTCCCCATTTGAATGGGGTGATGTGGGAAAAAGGTCACAACACCACCCTTGATAGGATATTTACTTTTATGATTTTTGCTTGTCTTTGTTTTTTATTTGTTTTATGGTTTTTTGATGTATTTGCAATGTTTGTTTGTAATGTCCCTTATTCGGTTTGCCCTAGAATTCGCTTGTAGATTAGGTTTAGGGGTTCTTCTTTTCAAATAAATGTTCTCTTTAGTGAAATGATCTTGGATTGAAATCTGCATTCACCAAATTAATAACATTTCCACATACGCATATGTCTGTTAGCAATAATATCTAGATATCAAAAATATAAACATAATCATAAAAGCAATAATGAAGACAAATGAGGAGTGGCATGGGTAGATTCGCTCAAAGCTATCCATCTAAGCCCAAGGGCACAAGCATCCTATCAGGACAACCCACCCCTTGGCCCCAAGCGGCATGAACATCCAAACCAAGACGATTCCACCCTCAGAGTGGCGTGCTTAGTGGAAACACTTGTACCTGCTTTCTCTACCTGTGCCATGACCTCATGTAATGAGCCCTACTCAATCTGCCCTTAACTTTTGTAATTTGCTGATTCGTAATTTTGTCAAACACTTGATATGCAATGTCCAATGTTGCTGATATGTTGTTTGATGCCAAATGATTTTGTTAAGCTTAAATAATCTTCTACAACTACTATGCAAGCTTCTAAAATAAAATAAAATGCTTTTTGTAATTTTAAATGCATTCAAATGAGGAACTAAGTGAATAAAATGCATCTACAGCCAATGAGACATTTTATCAAATACTTGGCATGCAACTTAAACTAAGTACAATATGCTAGGAAAATGCTTGAAGAATCAATGCTTACTCAACTACTAATTTCTCCTTGGTGTGCAAATGAGAGATTATTACAATGCATAGACAAAATGGCCAAGACTCTTGGCTCTTACAATTTATTCATTGACCGCCATGAACATGCACCTACAGCTGATTATAAACTATCCACCATATGCAAACTAATGATCAAAAATAACAAGGGAACCTGATTGGAAAGATGGCGCCTTGGCTGGTAGGGGATGATGCCAACAAATTTGATGCTAAATTGCCTTCACACAAGCCAAATCGATTATTTCCTTGAGCCGCCCCTGTTCTGGTCTGATTTGCAAATATAAAATAATCTTCAATGCTTTTAGGCCGCCTTAAGCATCTAACCTTGTTGCCCTTGTCCCTTGACTTGAGCGCCCCAATCTCCAAGAGAATTCGCCCAAGGGTGGAGGAGTAATGAACAAAATCGTGGTCTTCAAGGTGACCGTAAATTCCTGATAAATGGTAATCAGACCTGCAATTTGCCCTCCAAGTGATCTCCTATCATGAATAATCGATGCCAATGGATGCTCCAATGATTCCCAAATGCAAAGCACCTTTAACTCCAATCGTCCTATGCAAAATTGGCCAAAGGCCACTCAATTTTGCTCAAGCGAAATGACTGATTGCCACTTCCAGCAATGCATCCCTTCAAGAGATATTTCACTCCCTCAGTTATGATATCAATGGGAGTTGTCGTTCCCAAAGACACTAGATTGCAGAAAACCCTAGCTCCACAATGCTCATCAACAAGAAACGTCAAATCTGGATGATTTCTAATGGCAACCCACACCTCCTTTTATACTTTTCCTAACCTTCACTTGGGAAGCTTCTAGAACATCTTAATATTTTATTATTATTTCTCTTTTAATATTTAATATTTGTACTTTATAATAAAATGATGAATTATAACATAAAGTACAAATATAACATCACCTTATAACATGAGGTTTCTAAAATTAGAAACATTCTAACAAATCATTAGAAAACCTCCAAAATAATACCAAAGCTCCCAAGAGAAATTAACTGCCATTAGGGTAACTGCCGAGAAGACCCTCTAATCATGTCTTATTAGCCTACGAGGGCCACTGATAGGCTAATCACGTCGATATAACACTGTCTAGCTAGAAGGGGACATCACACCTCGAAAGACACTTAACCTATTGGGGATAGTCGAGGGAGCGTATAAGTGGCCCGGGCCTACCACCCCTCCATGGTTGCAGCAGATCTTGAGTGGGACCCCCACTCCTCCATGGCCCACCCATGCTTTGGGACTGAACGGACTATGAGTGGAATTTCCACCCCTCCAGGGCCCATCCTTGCCTTGGGTTCCGAGGGCAAACTTGAGTGGGGTTTTTAGGCACCACTTCCCTCATACCCTTCCTCCCAATAAGCTTGCAAACACAAAGAAGACAATCTTTTAGCAATCAAATACATTTGCATTTATTACTGATTCTTTAAGTCAATATCAACATCATTATCATCATGATAATAAGAAAGCATCACACCAATAATCAGATTAGCAATATCTGTTTTTTATATTCAAAATATCCTAAATTTTATTGCTAAGTGAGTACATTACCTGAGTTGTTATATCTCTCCACGTTTTTTGATTCCTTACTCGCCTCGGTCAATCTTATACTGGATTGATCATAGGATGATGACAATTCATAAATATACATAATCTACTTATGTTTATATTAAAGAGTCATTATTACTTATAAGACTTAATAATTGCTGCAAGTATCATTATTGTATATTCACAAGTGATTCACATATCTATTTACCCATATATATATATATGGTTTTATAATATATTTATATATTACATATAAATTTATATATATATTATTATTTCCAACTGATTTCAATTTACAACAATTTCTTGTTATGAATACACATATCAACATATTAATCTTACTCTCAATATTTGTAGATTGTTGACTGTGTTTCCTTTTTTCAGAATATATCTTTTTATCACAGCCCATAAAATCGGACATTTACCCGAATGTATTGCAGCCTCTCTTTAGTTTTTTATTTCCTTATATTTCTGATTCTCCTTATATATCCCCCCCTCTTTCCACCGTATTCTTTGTTCTTTTATATCCTCATAATTACTTGATTAGAAGCGCCTTTTTTAAAAGGTGACCTTCCCAAAACAGGTATGACCTCTCCTTATTAGTTGCTTGACATCTCAAATCCATCGCAGCCTTTAGCCTTACAATTAATATTAATTATTGTGATTTCATATTAATCGCACTTTTAGCTTACTGTTTTTGTTATATTAATTTTTAATTCATAGCTGCTTTTAAATGTATTTCCAATAGTTTATATATATATATATATACATATTTCAGTATTATATTATAATGATTATGGTCTAATTTATTAATATTTATATTTGTATTTTCAATATCTATATTGTTATTTATTTTATTTACCTGTATTTTAATGTTTGGTTATTATTATTATTTTTATAGTTTGGTGTTGCAATTCAAGGGACATTACATTATTTGATACAAAAATACAATGTAGTAAAATAGAAGATATTGCAATAATAATTTTCAACTCAAAAACCAAACTTTACATAGGGAATACACAGCTGATAATTGCAGATTTTTATATCAGCTTAGATACTCTGTATTTTCACAAAATATTGACAACCTAGTTCATAAAATATCCCCTATTATCTAAAACAACAATACCTAGAAAATCCCTTTCTTAAAAACAGGAGATTGGCTCCAAGCTCTTGAAATGCCACGCAAACATCCCCAAAGCTCACAAGACCCCCAAAAGAGCTCTCTAACCATTGTGTTAGCATACGGGAACCCACTGATAGGCTAACCACCATGACTAGCCTAGGAAAAGGGGACATTAAAGTCTGCCCTCCCGAGGATTGCTTGTCCCCAAGCAATCCTCATCTATATATTTGTTGTACCCAAAATAAAAAATTTGCTTCATTAAGGCATTTTGATAAAATGGTCAAAATCTAGTAAAATTGTCGTCAAAAGTCAAAGTCTCTAAAAATGGCCATTTGCTAGTCTTAGAAATCTCTAAATGACAATGGATCATGGGGTTTTTCTAGGTTTATTGTCCAGAGGATACTTGCAAAGTTTTGAAAATTTTGAAAGTAGGGTTTTAGGCCCCTATTTTTAGATAAACCCTAAAAATAGTATCTTCTCAGAAATGGTTCAAAATGATTTTGATTGGTTAATCTTTCATCACGATCACACTGGTCTAGTTAGAATCATGAAAAAGTCAGTTTTGCTCTAATGGGTCTAGTTCACTTTTTCAAAAGTAAAGTTAGGACCTTCGAAGTCAACAATGGAGGTTGGCCAGTACCAAGTATCAGGATCTAAGCTTCAAACGTTGCATAGAAGAACCTATGGCGAAAGATGCTCGAAAAATGGTGAATGGCAGAGGGGAATTTCAAAAGTCGAAAATTGCCAAAATTATTCTAAGTCTGAAAAGCAGGACGCCTTGTTTCAAGGGAGATGCTTGGCAGTCAATGCCTTGGCCAAATTTTTAAATGTCCATGCGTGCAGAATTCTGAAAGCAATCACAACGGTGAAGATGGTCATGTTGTCAACAATGTAGTCAATGCAGTCGGCAAGACGGTGAACGTGAAGCGTGAAGGAGGTGAAAATCTTCGAAAAGTTGCTAACACTGGAGGCCTAGCAGGGGTGCCCATGAATTCAAAGGCTCAAATGCAATTATCAGGACTTGCAGTTTGTTGTACCCAAACCAAATTTTTTGCTCCATTAAGGCATTTTGCTTAAAATGGTCTAAACCTTGTTAAAATGATGTCAAAACATAGTTTTTGGGCAAATCAAGTATGGACTTTGAGTCAGTATGATGTCAAGAAGATATTGGAAAAATTTGAAAAAATTGAAAATTAGGGTTTCTGGACCCCTATTTTTAGGTCAAAAAACCCTAAAAATTGAAACTTGTCAAAATTGGCTGAAAATCGTTTTGATTGGCTTATTTTCCTTCACGATCACAATGGTGAAGTCAGATTTAGTTAAAACTCAGTTTAAGCCTAGTGGGTAGTTTTCGTTTTTTCAAGTGAAAAGTTAGGATCTTCGAGGTCAACAATGGCAGATGGCCACATGCCAAGTGTTGAAATCTAAGTCGAAAACACTTTGGTGAAGATTTCATGGCAAGATATGTCTGAAATGATGCTTCGTCTCGGAGGGGAATTTCATCGAGGTGAAAATACTGGAAAAATGGCTCTCTGGAGCAAAAGCACACTTGTGAGCCAGGGGCGCCCTTGATTTTGGATGCCTAGATCAACTTTATGAGACTTAACACTTCCAAGAGGACTTCTCTGGAATCCTGTTAGCTTCGTGATGAGACAGACAGCTAGTCCGACAGATGTGTCTAGCACTTGAAAATGGAGATTGAACGCAAAACGAGGGAGATGAAAAATTGACAACATTGGAGTGAAAAGCGCGCCTCTTAGCCAAGGGCGCCCATATTTTTGAAGCACCAAATGAAGTTTTCTAATCAAATGACACCTAGGATGTTTGTCTCAGACTTGATCTGGCTTCGCAATGCATTCGTCAATGGGTGAATCAGAGTTGTTGAGTTGCCGATATCAAGAGTCAAACGTAGGGTTTTAGTCATGGTCAGAAGGTGTCAAAAATGGAAAAAGCAACCCTGTGAGCCAGGGGCACCCAAGGCTTTGGAGCCTTAAACTTAGTCTTTTTTATCATCTCGGATATTCATCCTGTTCGTGTTGGTTCCATCTTTCCATTCCATACCTCAGCTGGGTCAAAGGACTTGTCAGCAGCCTGTAGCGGGAGTTTAAGTGGTTTTTAGCCAGGTTGGAAAATGGCTAAGTTTTTGGAGAAAAGTGCCCCTGGAGGCCAAGGGCACCCATGTTTTTAAGCTATCAAATGATGTTTTTAGGAGAAGTTCTCTCTAGGAGCTCTTGTTCAGAATCCAGCTAGCTCCGCATTGAGTCTATCAGCTAATTCTGGAGTTTTGCTAGACACTAGGAAACATGAAGTGAAGTTAGGTCAGAAACACCTTGAAAATGATGAAAATGCCTTGAAATTTTTTCTAAGTCTGAGGTCAAAAGCACCCCTAAAGGTTAGGTGTGCCCTGCATTTTGAGGCCTAAGATGGATGAATTAGGGTTTGCAGCCTCCAGGAGACTTCTCAGATTTGATCTTGCTCTTCAATGAAACTGTCAGCCAATCAATCCGACATGTCAATCAATCAGAATCAGTGATTGAATGTGAGCTTCGGTGATGTTTTCAAATCCAATTTTTTCAAGAAAATGGTTGTCTGGAAAGAGGCGCCTAAAGTCAAAGGTTGACTTTTTGAACTCAAGAGAAGTGGCACCCTTTAAAGGTGGAGACAATTAACTGAAATTAGCTCTTCAGTTCAACTCTTTTCAAGTCGACTTCTTCTTGGCCTATTTTAAGCTTGTAACTAGGCGAGCTCTTTTTGCATGCGCCTGTTAACTGAAGTGTTTGAGGTGGTGCCCTAATTAGGGCGTATTTTTCATTCAGTTAACTGTTTTGATGCCCAATCACAAGCTAGGCGAGTGTTTTGAAGGTCCAATCAGAAGACAAGCGCCATTTCCAAGACTTTGCATGCATTTATGACGCCTTTGATGATTTTTTATTATTTATTGAGACTATGCCATCCATTATTTTTCATTATGAGTGAGATAAAACATGCCTTTCTTGAGCAAATAATGATCTGAAGGTGCTACAATGGTTAGAATTTAGTGTTCTTCGTAGCGTCAGATCCAGAATGTTCAGAGGGAGGATATTTCAGACTTCATTTTCCGTTTGCATGCAGGTTACATCGGATCTAATTCAAGCATAGGCGATTTCTACAGAAGCAGAAAAAAAAAAACTTCTTTCTTCTGTCTTAATTTCTTCTATTCTCATCTTGGGTATTCTTCACATGTCAAAGTAAACGGCAAAATTTGCAAAAATAGATCATCTGGGTTTGTGTATTTCAGCAACAACAGTTGTAACACTCAACTTGTCTACAGTTAAGAAATGTAACTAACCAACTAACAACTTTCCGTTGAAGATGCAACTAACTTGTTTCATCTAGGGTTTCCCTTGCAAATTGAATGGAAAGAAATATATATTTTTTTTGTTAACAACAAAAATTCCATTTCTAAACCAACTTCTAATTAACAGTTTCAGCTGAAAGAGAAACAACAAACTGATTTCCATATGACTGAAATTACAATCAACTTAACTAACTTTTCCTTACTTTCAAAATACATGCTAAGTAAACATTACAAAAATTAAGAGAGAGAGGGGTTTTCAAGAAGATACAGTTAAGAAGCTGAATACTTGAGCTTGACTCTCTGCCATCATGGGAAAAGGAAATATCATCGAGGGCTTTACCACCCAACCAAAGACCTACTGGCCTCCCGTGTTCTTGAAGAACTTGTCCCTTCACGAGGGTAATCAACAAGGATCGCATTATCATCATGCCATTCTGAGCCTGGTGTCATGAACCTATACCGCCAGTCGATCCTTCCTCTGTAGGTACCTACTAACCAGAAGGATCATTCTGACCAGAAGTATATCCGGATCATGATAGCTGACCAATGCCTAATCGGCATCATACCTTGGCCAAGGATTTTTAACAATTTTGGCACACCTGTGCCGTCAACATTCTCACCCTTGCTCAACATGACAATACTTGTCTTAAGATTATCATTTTATGATTTGCTTTCAATTCTATTCTCTTAATTTAAGATTAAACTGTTCCTTTTAGTTTTGGTCTTATGTAGGGATAAACTGGGCACAAGCCTCCCGACACTTTTAAGGATAACTTGTTTCTTCAATTTTAATATAATAACCTGATTCTGAATATAATAACAAGATTCTTCTTATTCCATTAGTCTATTCCTCAAGGTTTTCAACCTACAATATATGCTTTTAATCAGAAGAAGTTTCCTTTTCAGATTTATAGATTTTAAGACAGAGTTTCGACTCAAGCAAGGATATGTAGAGCAAGCTTCGATTCGATGGAAACTTGACTAACATATAGTCCAAAAGATTTTAACAAAGATACGAAACCAGATCAAGCATTGTTCATTCCCTTTTAAGAAAGCTCCTAATAAACAAATTTTAAAGGAACCCTGATTGAATGCGAATTCCAAAGAAATTTCATCCTAAAATTATTATCTATCGGTCCAAGTCCATTAATAATGCAAAGCTTAGCAATTGTAAATTTCTTTACGTGCCTAGTTGAATAACTTAAAAATCTCGATGAAGCACTCCACGGATATTCTCTTGGCGATAGATACAGGATCATGAACTAAACTCGACCTTTACCTTGCACGACAATGCCAAACCAAGTTTGTACTGCCGGACTTGTTTCTTTAGAAGGATGACTCGAAGAAAAGATGGAGAGGTCCGACAGGCTATGAGTATGAAGATAAATTTGAATGATGTATTGTAATGTCCCCTCCTCAGCAGTGATATAACAGTTGGCCGTTAGTCTATTCTGGTGACCCGTAGACTACTCGAAAGCAGGAATTAGGGTTCCTATCTTTTGGAGGATGTTTCAGCGTTTGTTGGAGTGTGCTTCTGGAATCCTGGTGTTTGGTCGGCAGCTTCTTTCTAGGTTTTCAGAGAGCTTCACGATGGTATGTCTGGCATGATGATCTGAGTTACTTCCAGAATTTACTATTTGTAGTAAATTCTATTTCTGGCAGTGGTCTTATTGGCTCCAGTGCTTTTGGCCTCCCTCGTCAATTGGTTCAGTTGGCAGAGTCGGAATCGGCGCCCGGATGCAGTTTCTGGAGAGACAAGTCATATTAATTAAAATTATGTTATTTTAATTAATTTTCCCCCTTGGTCGAACTTTATGACTTAAGTTGTTTTTAAAAGGGGTTTTTTATGGGTAGGCGTCTCATCAAAGATTTTAAGTGAAATATTCTTATTTTTCTAAAGTCAGATTGGAGAGAAGAAAAGGGACGCCAACATAAGGTGATATTTAATATTTAAAAGTTAAAGTCTTGCCTTGGAAAATGGGACGCCATCTTGAGGGTCAAAGGTCAACATGGAATTAGGGTTTCTGGAGTGGAGCGCACCTTCTGGAAGGTTCTAGAGGGCTTGGCAAAAGTTATAAAAAGGAGGTCTTGGCTCTTCATTCTTTATCTTGAGTTTATTGCAAAGTTATGCTGCCGGATTGGTGAGTGAATGCTTCGAGGGATGCATACCTCCTAGCTAGGCTTGACTTCTTGCTCGAAATACAGCAACTAGTTGAGAGATTGTTTTCCTTTGAGTTGTTTGCATTTGCATTTGAGTTTTCTGTATTTTCAGTCACTTTCACAGTTGCTGTTTTGACTGTGGCTGAACTGCTTTTTTATTCATAAGTCTGAGAGTGATTTTTGTTTGCTTATGGGTACTCGAGAAGTGTACTTGGTTGGTTGAGGCGACCCCTTCCACCAATTTGCAGAATTTAATGTTGAGTCCTTATTTTATTAAGCAAAATCGCCCCTTCTCTTGGGCCGTAACATCTCAACATTGCTTGGTTTTGTGTGCCAAATGAAAGGGAGTCTTTTGGGTCTGTTTTAAGCTTCCTACTTAGGCGCCTTCAGTATTAGACTACTTTGCATTTTACTTCATGAGGTTTGGACAAGTTTTGAGAGAGTTGTGTTAATTTTGATGAATCTCTGTGTTGCTGATTTGACAAATCTGAGTGCAGGTCTGCATAACCAAAATGAATATCTATAATATTGTAAGCTGATTAGTAGTACTTTCAGCACTTCTTCTATCCTTGATCTAATTCTTGTAACTCCCCACAGTTGTGGAAGAGACTGGCATGTTTCAGTCTTAGATAGCTTCAATTCTTGTATCACCCACTGAAGAAGTGGAAGAGGCTGGCTTGCCGCCTATTTACTTCTGCAAATGCATCGTTACATTATGCTGATCGGCTGAGCCATCACCAAATCATGGATCCTCTGACCATATGCTCGCCCCTCCTCCCATCTCGGGTCTTAGGGCGCATTCTTGGTTAGAGTTATCAATTTTGTTAGTTTTTAGTATTGCTAACGATCCCCTTCAAGTATGCTCTCACCTTGCCCTTACTGGGATCTAGGTTGATCAGAACGTCAAGGGTTCCCTTCAGCTGGTTTGGATTTTCATAATGTTAACGAGTGATTTGAGCTATGTCAAAAAAGGAAAAAATTGCTTGGGATATTTCATGTATGTCTCAGGTAAAGGGGGAAATGTTTCACTAAAAGATGCCAATGGCGGAAATCATAGAACCCGAACCAGAGTCCCCAGAAAGAATGAGGAGAGAAGTGAGTGTACAAGGAAGAAGCTCGACCAATGTTGTACCCAAACCAAATTTTTTGCTTCATTAAGGCATTTTGCTTAAAATGGTCTAAACCTTGTAAAAATGAGGTCAAAACGCAGTTTTTGGGCAAATCAAGTATGGGCTTTTGGTTAGTGTGATGTTAGGAAGATACTAGCAAAATTTGAAAATTTTGAAAATTAGGGTTTTCGGGCCTTGTTTTTAGGTCAAAAAACCCTAAAAATAGAAACTTGTCAAAATTGGCTGAAATTAATTTTGATTGGCTTATTTTGCATCACAATCACAGTGGTGAAGTCGGTTTCAGTTAAAAGTCAGTTTAAGTCTAATGGGTAGTTTTCGCTTTTTCAGGAGAAAAGTTAGGACCTCTGAGGTCGTCAATGGCAGTTGGCCAGTACTAGGTGCCAAAATCTAAGCCTGAAACTCAAAGCAGAACACTCTATGATGAAAAATATTGAAAAAGATGCTTCTTGATGAAGGGGATTTTCAAATGGCGAAAAGTGCAAAAAATATTCTTAGTCTGGGAACACTTTCACTATGTAACGTAGTAGACACTTGCACAATCAATGTGCAAATCAATTTTACAGTGTTTGTACATGTGAAAATGGTGAAGTATAGTCATACACATACCTCGACAGTCGTAGTGCTTCTACATGGATAACTCAGTAGTTGATATGGTGTTTGCAAAATGCGAAATGATGGAAAACATGAAATTCAAAGCAAATCTGTGCCTCTACAAGCCAGGGGGGCCCTTCCATTTGGAGGTCAAGATTCAGCTGCTTTGGGTTGCAAATACATTCATTCTCTTTGGTTTTTAGTCAGCTTTCCTACTAGCTATGGAGCAAGTCCGTTTAAATTGCAAAACTCCGACAAACAAAGGCAGAGGCAGAAGTTATGATGAGTATACACATCATAGAGGCAGTCAAAGTATGCAGATCTGCAAACCTATAGCCCAGGGGCGCCCTTCTTTTTGGAGGCTCAGATCTGGTTGCATGTGCTTGCAAATAGCTTCAATCTCTTCAGAATTAGTCCAACTTTCCGACAAGCTATCAAGCGAAGATGTACATAGTGCAAAACTCCGGTAATCGAGGTCAGAAGTTGAGGATACGAGGAGAAGGCGTAAAAATTTCAATAACTCTTGCAGATGGATGCCTAGAAGGTCAAATGAGGACTTTTTGGAATCAGTGGATTTTGCTGAGTGCATCCAGATGCTGGGATTTTTGTTAACTAATTAAAATAATATTTAATTCAGTTTTTGCATGCAAAACATTAAAATGGCGATTTTCTTCAATAATTAATTATTGGCGCCTCTTTTAATGTTTAATCTCAAATTCGCATGTGAGAGCTAACTGGATATTTTAATATTATTTTATAATCCGGGACTCCGAGTCAGTGGCAGTTCAGCTAAGTGGGGTCCAATCAGAAGACTTCTTTTTAAATCAGGGTATAAAGCTTGTAGTGGCGTCATAATGCTATGATCTTCTCTTTTGTCAAAATGACATCCATTATTTCTCTCATACAACTTGAGTAGAAGGCGAATTTCATCAGCAGTCAAGTTTCAAAGGCATCAAAAATATTCTTTTGCAAGTACAAGTCTAGATTCATCAACAAAATTCAAGGCAGAGTGGCGATTTTGACAAAATAAGATAATAAATAATAAAAACCTAAAAAACGTCTTTCTTCTTCTCTAAAATTCTTCCATCTTCCCGTCTTAAATTCTCTCGCATGTTCGAAGAATTGACATTTTTGGCAAAACAAATCATCTGGGTTGATTCAGAATTGCTTCCTCAGTAAAACCCACGTGCTAGAATTTTTAGGAAAATTTGTCCCAGAGCATCAATTCTTGAGGCTCTGATTTTCTTAATTGAAATTCCTTTGCATGGTGGAGTAGAAGTCGATATTTTTCGAATCCGACATTGTGGGTTGTCTTAGAATCATCTTCCGGACAAAACCCATATCTCAGGTTTCTCGGAAAAAATTGTCCTCATGGCGCCTTAGATCTCGACTGAAAACCTTTTGCATGCGGGCCTAAATCTCACTTTTTCACAATTTTGTTGATCTAGGTCATCTTAGAATTTAATTCTACACACAACCCACGTCTCAGATTTTTTGTGAAAATTTGCTCTCCGAAAGGCTATTTTTAGCCTCATTTGGAGCGATTTTTGGTTTTCCGGAGAAGTTGTCAGAACATAGCCGTGTTTGTAACGACCCCAAAACTGGGTAAACAAAAATTTTCTACTTTCACTAATAAGATACAAGGAAATACAATTAAATGACAAAGTAAATAACTTTTCTTTTCATTCTAATTGAACAATTAAAAAGCAAGGTAAGAATCTTACAAGGTTCAAACATAGCTCGGAAGCTTTTGAGCAAATAGGAATAAGACTGTCCAGGATCTTCCCTTTCAAACTTTGGTTCATCAGAAGTCTAAGGTGGAGGGGAAACATCACTCAGGTGCTTTTCCACCAACCACGGACTTATATTGCGGTCCCCCGCACGTTTACTGTTAAGTAGACGGCCCTCCCTTCTTCGAGGAGATTGGTTGGGTAACCGGTTCTGTATGACCAACTGAGCATAGTGTGTAATCCTACATAACTAAATCCTTGTGTCCTCACAATCTCAATCTAGCATGTAACCTGGATTACTGTGAACTGACAGTGTAATTCGTCTCACAGTCTAAGTGGACGTTAGGTATACTACACTACTTTGGCCAAAGCATTTCGGCAGTACTTATACTGACGGTCATCTATCACTTGCACTAAGTCAGGTTCAGTTTGACTTAAGGCTGCCTTATCCTACGCGTAGGTTGAGTCCTTTCCGTGGGTAGTCAATCACCCTAGACTTCCTACTTCAACTACTTAAACAGGAAATGGAGTACAGTCAACAAGGGGTCCCTCTGGTACTTCCTAACATGGAAATCTTTATCCATGGAGTACATAGCTTTCTCTGGTTAACCTATTTAACTTTAAAGCTTTAGACTACCTTGGTACTGAATCCACCCTCATCCTAGTATTAATAACTAGTCCCTTTCCTTTATTTAAGGAGTTCAAGCAGTATTCAAGCAATACAAAACATAAGGTACTTTTACTAAGAAGTAATCAAACATTTCCCTTTTTTTTATGTTATTCTTTTTCGAATTCTCCTATGAATTCAAACTATTCATTTCAACAAGCTTTTAAGCTATTTCCAATTCAACAAGCTATTAAGCTATTTCTTAATTCAAAAAGCTTTTCTAAAGAATTTAAACTATTCCCAATTCAACAAGCTCTTTAAGCTATCACTTAATTCAATAAGCTTTTCTAAGGAAATTTAACTATTCCTAATTCAGCAATTCCATAGAAACATAGAGGTTTCCTATTATTTTTCCTTTCAAACTACAGCATAATGCAAGGCATAATCAAGCAAACTAATAACGCATTTTAAAATCAATGACAGAAATTCTACAAAGATATTTCTCATGCCTGATTTCCTTTTGTGTATGAGCTCGATCGGTAGCTTCAGTTCTTGCTCCTCCGTCCTTCGCAGCCTTCTCTCAGCTTGAACAAATACTACTTTCAGGTACATGCAATTTGGTATGAGGAAAGGTTGCTCTCAGCAATACAGTCTCAATTTGCAAATGGCTTTCACAATCTATCTCACAATCTAATTGCAATGATGGTTTGCAACTTACTGTAAATGCAACAGCAGTGTAGGTGAATAAAGCTCTCAACAAGAGGGAATTTTAACACACAGAAATACCACAGCACTGAAATTCGTGATTCCAATGCAAAGGAGAGTGAGTGAATGAGTGATTTCAACAATGAGAGTGAACCTATTTATAGGTTTCGAATTCTCATGCTTACTACATTGTAGGCATCAGAATTCGACAACTCTTCCTTTGAAAATGTCAAAATGTGCAGTGGCAACTGAATAACCAGACACACAGCAAAAATGAGTGATGATTCAACATATTTTCCAAGAATGTTTCAACATATCACTTGTGAATTTCGTGAAGCAACCACGTACAGATTTAATCATTAAACTTGCCCTCAAAAATGGCGGACTGAAGAACAAATGGTGGTTTTAGTTACTGTTTGAAAATGTCAAGGGTTTCCCACAGTCGCTTATAGTTTCCTTTCACCCACGCGTCCACAATGGTGGCGTTTCATACAGCTGCGACCAAGTCCACATTGTGCGAACTGGGCGCGGGCTTCAAATGCTGCCATTTTCCACTATTCACAGCTCAAAACAGTCGCGCGACTTCTTCACGGGAAGAAATCCGCGATTTTCAAATATTTCTTTTAAGTCTTTCAAAAGTCCATAGTTTAAACTTTCATTTCCTTCATTAATTTTTATAAATTTCCAATGGACTTTTAAATTTCGAAATTCCTTACCTTTCAATACTTTCAATGTATTTTCCAAATTTAAATATTTCGAATTTCCTTTGTATGGTAATGTAAAGTAATTACCAAAGATTATGCCATTATTTTTCAAAGGTAAATAAATAATTACCAAAGATTATAAGTCTATTTCAAATCTTTCCAAGGGTTTAGTCATTTTAATATTCACATTAAAATGTATTAATATATTTTGTATTATATTCAATATAATATTAATATAGTTTTTAATTTACCTTTATTTAAATGTATAAATATATCTATATAATATTCGAATATTATATTAGATATATTAATATATTATCGGTAAAACTATAATAATATTGATATTAAATATATTATTAAATATATTAATAACTTACTCAGTTTACACTTAAATATATCTATACATGTTTATTTTGAAATCTCCAATTACGTTATTATAGGCCAGTCAGAGCACCTCTAATAGACATAACTGCACAAACACGTATATATACATTTAACTGTAAATTCCAGGCTTCAGTTACTTATCAGTTCACATTTCACATTCAAGGTTCTCAGAACAGTAAGTCAGTCAATCAAGGAACACCACTCATAAAGCATAAAGAAGTAATCAGAAACTCCTAAGCCTAAGGATGACTTATCATGACAACTCAATCTGACTCAGTTCCCAAAACCCTCAGTGAAGTGTGTGTATGCTCATATGATCAACTTTACCGGTTAGCCGACCAAGTTCCTCTCCACCTGGAGGAATAGTTCCTGTTCCTGCATCCATGGCACAAAACCATGGCAGCCAATTGCTCACAATATTTGCAGTATATATAAATCAAATATATAAAACAAGACTAATTACTTTCCTCTATGCATTGCTTATCCAAGAGTAACATCAATCAAGAATACAGAATGAGCCAAACATAAAGTGTAAACAGATTCTCATATTGATAACAAGGTTCAATCACGTTTTATTCATTCAAAAACTTCCTTACAATCAGAATGCTCTAAGCATTACTAGAATAGTAACTATACAAATTCCGGGGTGTAACAGTGTTCACAGTCAATAGGCGAGTTTTTCTGAATGTAGTTCACGCAAACTGAATTAAGACCGATTGTCTTAATTCATGATTTCATCAGAAAAGCTGACACCAATTTGTATCAAGTGCATCCAGAAGGTTGGCAGGCGTAGTCAGTCAAGTCCACATGGTTTCATTGCCTCGTATAGCTGATTGTCTTCGAAGGCCGGTTTAGAGGGTTGATATCGTTGGAATTCTGTGTGTGCAACAAGTTCATTTGCATTTCTCGCAACCAGAGAGTTCGCAATCAAACTTCGCGGTTTCATCATGCAACACTCTTCCATAGAGAAAAGCGTGAAAAACGTGAGAAGCGTCAAGCTGCAGAAGAAACAGTGGCCATCACTTCAGTTACAAAGCCGCTAGAGTTACCAGTGAGTGAAGTGCCAGTTTAAGTGTGCAGAGATTTCTAGGTTTTGCTTGATTTGTTGACAAGCAGCGAATTGACAGTTGAGACATGTGACGACCTTTAGATGGTGATGCAGTCACTAACCTTGTCGAGGGGTTACTTGCTTGAGATCAAGGCCAGTAGACTTCAGTTCCCACCTTTCAGGATAGACTTCAATCACAACAGTTAACTCGACGCTTCTTTCTGAGTTAACTCGCTGTCATGCATCTCACGCATGTCTATCTTGGAAGTATCTATGTTCACTTGGAGTTTCATTTAGGATTTACGTTAACTAATGGTACTATTCCAATTAACTTGCTTTCAATAAGGACGTGCATGCTTGCACATTGTCCATTTAGATTAGATGTACCGGTTAACTGATGGTAGCTTTCCAATTAACTGTATAGTTTCCTTTATTAGGGTTTAGGAATAAAGATCTCGCATGCTGTGAGACTCTAAGTTGACTCAAGGTGATTTTAGGGTTGCTTACACCTTTGATGTCTATAAATAAGAGCTCTTTGCTCATTTGTAAATAAATTTTGCACAAGAAAGTAATATATGTTGTGTCGCCTTGCCTATAATATTGCCTATTTTGTATTTGTTCATGACTATTTATTTTGATAATGAATTGTTATGCCACTTGGGTTTCATGCAATTATTATGGTGAATGCTTACCTTAGTTAAATGGGGTTGCTAGTTTGATCGTTATTGTATGTGTGTTTCGTCTATGCAATACACTGTCCTAGTTGCTTACCTTATGTTTTGTTTCTAATAAGCCTATTCAGATGAGTAAATTGTTGTGCCACCTTGCCCTCATGTTGCAAATCTGTACTTAAAGCTTATCGTTTGATGTGCGTGTTAATAAACTTATTCAGCCAAGAAAATAGTTGTGCCACCTTGCCTTCACGTTGTGAATCTGTGCCTAGTTTATCGTATGTTTGTTTGTTTTAATAAACTTCTTCCCAGCCAAGCAAATAGTTGTGCCACCTTGCCTTCACATTGTGAATTTGTACCTGAAGTTTATCGTATAAATCACATTCTTGCTCGATTTCCTCATGCTTTGTTTTCTCGAGGAGATTGGATAGTTTAAAGCTTTTAGTTTTTAGTTGTAGTTAAAGACCTGCGAAACCCGAGAAAATCCTTAGTTGCAACGTCCTCGGTTTTCTTAACCTTGTGCCTCTTCCAGCTGAGTCAAAAAGATAGGACTTAGAATAGTTTACTTTTAGAATGCATATCAGCAAAAGAGGGAGCTTCCCCTGCTAATTTGAAGAGCACTCATTACGCAGTGTGCATAGTTCTCTGTACTAACTTATACTCCAGAGGTGCTAGTTATTACGCCAACCAGAATGAAAGTAGCATCTAGCAACCAAAACCAGACGGAATTCGTCTCCCCAAAGATCAACTAGAGATCAGGAATTGAGCCACTAGTGTTTCGGGTGTAAAGAGCTAGAGCCGCTTGGAAAGGAAACGGGAAAAACCCCCCCGAGAAGAAGAGAGATGAAAAACTAAGAGCTTCGAATAAAAGTATGAGCTCAACAAGAAACCCTGCCCCCAAGATCACTCCCGTCCGCGGCTGCTGAATGAAAAACTAAGAGCTTCGAATAAAAGTATGAGATTCGAATAAACTAATAACTAACTAACTGCTAACGTCAATTAACTATAAAAGATCCAATTATATATTGATATTTCCATAGAATAGATATGCATGAAAGAGAACTGCCAGTTATTTGGAAAAGGCATCAAGTTAACTATTGCCTTAACTTGAGTTCTATTCCTGGAAATCTTTGCATACTCCAACTAGTAGTTAACTCATTGATAACTTCGGAAATCATATTCTCCAAACAGCTGTTAACTACCTCTTCATCAGGAACACTGATACTATCAAGAACAATGTACTATTTTTCCAGCATCTCCTCACCATCTACGATCAAACTTAGAAATTCTTTTCTCTTTTCAGCTGCTTCATCAAATTTTGTTGACATTGTGGCAACATGATTGAACATCTTGCAGACAATAGGATCACCATTAAAACTGCCACAGACAAGGTTCTGAAACTTTGTCTGTACTTCACGGAGATCAAAGTAAGTGCCATCTTCATGTCGATATTGACAAGGGATCTACGACCCAAATGTGCTTACAAACTTGAGAGTATTAGCAACCTTCTGTCTATATCCATCCAATTCTACAGATATGCCTTCGTAGGTTTTTACATTGAAGAGGTGTTGTTCTCTCCAAGCAAAAAGCTTCTTCTTGTGTTCTTCTATAATGATAGAATCGAAAGACATTCTCAAGTCGAAAATGACAATCTCATCTCTTGGTTTCTTTTCTGCTATATTCTGCTCAAACTCTTGAATCCCTGAGCAATGATCATGGGCGTTATACCTCAATTGGTACATCTCTGCAAGTATAAATCTGCCCCCGGTGATGAATTTTTCTACCCAATCTCTCATATGTTTTTCGTAGATGACCAACTGACTTAGTTGATGTTGATCTACAGGTGACTCCAAAATTTGTGGACGCAACAAAGAGGCTTGTGAAGTACCATGAAGGAGGTTGGAAACATACTGCCGCAGCTTTTGAATCTCAGCCTTGAGGGCTGCCTTTTTTTCTCCATCCTTGAGCACTCGTTCCTTCAGATTATCTGGTGCAACCTCAAAGAGATTTACAGCAGTATGTCAGGTGCTTCTACAGAGATTGGCCTTTACAACCTTAAAGTCATCAATTTCAACCCCATCAATGTTCTTGTCCTCTGAAGGGGTGGCAAACTCAAGGATGATCTCACCATCGGAATTCTTCTCCATATGAACTTGTTTCTTAAGTTTCTTCTCTAATGTGTCTTGGTAGACGCTATCAAATTCTGCAAAGTTCAATTGATAAGAAGGCTTCCTCCTCTTCCTACCTAGCAGATTCTCAAGCCAAGACAAGGAGTCTCTACTAACTTCTTTGGGAGGATCAGTTCTAGCTCCAGCAACTCCTGATGGATCAATAGGTGTGGAGACATTGCGAACTGGTGAATCGCCTTCTGAATCTATATGAATAGGAGAAGGCCTCGGTGATGGCGGAAGAAAAGCTTCATATCCATTGGAGTAATCCTACTTATGGATTACCAATGTGTTGATCAATTGAAGATTCTTCTACTTTCAACAATTGTGTGTTAGTGATCAATAGTTGCATGTTAGTGTTCAACAGTTGCATGTCAGTTTCAGCAATTGCATATTAGTGTTCAGAGGTTGTATATCAGTTTCAACAGTTGCATGTTGGGGTTTCCACAATGATTTCTCATATAGAGGTTTGCATCCTTGTATGAAAACCATATCATTTGATTTGATGCCAATTGGATATTGTATACCGTGTGTTATTAAAATTTATATCATTTTGATATCTCTATGATAATGATAATATGATATATCTGAAAATTAGAGTTTCGGGCATGTTTTATGACATTCCTTGCAGCCATACATCTTCAGGAAAGGTTGTTTTAGTTTGATATCAGTTGTACAGTTTGGTAACAGCTCAAATAATTATTATTTCAACTGGTATTTTCATTCATGACAAGTTGTACAGCTGCAATATTTAGTGGTATTTGTAAGTAATTGCATTATTCAATGTTTTTATCAGTTTAGCCTACTATTTCTGCTAAAATTACCTCTACAACTGATCAAACAGTTCAAAGGTCAAATGTTTATTTTTCAGTGGCTGCTTACAGTTGTTAATTTGTTGATAGAAATCATTTCCAGAGGAGTTTTCTGTTGTTACAGCCATTAATATTTAGTGAACTTTTAGAGCTCATGTTTAATTGTCTATATTGTATAGTGGGATTGTTTTCCACCAGTTAATAAAATAGTTATGCTGCCAAAACAATAGTTTATCTATTTCATTTCCAACATTGCAATCATTTTAAGAATAGTGTCCCAGATCAATGTATGCTCTCACTTTTCCCACATCGATATCTGTGTGATTAAAAAGTATTAGGGTTTATGCATTTCATCAAATATTTGTAAAAATTCAAAAAAAAATGAGCTTTTTAGAAGGGAACAATAAAGAACAAGTTTACTTTGAGCGGTTAATTTTTCTTGAGAACAAGCCTATATAACGCAGCATTGTTTTAGTATGATTGCTTTGATAAAGACTTTTTTTTATCGCCATCATGGACTTCTTGTTTTGTAAACACTTTATAGTTAGTAAAAATTAGCTCACTAATATTAAGGTTGATCAATCATCCAAGAAAATATGCTATGTTATTGACAAGTACGACATATGGATCCCCAATAACAAGTTTTATAGGGAAAAAATAAAGGATTAGTTTGAAATAATTATATAGCAACTATAATAAGTTATTTAGGAAAACAATAAAGGATTTGTTATAAATAATTAGATGTCAACTTACTCTTTGAATGGAAAATAATGTATACTTTGAAGTCCATGCAAAATTATGTGCATTTCCATGACATTTGGTTTCAAAACTTAAAAATGCAAAAGTGGAAATGCAAGGCAATGTAAATATGCACTTATATTTAAGATATATTTTTTTTGTCTATGGAAGTTCACATTGAGCACTTGTTCTTTGTAGGGACTTATCTTATAACAACTATTCAGGAGATTTTCCTTCATGGTTGAGTGGAAACACAAAATTGTAAGTGCATTCAACAAGGGAACTGTTTGGACGATGTATTTTAAACTTTTAATGCTTGGTCTGTTTTATTAGATTCAGAATGAATCTTGCATAACATCTTTATAGTGATTCAAGTTGAAACAAGACTAGTTTGGAGCTCTCTTTCATGTCCTATATAGCTATGAAGTTCACTGTCTGGCATTATTCAGTTTTCCTTGCTTCCAATCTAAATAATTACTCACAGTTAATTTTGTTTCCCATTAAACTCGCAGGAATTTGATAGGGAATTCATTTAATGTGAATCTATCTGGAAACAGGTGTGTGCTGATTTTGTTGTTTTATGAGATTATTTGGAAGCAAAACTATACTTGAATTTTCTTATGCTATGTAAGTGTAACAACAATGCTGATAATTCCTTGGTCAATTGTCACTAAAGGATATACTTTGTTATTAATTTGCATCTAGAGAAGAAGCCTATCTTCAAAGAAGCTTCAAATGCAACAAAGAAAATCGGCAAGGTAAGTTGACAATAGTCATTGTTTGATGTTCTATTTCCATTGTGATTAACTCGGGCCTAGGTACTCAAACTAAATAAATCAAGTGGGGTATAATTTTTGTGTTGATGGTTTTGATTATCATATGAATGATTGTGTTTCAACCCACCATCTCTCATAAAATTATGTCCTTGAACACTAATGAGCCATTTTATGTTTAAGAGTTCGACTTTTTTCCTCTTTGGTCGACTAATTGTTTCTACATTTTCACACTAATACTATTAGGATTAGTGGGAGTGGTTGTTTTAGCATAATAATGATATTTTTTTGTGGTAAGAATGTCTATTGGGTGGTGATCTGGAAAGAGTAGCTTCCAAGATGTAGATTTCACCATATACTCAATGTGATTAATCCCTAGCATTACATGTTGATCAAATACATGCCTAATTGTCAAGCTGCATCATATTATGATATTGTGAAGTAAGATGTGAGGTATTGTAGGCTGAGTGCTTTAGTCGATTAGACCACACTTAAAACATGTGTAGCATATGTAGGTGGTTGTAAGTGCATCTCAAGGTCTTATAAAACAATCAAAGGACAAGTAGAGTTATTTTTCTACAATGATTTTTTATAAGATTGACTTGTGTAGTTCTTGAGTCAAATTTATTGACCCACATTTTATGAGTAGGATTTCATAGGAACCCATCTCTCATGGGCTTCTCATCTAATATTCTAATGTTTTGTTTCTACAATTAAATTTTTGTTTTCTCAAAATATAACAATCTTGATTAAATTTTTGGGTTAATATTCATAGTATGTGTAATAAGCACCCTTAATTTTTATTTTTTTGAAAATTAAACTTGTTAGCTCCCAAGCAGAAAGTAACACTAAGCAACTTCCTAGTGCGGGCGAGGTGTGAGAATACGGTGTGAGGATTACAATTGAAATTAAGCTACTAAAAGTAACAACCATTTGTTCAGTGAGTTAAGTTGAGAACATCCACTTTGCAATGGGAAAGCTGATATAATAATGAAATGTAAAAACAAGCTCTTTCACTTTCCAGTGGTGAGTGTGCCAGAAAACCACTTGCTCAGTGGGGTGAGTACAATAGCCACTTATGCAATGGGGTAAGCAAATGAATTCACTTATGCAGTGAAATAGCAACAAATCATCAAGAGCAACTCACTAGTGTTAATACCAAACAGTGTTACAATATTAGCTCATTTAAAATTCAGTCTAGAACAATATATATCTTCTACTACAACTGTTAAAGTGATATGAAACTGATTAAGCACCCCCAAATGACTCCCAACTGAAGAAACAAGATCCCCCAACTATGTAATGACAATTATACCTCAAGAATGTGGCAAACTGGAGATTAAAATAAGTCTGAAACAAAACTACGTCAGGTCTGAAAAACAGTTGCAGCGGGTAACACAATGGCACACTTCCCTAGAAGCTCCTACAACCAGCAAATTGCACCCCAAAATTGATAGCAATGGCCTTGTAAGGTCTAGGCGCCACCAATAAAGCACAGAAAGGCTAGAAAAGAGGGTCAATTCCCCCTAAGAGTTCACATGCCTCCCTCTAAAGAGGTACGGCCTGCGCATGGGGTGATTTGTTCATAGAAAATTCAACACTTCTTTTTGCCTCCTGCAAACTATTCACTTGTAGTTGTCCAACATATGAAATTCATTAGTCAAAAACCCATAATCCAATCTCAATCACTTCAATCTGCACAAGCAAAATGAGGGGGTATGGCCTGTACTTGCACAGGTTCGGCCAGCAAGCATAAATTCAAGAAATTCAGCATTAGTTCATTCTGCAACTATAAGGAAGTTTCATCAAGCATTTTCAAAACTAGAACACATCAAAATACTTCATAGTGGAAAACCAAAACTGAAAGCTTCACAATTAGCAACAATGGTGATCCCAAAATGGAACCACACCAATCTAGATAGGGAATATGTCCCAATTCTGAAACTAGAATAGTCCTTGAGGGTTACTATCCTCAAATACTTGGAGAATCTAGAATCACTCCGAGGGTACCTTGTTATCAATCCTCAACATAGTCATAATGAGCTCCCAACACCTCCTTATATAGCTTTTGGGAGGGAAATTCCTCAATTTAAAAATTAAAAATAACTCACTTTTCCACCCAAATGCTTTTTTAAAAATAATAATAATCATTTTCATGTGCAAAAGCCCCTTATTCCTCTTAGGCATCCAAATTGGAGAGAAAATATATTTCCGTAAAGTTATCACTTAAATTATAAAAATAATAATCAAACATTATAAACTTAAGTGAATAATTAAAATATCACCCCCAATTATGGAAAATCTTGAAACACACCGGAATCCAATTCTGACAATGCCAATATGATGCTGAGACATCGGGTGAATGCTCAAAGCCAATTTGGTGACTTACTAAAAATAGACGTGCTCTCCAAGAAGTTTGGAGAACACCCCAAGAGTCCAAAAACACTACAGAGAGTGTCATTTAGACCAATATTGCCCACTGAGCTCATTTCCATAAATAGAAACCGTGTAGCACCGAAAATGTATCCTCCAAGAACTTTGGAGTCCCCTTGTCTTACCACAGCCTACTAGAACTCAAAAAATAGGCTAATGGTCTTCGAGTTGACTAGGCTTGAGAAGGGTACATTGTAGTATGGTTGATATAATATGATTAAATTATTCTTTTGATTTTTGAAAAGGAAAGATAATTTTTTTGCATTAATTATGTAAATAAATACAATAAATCTATGGATTATATGTGGGGCGTAAATGTAGTGGAGAATACTTTCAAGATTGAGGCATTGAGAATACTGTTGAGTCCTAAAATCATTTCTCTACTTCCTAGAACCAAATCTCAATCAAAAGGCTAGGGTTGTCATCATGCAAGTGAAATCAACTCATCAACAAACTATGGAGGGTTGAAGACCAACTCTATAAGAGTGGGTTTTATCTCCTATGCTTCAAGCTCAACTTGGACTCGAGAGGGTATTCCTAGGGGTATATCTTAACAGGTATTCAAATCACATAAAATGAACAATAATAAAATAATGATAGCCAAACCCAACTTGATGTCTTGGTCCCAAAGATTGTCACTGAGCCAAGAACAATTGGCTGCCTCAAACCACTATATAGCTGATATAACTATGCACACATAACCCACATGAAACATGTCTAATGAATGTTCACTTGAGAATGATCCCCTTTGTAATGTCCCACCCCAATCTAAGTTTTGACTTTGCAATTTAACTCGATTATTTTTTCAATTTGACAGATGGAACATTGAAATATCCCACCCTTGATAGGATATTTACTTTCTAATTTTCCCTGTCTTTGTTTTTTTCTTTGGTTTTATATTTTTTTGTTCTTTTTGTGTTTTATGCCAGGAAAGCAAGAAATACATATAATTGCAAAATAAAGGAATACTAAAGCAAATATATTAATCTGTCAACTCAGATTTAATATTGCTTTAGAAATTACATTGAAATCATACTCGAAGGTCAAATATGAATATATTGCAAATCTGAAAATCACTTGATCAGCAAACTGGAACCTCCTTGATTTGGACGCCTCTCCCAATAGACTAATATCTACACCTTGAAACTACTGCACAAATAATTGAATGCCTTAGACGCCAACTTGGGTGAAGGTTAGATGACAAATGCCTAGGCGTTTTGAGCCTTGAAACCCTCACACCCAATCTGCAAGTTGTACGGCCAACTTCTATGTTGTACGGCCTGCTCTAGTCCTCGTGTGCCAATAATGATGGGTGCAATCAGCAATATTGTCTTTCAATCAATTTCTGATCTGCATGCTAACTTTTGAAAATCTTTGAAATAATAAACTCCAATATGCACAAATGCAGCTCCTAGATGAAGCCACCTGTAGAGCAATCCTTGGGTGATATTTCACACCTGTAGATTACTGAAACTAAGAGAGTTATCGTTCTCCATGATCAATTTTTGTCTGAAACCCTTGTTTCTTCTCCATAGCAAAAAGCTCAAGTTTTTTGTAAAAGTGAATGAATGAGTTTTTTTGAAAGCTTTTATACTTCCTCCAAAAAGCCACAATTTCCCTTGGCTTTTTAATTCATTAAATAATAAATAGCATTTGCTTTTGTTGTTTCATATTAAATAATCCTCATGTTGGCGTCCCCTTAGTTACTTTTTAATTGACCTTATGATTAAATAAAATCATATATTATAAAGGTCATTGAACACCATTAATAATATCCACATATAATTTAATTATTATTAAAGTTAATACTTTAGTAATAATCAATAAATCATAACTCCATAAAAATCCAATATATCAACATTAAACTGATTTTGCCAACACCATGAAGTTACCCACTGCTTCCACTGCTCATCAAAATGGCTTACTATAAATAGTAAGGTTGGACCCAAATGTCCAAATGACTAACTAAAAATAGTAAGTGAGTGCAAATAGAGCTTGAAACACCTTAGGAAGGTTGTCCCTGAATATCACCAATCACTAGAAAAGATAACGTAGGAAATCGACGCCCAAAAGACATCTGGAGAACCAAGAATCTCTCAAATAAGGCCCTCTAAACACTAACATTAGCCTACGAGGACCCGTTGATAGGATAATCCACCAAAACACTAAAACTGGCTAATGAGGAGACATTACAAACATTTTGTCAAACAATTGCCAAGAAACTCAAGGATTTGTTTCAAAGTATTTCTAGAATATGTCAACTCAATGCTAATAAGATATGCAGATTTGCGTGTTAAATATCCACCATTTCAAATACAAAGACTCATGGAATTAAGAACTGATGTAAATCAGATTTGCATACATTGACTTAGATTTCCTCACAATATTGTTATTGAGCAAAACCAATAGCAATGCATACATTTATAAATCCATATTACAATCCATAATGTAAAATACTAGTTGAATGACTTCTAGTCAATGGTGGCTGTTGTAGGTGTATTGTGACTAATATATGAGCCTCGTACTGCAAGAGGGAGGTAACAATGAATGCTGCAATCAACCCTTTGTTGTGACCTTTTCACACCTCACCTCATTCACAATGGGGACCCCCTAATTTTTGCTCCGTTTTGGTCTTTTGGCTTTGGTTTTGGGTTGTTTTGCGTCTCTCTCTCTTTGTTCCTTCTGGTCTTTCCGGGGATGTACCTATCTTTGGGCATAAGTTGAAATTTTGGCTAAGTTTGTGAAAGTAAGGTTTTCATTCTTCAAGCTGGTTTGAGGTTAAATCAGTTGGAAAATTGAAATCTGAGCTTGGCACTGAAATCAGGAGGCTCTAGGCAGATTCCCATTAAATTTTCACTAAATTCGGACAACTTACTATTTTTAGCATGTACCTAATTTAGGGTCTTTTCCTCAGAATTTCGGATTTTTGACTACTTCACCACATTCAGGACACTTCAAAGTGCTTGCACGCAAAATTTGAGCAAATTCTAACAACTTTCTAATTTTAGTAGTTTTGGCTTCAGAGGCAATTTTTAGGGTTTGCATGTCTGATTTTTCAATGCATGTCAGGATAGTCTTTCTGGGTTTTTCAAGAGCTTCACAATGATATAACATACAAGTCAAAATGATGACTTACTATTTTTAACAAGTGCTCGCATGCAGACCAGTTTTTTGGGTTTTTCTGGGTTTTTTGAGATCTCTCGGGCAATATGACATGCAACACATCCGACAATCAATTGATCACTTTTTCAGGCACTTACTATTTTTAGCAAGTTCACTCCAGCAGCTCCCCAACATTTCAGTTTCACGAACAGAGCAACATGCAACGAAAATGGGGCCAAACGAAGGTCATTTGAGGCACATGCAAGTTAGATTAGGGTTTCCAACTTCGGGACTCAAAATGAGGAGTAAAACTCAAGAAAAATGAAAAACTAATGTATCCCATCACGATCAACATCCTTCAAGCAGTCAACTGGTAAAATTTGAGCACAATCCGAGTACTTACTATTATAGTAAGTCGCCTCTAGAGTAGGGCTAAAAATAACAGGTCAGCACGAGAGGCAGATATGAACAGGTTAGACAAGTGATGAGGGTCATGCTTGGAAAATTTCAAGTCATAAGAGTTAGAGAGGTTCGAAAATCATAAGGTTACTAAAAATAGAAAGCGAGGGCGAAATCAGCTAAGTATTCGAGGGTCACCTTTAGAGGTTTACTCAGCAGTCCAGATGAATAAAACGCCTAAGGCATACAAAGAAATGGCAGTACACCCTCTCATATGCGCCCAGAGTATGAAGCAAGTTGGAGAAAGTATCTAAGGCACTGAAAACAGAAGCTCACCCCCTCTAAATGCGCCCAAGGTGGAAGAGACAGCTGGCAGAGTGAAGAAGTTTCTAAGTTATAGAAGCTCACCACATCTCAAATGCGCCCTCATGGAAGTGAAGAGGCATGGATGGAATTCTAAGGCATGAAACAAAAGCTCAAGGGGCAAAATGCGCCCAAGATGAGAAGGAGAAGCATAAAGAGCTTCTAAGGCATGACAAAATGGAAGACCACTCCTTGAAATGCACCCAACGTGGATGAGGTGGGAAAATTTCTAAGTATGAGAAAATGGAAGCACAAGGGTGGACATTCGCCCAATGTAATGTCCCCTTCTCACTAGCTAAACAAGATGCCACTTTGCCTTTCTAATTCCCAAAGGCAAGTGTCAAAAACAAGGGGAGTCATTTATTTAATTATTTAATTATCACACAAGTTCAAATTATTCTTCTAATGTGATATTAAGTAATTAATTAAATTATCTTTTTAAAGTGACTTAGTGAAATATTTGGAAATATGACTTTATAAAATGTCACTATATGTTTTGAATGAAAGATTAAAATGAGAAAGAGGCCACTTTATCAGGCATTTTGCGAAATATATGGAAGAAGCTCATTTTTTGGAATGCACTTTTGAAAATATCATCTTTCTTCATGGAGAAGCTCGAACCTCCTGGTTTTGAGTTTGGGGAAACCCTAGCCGCCATGGTTTCAAGTGTGAAACATCACTCCTAGCTTGGCTTAATTGAAGGCTTTGAATAGGAAAAGAAAACAACCTACATTTAGATTTTCGCATTCAACAATTGCCTGATTTTGGAGACTTCAGTGGAACGATTTTGTGAGAAATTTCAAGCAGGCTAGAGGTGGATCATTGTGGAAATCCAAGGCACGTCCAATGCAAGCATTTGGAACCATACTCGAGTTATGCCTTCAGGAAAATGGACGAGTAAAGAAGAAAACGCGATTATAAGAGAGGATAAGCGTTTCTCTCAGATCAGGGACATGTCATTTCTTTGACCACTCAGCTCTCTTCAGTCTGGGCACTGCATTTAGTAGAAATTTTGAATAGGGATTTTGTGATTACAAGCACCCTCTTTATGGAGGCATGAGCATCTTGAAGGATACGCTGGGATTAGAGGCTGCATTTGTGTGTTGGAGCGGCCAGAATTCCTAAGTGGGACGTGAAGGAAGGCTCTCATCGTTACGTGTGGCTGAAAGCACATTTCTAAGCAGTGTTTCATGATCATCCAAGCTATTCTAAGCCTCTGAGCTGCAATTTCAGGTGTGACCCTTTTGTTCAATGTTTGCATTGAATGAAATAATAAGTTTGAACATCTATGTAAGTAATAAACATACTATTATAGTCTGAGTCCTCTATGCTTGTAATCAGACCTGTTATGCTCAGAAATTAATGTTTCAACCAGTGTTACAAGACTCGGACTCGCCTTGGACTCAGCAAGCCGATTTTTGACTCGGACTCGGACTCGGAGCCCAGACTCGCCCAAGACTCGGCAAAGACTCGGCAAATAGAAAAACCCAAGAAATTTAGAGGTTTTTAAGGATTTAAAGCTTGTTTCATGCACCCTTTAGTAAATAAACCTCAAATACACAATAACATCATGAAATAGAAACTACTATGATCCTATACACAAACATCTATCGATCACATAAGTATTGTTGACGTGTTTTTTATGACGACATCAACACAGAATAAAAATGCCCAACGGTCATTCTATTCTCTCTTGATCAAAGTATTCCGCATGCTAAGATTGCATGAAAGTTCATGCGTTCAACTCCAAGGTTCCTTTAACGCGAATAGACTCAGTTGGCTAATGTGAATATGCTGGGTATTCAAGGGGACTTATGTAGTTGTTCGATTTTGTGAAGCAATTAGGATATGAATGATTTGACAGTATTGCTCTGACTCCTAAATTAACCGGGAAATACTGAATTAAAAAGGGATAAGGGGTAGGAATTCTACGAATCTACTTCTAAAGGGTGGAGGGCGAGGATTGACTTAAACACTCTTCAAACCAGACTTTGCTTCGTCTCCTTTCGGACAACTCCGACAAAGTTGGTGCAATCTTCAAAGGATGAGAAAGGTGTTCAAATTATGACACAACATGTTCATACCATCACTACGATGCATACGAACATATGAGCCACAATTGAAGTTAAGTGCAAATACTCCAGTTGACCACGCAAGGCGAACTTACCATCAGTAAGCCCGCTAGTGGTATGGATGAAAGAAGATGTGCTCAAATCGCAACGCCACACTCCACAATTAACAACTACTTGCATAAAACAAAGTCTACTCTACTCTATCTACTTGAATTGGAAAGACGAACAAGCCTTGCTAGCTACTCACAATAGAAGATAGAACCACCAAACAATGATAAATCTTTATATTATGAGAGTGTTCACAACAACTTCTTACAAAGTCCTCAATGGGAAAACTTCCTTTCCTCCTCAATCTAAGCTAACTTCTAAGCTAAATGCTATATGCCTTCTACTCTCGCTCTGATTCAATTCTTGATCTAATGTCTAATTCTAATTTTTTACAAATGAGGGGGGATGCCCTTTTTATAGTTAGCCCATTTCAATGGACGGTTCAGATTCAATTACAATAAAGGGCTCAGATCGGGCCACCTATGCCCTAATTAGGGTTTCTGCCCTAAAAACCGCCACTGAGGGGAGTGGGGCAATAAATGCACAGAATATTCTCCACTCCCTTGCAGGAACCATAATGAGCAATTAATGCCCACTATCTTCTTCTAGAAGATCTTCATCAAGCAGCGCGTTCCCACTGTCCTGCTCTCGGACTGCAAACTTGATCAATCGGGCCAATACCGCTTCAACCTCCTGGGCAGAAATCGGTGGAATATGGTTGAGCTGGAACTCCAAGACCGCTACCATCTGACCGTGCCGAGTGTAAGACTTCTTCCATGCCACCAAGGCATCCTGGGTATGCTGAATTATACTGGAGAAAGTGGAGACATTCTCAAAGTCATCCAGGACAAGCGACGTCGCAGCTGAGAAGAATGGAGCCAGTTTGTCTTTCAAACCATCAACAGTTATTTCCTCTAGGGCCAACTTTCTAGCAAATATGGCTTCTAATGTATTAAGGACTCCCTCCAAGATGTTACCCATTGCTTTCCTCACTCTGGCTGAATCTGCCCTTGCTGCATCGTGAAATCCACGGCCTGTGACCACCGAGGAGTACCAACTAGTGAAATCATACCTGTCACCATCATGAATCACACCTCCATCCACCAAAGTTTGTAGAGGTATATGCATCAAAGCCCCCAAACGAAGTACAGTCTTTGTCTGATAGATGTGGGTATCGCCCCAGGCCTGATCCACCATGTTAATTCGTGCCAAAATACTTGAGGCCTGCCGATAAGCATTGGCAAGGTCCTCCATGAATTTCCTTGTCTCAGTACGAACATAGCTAACCCACTTGTCCGCTTCCGTTTCCATCTTCTTTAAATCCTCTAAGCCAACAACTGACTCCCTCAGAAGCTCTGGTGGGCGTTCTACTGTTGGGTTTGCTGGTTCACCTGGACGTGCTAGATTCTGCACATATCCTATTAAGGTTTTGTGCTCCTTCTTCAATTTCTTATACTTCCCCTCTGTGCGGAGCAACTGATCCTTCAATGCCTGATAGGAGTTATCGAACTCCTCAACAATTTGGGCTCCCGTAGGATGACCCAACTCTACGGTGGTGATCACATAATTTTCAGGCCTCTCCTCGGTTCGATCACAATCCTCTCTCAGAACAACCACCTGAAGCGTGCAAGAGCTTGACTCATCAATCGAGATCTTTGAAAACTTCCTAGCCCTCTTGTTTTTTGGTGGCGCACTGATCCTCCTGAGGAACTCCTCCATCTCGATGGCTGGATCCGTATCATCCTCGGATTCTCTTCTGATTCTATCCGAAAGCCAATCCGGCACCGTCTGCTGCGGATTGCAAATGACAAGGGGCTGCTCCTCCGTTGCCTCCACCTCATGCACTTCTTCTCTTCTCGCACTGTTCTGCTCGGGCTCATCATCTTCCACAAGCTGCGTATCTCCTGACCCTTGGGTCCCCTATTCTGTGTTTTCCTCTTCCTCCAATGTCATGTCCAACATCTGTTGGAAACGAGTGTCAGCCACTGTTTCCTCGTCTTCCTCTTGTCGGCCAGCCCTGGATGCACTAACGCTTATACTATCTGATTCTCGGATGTTGGGTTGATCCACCTCCTCAAGCTCTCGCTCTTCACCCAATCCTGCCCTCTGATCAGCAAATAATGAAATCACTCTCAAACTCGAAGACTGAGTTTGTGAGTGCATAGGTGATGCTTGTTCCATCCTCAACGGTATCGGCTGGGTTGGTACTTCTACTTGTGCTTCCGGTGTTTGAGCAACCTGTTTTCCCCTTCTCACCGATAGCGGCCTTGGGTCACCCATCAAGCTATAAGTAAGGGCGATCGATTTGCTCTTAATTCTGCATACATGTCTATCGACCCAAGCCCTTGTGAAAGTCAACACTGGAATAAAGAGCATGTCCAAGTCCATGATTTCTGGCTCGGACCAATCAAGTGGTGGGACCGAAGTATCCCTGACTGAACCATAGTCAGGTTGCATAACGTTGACATCCTCTTCCACCTGGTCGGGAACTGGAATGATCTCACATTCCCTGATCAATTTGAGGGGAAGCCTGGAAAACATCCTTTTCCTTATCTCAACCTCATCAACAGCATTTGCCCAGAAGTCCTCAATGTGGGCCTTGTGTCGGTACTCGACGTTCTGTATCATTCGGATGTTTCTGTACGGATCGAAATCTTGTCTGCCTCTGTGATACGATAGATGATAGAATTGCAGCTCCTCTTCTACGTCTCGGGCTGCCTGCAAGGAGGGACACACTTCAGTGGAATTCCCCATGGCAATAGGAAAGTCCAGTCCACCCTTCTTCTTCCTTTTCTGAATCTTATCATAGGCGATCAACTGCCTAGATATTTCCAACATTTTAATGTGATCGGTGGGGTACCTCGGTAGTCGGTATGGATACGAAGTGAACCCCTGCAGCCTAATGTAAGTGAATTTCGGAAATTGGATGAGCCAATATCCGTATTCCTCGATCAATGCTTGTGCCTCTTTGGATAGTCTTTGTTGTGTTCTCTACTGAAGGGTCCTTGTAATGTGCATTGTGAATGCATCATTAGCCCGTTTGTAACTGGCGGGGTTAGCTAGATGCAACTGCGTGCAGGCCTCATGGATTTTGAACTGATCAGGTGCACAGCCTATTGGCTCCTTGTAAGTAATCCCTCGATACTCGGTCATTCTTGCCAGCATATATATCACATATGAGCTCATGTAAAAGGTTTTCGTCCCCCTCAGGCTCCTGAACTGCTCATCTATGTTATCAATGATCATTCTTGCCCAGTCAACACATTCCTTTCCCTCCAATATGATCTCGATGAAGTAGAACATCCAAGGCTCGAAGAAGTAGGCTTGTGCACTCCCATTTATTCGGCTCAGCATCATCATCAAGTCGCAGTATTCCTGTTTCACATTTTTGGCAATTATCTGCTTTGGGAGTCTAGTGCGAGGTGGCTTTGGCTTTTGCATCCAAACTCTGTTGATGACCGCAGCAACCCTCTCGAAGGAGGTGGAGTACATTTTATCCGCCCTCTCCTTTGATCTGTAGAGCATCTTTTCAGCAGTAGGAATCCCAAATGCCTCTCCGATGTTTGTGTATAGGATCATAGTAGTTTCTATTTCATGATGTTATTGTGTATTTGAGGTTTATTTACTAAAGGGTGCATGAAACAAGCTTTAAATCCTTAAAAATCTCTAAATTTCTTGGGTTTTTCTATTTGTCGAGTCTTTGCCGAGTCCAAGTCTGAGTCAAAAATCGGCTTGCCGAGTCCGAGGCGAGTCCGAATCTTGTAACACTAGTTGAAACATTAATTTCTGAGCATAACAGGTCTGATTACAAGCATAGAGGACTCAGACTATAATAGTATGTTTATTACTTACATAGATGTTCAAACTTATTATTTCATTCAATGCAAACATTGAACAAAAGGGTCACACCTGAAATTGCAGCTCAGAGGCTTAGAATAGCTTGGATGATCATGAAACACTGCTTAGAAATGTGCTTTCAGCCACACGTAACGATGAGAGCCTTCCTTCACGTCCCACTTAGGAATTCTCGCCACTCCAACACACAAATGCAGCCTCTAATCCCAGCGTATCCTTCAAGATGCTCACGCCTCCATAAAGAGGGTGCTTGTAATCACAAAATCCCTATTCAAGATTTCTACTAAATGCAGCGCCCAGACTGAAGAGAGCTGAGTGGTCAAAGAAATGACATGTCCCTGATCTGAGAGAAACGCTTATCCTCTCTTATAATCGTGTTTTCTTCTTTACTCCCTGTTGTGACCTTTTTCACACATCACCCCATCCAAGATGGGGACCCCCTAATTTTTGCTCCATTCTGATCATTTGGCTTTGGTTAGTGCGTCTCTCTCTCTATCTCTGGTCCTTCCGGAGACGTCCCATCGTTTGACCCGGGTTGAAGTATTGGTTAAGTCTGTGTTATTAGGGTTTTCATCCTTCAGGCTTATTTAGGGTCAAACTAGGTTATCAAATTGAAATCTGAGCTTAGTACAGCAATCACAAGGCTTCCAGCAGGGTCCCATTAAATTTTCTCTGTATTCCGGCAACTTGCTATTTTTAGTAAGTATTCAATTTGGGACTATTTTATCGAAATTTTGGGAATTCTGTCAGCTTCGACACATTCAGGTAACATCAAGCTGCTTGCACGTAAATGTTGAGCCAGATCGGACAATTTGCTATTTTTAGCAGCTCGGGCTTCAGGAGCCATTTTCAGGGGTCAAACGTATGATTCTTCATTGCATGTCCGGAGATTACTTCTGGGTTTCTCGAAACTTTCGCGGCGATATAACATGCAAACCGAGACGATCACTTTCAGAGTTCAGCCTTCAGAGGCTAATTTTAGGGTTTGCATGCGGAGTTCTCTAACGCATGTCTGAATATTCCTTCTGGGTTTTTCAAGAGCTACGCAACATTGTGACATGCAAGCGGAGAAGACCAAATTTCGAGGACTTACTATTTTTAGCGAGTGCATGCATGCAGACCAGTTTTCTGGGTTTTTCTGGGTTTCTTGAGACCCCACGGACAATATAACATGCAAAACCATCCGACAGTGGATGAGTCACTTTTCAGGCAGTTTCTATTTTTAGCAGGTACACTCTGGCAGCCGCCTAACACTCCAGTTCAGCAAGCAGAACGACATGCAGAAGGAACGAAGTCAAACGGAGACCGTTCGGGATACATGCAAGTCAAATTAGGGTTTCCACTTTTATAGGGGGTGAAATCTAGAAATAGTCAGAACGAAGTACCCCACCAATGTCAGCATACTTCAAGGCACATGCTGGCAAAATTTGAGCAGAATCGGAGAACTTACTATTTTTAGTAAGTTAGGGCACGGCTATAAATAGCAGGTTTGCACCCGAGGTTGGCATCAGAGCGACACTCAAGTTATCAGGATCAGGCGTTGCAAGTTTCAGGTCAAACAGAGCTACTGAAGTCAAAAATCAAGAACTTACTATAAATAGCAGGTGGCTATAAATAGCGGGCTGACATGTGGGATTGGCAAAACAGGTTCACAAGGCGAAGAAGATCAGATGGTGAAATTTTCATGCCAAATGGAGCCATGAAAGTCAGAAAAGCAAAGACTTACTAAAAATAGAATGTGAGATCAAGATCCGGCAGGGGCATGGAAATTTGTCTAAGTATGGAGAAATGGAAGTAGGCTATGTCAAATGCGCCCAAGCCTAGATGATGCTAAGAAGAAAAACGCCTAAGGTAGAAGGAAATAGAACTTGCAAGGGTGAAATGGGCCCTCAAGGTGAGGAGGTCTTAAAATTTTCTATGTCTGGAAAATCAAAGCTCATGTATGAAAATGCGCCCACCTAGTAAAACAAAAGCATGGGGTCTCATTTGCGCCCAAGGAGAAGGAAGGCTTTTGAAAATAATCTAAGGCACAAAATAAAAGTAGCCTACCTCATTTGCGCCCAAGGTAAAGTGAAGACCCTCGAAAAATTCTAAGTCATTGAAATGAAAGTTCAACATGGGAAATGCGCCCTCACCTTGAAAGAATATTGAAAATGTTGGAAAAAAAATTCTAAGGCACGGAATAGGAGCCACACATGCTAAATGCGCCCAAGGTGGGTTGAGGGGTTGGCAAAAACGCCTAAGGCAAAAATGGAAGTTCCCTTAGTGAAATGCGCCCATGATAAAGATCAAAGCTTCACTAAGGAAAGGCGCCCAAGGTTATTGGAGGCTTAAAAATGCCCAAGGCAAAAGTGAAAGCTTCATAGGCAAAATGCGCCCAGCCAAGATGAATTTATCAAAATCTTCTAAGGCAAAAAGTGGAAGTAGCCAAGGCAAAATGCGCCCTCAAGGTAAAGCAAGGTGACTTCAAATATTTTCTAAGGCATTCAAAATGAAAGCTGCCAAGGCCAAATGCGCCCTCAAGGTAAGTGGTGGTAGAAGATTCCTTTAAGTGTCAAAGATGAAAGTTAAGGAGGTCAAATGCGCCAAATGAGAAATAAGAAAGAAGCATGAAATCTTCTAAGGCAACGAAATATAAATTGCACATGCCATTTGCGCCCCAACATGGAATCATCACCTCCAATATGCGCCCAAGGTTGCTAGAGTTAAAACACGCCTAAGTGTTGGACATGGAAGCTCACAGTCTAAAATGCGCCCAAAGTGTGAAGTGAAAGTAAGAAATTCCTAAGGCATGGGATTTAATTTTGAATGAGTTAAAATGCGCCCTCACCTCAGAAGGATTATTAAAGATGTTCGAAAGTTCGTAAGTCATGGAAAATAGAATATCAAAGGGGGGGAAAGAGTTCAAAAAAAAAATTTTCCTAAGCAAAATAAATATTTCACTAGATGGAAATACACCCTTGGCCTGAAGAGTTTGACAGACGATATGAAAATTTTTTAGAGGCATTTAAATGAAGTGGACACAGTGACGAAGTTTTATTTCCAAGGTG
This sequence comes from Sequoiadendron giganteum, assembly GCA_007115665.2. NCBI lineage: Eukaryota > Viridiplantae > Streptophyta > Pinopsida > Cupressales > Cupressaceae > Sequoiadendron > Sequoiadendron giganteum. The sequence continues at coordinate 769,590 of CM021108.1, read as the reverse complement.
GAAGCAACTGATATATTTTCCATGGGTCAAGTGGAAAATCAAATGAACCTCTTCAAAAGGCACCCATGGGTCGGGAAATTTTAAATTTAATTTCCTAGGGGGAATTTTAATATTTTCAAAAGAAATTAGTTTTGCCTAGATTATTTTCCTAACGGAAATTAAATCTAGAGGATGAGTTATTTCGAACAGGCAAGTGATTTTAAATCACCCCGAGTTGAATATTTTAAAGAGAAACTTTAAAATGTCTAAGGCAAATTTTATGAAATTGAGGATTTTAAATGACAGACATTTTAAAAGTTGGAAATGGATTTGCAACTCCCACGAATTTTTTTCGAATCAAATTTATTTAAACACTGTGAAGATTTTAAAATGGAGTTTTCAATCAAGTCAAGTGATTTGTTCTCACAAGTTGTTTAAATCACCAAGAGTGAACTGGCAGACTAGAAAGGAAAATTCGAAATTTGAAGAAGAAAGAATCTTCATTAATGACAACTGCCATAATGACTGGCTGACAACTAGCCCACTACTACGCCTGAAATGGAAGATGCCAAATGGAGAGAGTGGAGAATTGATGAAGGTGCTAAAAATAGCCCCAGCACTACTCAGCAGGATTCTTCGCGAAGAGTTATTTAAGCAACTTCATTTCTCTCATTTCTTCACACGTTTCGAAGAGCTTGGAATTGCTGAAGTGAAGAATTTTGTGAGAGATCAAAGTCTTTTTCGAAGTTGCTGAGAGTGAGGTTGGATTTTATTCTTCTAATAGCGAAGTTGCTAAGGATTTTAATTCTTGAAGAGCTGAGAGGGTGTTGCTGCAAATTTCGAAATCATATACTGCAGTTGCTGGAGAGATATTTCCGGATTGCTAAAAGTTGAAGTTGCTACGGATTTTTGAAGTTGTAGACGTTCTCGAAGTTGTTGGAGATTTTATTTTCAAACTGCTAAGAGTTAAGGTTGTTGAAATCATTTTCGAAGTTGCACGAGAGTTCTTGGAGTTGCTGCAGATTTTATTTATTCAAGCTGCTGAAAGCTAGTTGCTATTGAAGTTGAGAAGAAATTGTAGCAATCTCTCTTCATTTCTTCATTCTTCAAGTTGCTAAGGTTGACAGAAGTTCAGGCAAAAGATTTAATTTATTCTGTGCTGAGAAAATAGCCACATTGCTGAAAGTTGTTGGTTTGCTGTAATTTTCTTTTCCAGTCAGAGTGCAGTTGCTGGAAGCTTCTTTATAAGCTCAGAGTTTTTATACAGTTTGAGGTTTGGAGTTAGATAATTATGCTGAAGGATTTTATTTTCAAAAGCTAACACCACATCTGCAGCAGTCTCAGAGGCTATTTTATTTTATTAAAAATCTGCAAACTAACTTATTATTATTCTATCTTATTCTTGCAGATGGCTGGAGCAAAGGATGTTGCAGGAACAAGCAGAGCCACAGGGAGAGTTGCAAACACTGAAACGGCAAAGGCTAGCTCATCCCAGCAGGCAATGATCAAAAGGCTCGCCAAGTCATTTCTTCCAAAATCGGCAATTGTCTCAAAGTTGGCAGGATTAAGTGACACCAACCTCAGGTCGTTTAATCTAAATGCACTAAAGTCTAGGATGTATGGACTGGGAGGCCATCAATTGTCAGTCACGGCACATAACATCATGAAGAGTGGTATCTACGCAGCCGCTGGTTTTCCACCAGCAATTCAGTGCCCGGAGCTAATCATGGAGTGTGCGAAGAAGTGCACAAGGTGGAGGCAACGGAAGAGCAGCTCCTCGTCATTTGCAATCCACAGCAGACAGCGCCGGATTGGCTTTCGGAGAGAATGAGAAGAGACCCCGAGGATGATACAGATCTAGCTGTCGAGATGGAAGAGTTCCTCAGAAGAATTAGCGCGCCTCCAGAAAAGAAGAGAGCCAGAAAATTCTCGAAGATTTCGACTGACAAGTCAGGCTCCCGCACACTCCAAGTTGCTGTCCCAAGGGAGGAGTATGATCGAGCCGAGGAGAGGCCCGAGAACTATGTGATCACCACCGTAGAGTTGGGTCGTCTTACGAGAGCCCAAATTGTCGAGGAGTTCGATAACTCCTATCAGGCGCTGAAGGATCAGTTGCTCAGAACAGAAGGGAAGTATAAGAAGTTAAAGAGAGAGCACAAAACCTTGATTGGATATGTGCAAAGTCTAGCGCGTCCAGGTGAACCGGCATACCCAGCAGTAGAACTCCCACCTGAGCTTCCGAGGGAGTTGGTTATTGGCTTAGAAGACCTAAAGAAAATGGAGAGAGAGGCAGACAAATGAGTCAGCCATGTTCGAGCTGATACAGAGAAATGTATGGGAGACCTCGCCGATGCTTATCAGCAGGCCTCAAATATTTTGACGCGCATGGATATGGTAGATCAAACCTGGGGCGATACCCGCATCTATCGGATGAAGACTGTTCTTCGTTTAGGGGCTTTGATGCATATACCTCTACAAACTTTGGTGGATGGAGGTGTGATTCAGGATGGTGACAGGTATGATTTCACCAGTTGGTACTCTTCGGTGGTCACGGGCCGTGGGTTTCATGATGCAGCAAGGGCAGATTCGGCCAGAACCAGGAAGGCAATGGGTAACATCTCGGAGGGAGTTCTTAATACACTGGAGGCCATATTTGCTAGGAGGTTGGCTCCAGAAGAAATAACTATTGATAGCTTGAGGGGCAAATTGGTTCCATTCTTCTTAGCTGCGAGGTCGCTTGTCCATGATGACTTCGAGAGTGTCTCCACTTTCTCCAGTATAATCTAGAATACCCAGGACGCCTTGGCGGCACGGAGGAAGTCTTACACTCAGCACGGACAAACGGTAGCGGTCTTGGAATTTCAGCTCAACCATATTCCACCAATTTCAGTTCAGGAGGTTGAGGCGGTGTTGGCCCGGTTGATCGAGTTTGCAGTTCGAGAACGAGACAGTGGGATCGCTTTGCTTGATGGGGATCTTCTGGAAGATGATGATGGGCATTAATTGCTCATTATGGTTCCTGCAGGGGAGTGGAGAATCTTTTGTTCATTTATTACCCCAATCCCCTCAGTGGCGGTTTTTAGGGCAGAAACCCTAATCAGGGCATAGGTGGCTCGATCTGAGCCCTTTATTGTAATTGAATCTGAACCGTCCATTGAAATGGGCTAACTATAAAAGGGGCATCCCCCCTCATTTGTAATTGAATAAGAACTAGAATTGAATCAGAGATAGAGTTGAGCTAGAGAATGGAAGGCATATAGCATTTAGCTTAGAAGTTAGCTTAGATTGAGGAGGAAAGGAAGTTTTCCCATTGAGGACTTTGTAAGAAGTTGTTGTGAACACTCTCATAATATAAAGATTTATCATTGCTTGGTGGTTCTATCTTCTATTGTGAGTAGCTAGCAAGGCTTGTTCGTCTTTCCAATTCAAGTGGATAGAGTAGAGTAGACTTTGTTTTATGCAAGTAGTTGTTAATTGTGGAGTGTGGCGTTGCGATTCGAGCATATCTTCTTTCATCCATACCACTAGCAGGCTTGCTGATGGTAAGTTCGCCTTGCGTGGTCAACTGGAGTATTGGAACTTAACTTCGATTGTGGCTCATATGTCCGTATGCATCGTGGTGATGGTATGTACATGTTGTGTCATAATTTGAACACTTTTCCCATCCTTTGAAGATTGCACCAACTTTGTTAGAGTTGTCCGAAGGGAGACGAAGCAAAGTCTGGTTTGAAGATTGTTTAAGTCGATCCTCGTCCTCCACCCTTTAGAAGTAGATTTGTAGAATCCCTATCCCTATCCCTTTTTAATTCAGTATTTCCCGGTTAATTTAGGAGTCAAAGCAATATTGTCAAATCATTCATGTCCTAACTGCTTCACAAAATCGAACAACTACATAAGTCCCCTTGAATACCCAGCATATTCACATTAGCCAACTGAGTCTATTCGCGTTAAAGGAACCTTGGAGTTGAACGCATGAACTTTCACGCAATCTTAGCATGCGGGATACTTTGATCAAGAGAGAATAGAATGACCGTTGGGCCTTTTTATTCTGTGTTGATGTCGTCATAAAAAGCACGTCAACAGAACCGAAGGCAAGAATTGGTACCAGATTCACCACCGTACGGTGAACAAACCATTGACCCCGTACTACTCACGGCGAACATCGGGAAGATACCGACGGTTGTGCAGATGGAGATCGGAGGGAATACCTTGAAAAATACTATCGTCGATGGAGGATCGGGAGTCAATGTACTGCCCGAAGACACATGGAAGAGCCTCGGGAAGCCTACCCTTTGGCCACCGACATTCCAATTGGTCGGTGCCGATCAACATGGTATCAAACCGTTGGGAATGTTGATGGCGCAAAAGGTGGTGATCGGAAC
>CM021108.1:619933-765129 GCA_007115665.2 Sequoiadendron giganteum | reverse complement strand
CAAACACCCACAACCAAAATAAAATCTCACAAAAAGCTGCAAACCAAAACGTCCATCAGCCATGAATGAACCAACAACCCAATAACTGAAGATATCTCCAAAATTCATCAACCATGAAGATCAATCTGCTAGTCTAGATGAGAAGCAGTCTTGAAACCAACTAGGTTTTATCTTTCAAACACGAAATTGGACAAATGCTAGGAGGTAAGCATTCCTCGAAGCCAAATACATGAAGTCATTTTGACAGCATAACATTAGCATAAACAATGGATGAGAAATGTTGGAGCAAACACTCTCTTTTATAGAATTGAAGGTTACTTTTCAAATTCCATAACTCCTCCAAGAAAAGGACGCCTACTCACCTTTTTTGAAATATTTCAATTTTTAAAACACTTTATTCCAACTTATTTAGGCATCCAAACTTCATGGCACAATAAACATTATAAAATATCAATTATTTCCTCCATGAGGTGTCCACCCTTTATGTCCACCTTTTAACACAACTTCAAGTCATAACACTAGGCTAAGAGGTCAATTCAAAAATATAAAATTAATGACTTGAATTAACTTATTTCTCCAATATTTCACCTCAGGAGTCAAAACCAAACATACTCAATTGCTCCAACTGAAATGGAGAACTTACTGAGATGTTGTCAACAGAACCACTGCCAAAAATAGAACTTACTAAAAATAGTAAATTCTACAAAATGCCAAAAAACCTCCAAACAAGGAAACCCTGATTTCACTTCAACGAGCCCACGGATTTTTGGAAATAGGCTATCAATCACAAAAGAGCGTATGGCCAAAATGGGGACATTACATATTTCCTATTACACCCCGAAATTGTATAGCTACTATTTTAGCAATGCTTAGAGCATTTTGTTTGTAAGGAAGATTTTGGATGAATAAAATGTGTTGAACCTTGTTATCAATTTAAGAATCTTTTACATTTTGTGATTGACTCATTCTATGTTCTTGATTGATGTTATTCTTGGATAAAGCAATACATGTAGAAGGATAATAGTCTTGTTTTATAATTGATTTATATACTGCAATATGTTATGAGCAAGTAACTACCGTGGTTTTGTGCCAATGGATGCAGGAGCAAGAACCATTCCTCCAGGCGGAGGGGAGACATCGCTCGGGAGAGGGGCTTGGTCGGTTAACCGGTAAAGTTAATCAGTTGAGCATACACACACTTCACTAAGGGTTAGAGGAACTGAGTCAGATAGAGTTGTCTTGATAAGTCATCCTTAGGCTTAGGAGTTTTGGATTACTTCTTTGTGCTTTGTGAGTGGTGTTACTTATTAATCTGAGTTACTGTTCTGTGACCTTGAATGAGAAATGTGAATTGATATGTGAACATAGGCAGGATGTATATGTGTATACATGTATTGCTCATATGTATGACATGGCGATGCAGACGTGTGTTGGGAAATTATCATGCCATATGCCTGTGTCGACATGGCGTACATACAGATACATACACATGATGGTATAGATGGATTATACACGTCTATAAACTTATACACACTATCTATGATGTTTTATTATAACATTATTTATATTGCCTTGAATTTACAGTTAAATATATATACACATATTTGCACAAATAGGTATATTGAAAGTATGCTGACTGGCTCGCAATACACGTATTTGAATGATATTTGCAAATGTGTATATGTATATGTAAGTGTAAATATATAGATAAATATATATATGTATATTTAATATTATATAAATATATATGTTATTATAGTCTTACCGGAATAAATATATAGATATATTTAAATATTAAAACATTTAAATATATATATATATATTTATTTTGGTAAATACAACTATAATAAATTATATTTAATATAATACATAATATATATATAAGAATTTATTTATATTTTAAATAAATAAAATCTTGGGAAATAAGAGACTTAGACTTCAATAGTCATTTGGTAAAAATCACATATAAAGTTACCATGGGAAAATACATGACTGAAGATATCGAATAAAGTTATCATGGGAAAATAAATGATTTAACATTGGAAATCATATGAGGTTTATTGAATATTTTGTAACTTCATTCACCGAAATCTGAAAGTGAAGAATGCACAAGTTTTAAATATTTCATAAGAAATGGTCGAAACTTTGAAAGAGAAGAAAAATCGCACGGCTGCAAATGCACGCGCACAGAGACTAGGTCACAGTTTGTAATCCGCCATGCTGAGAATGCGTTTGAAAGCCTGGAGTTTAGGCTAGGTGGGATGCAATATGCAATGACGTTTTCCTACAATGAATGTAAATCCGCCATTTTTGGACGCCATGGGTGGGGACGCTTGTAGGTGTCTCTCAGCTGCATTTCTCCATATGATAGTTGAAATATTCTCCCTGGATAACGGTCGACTCACCTTGAATTTGCTGAGTAAATAGCTATATTGCTACCACAACAAGCTTGACAATTTCAAATATGTAAGGTGTCGATTCTCATGCCAAAAATGTAGCATGGCATGAGAATTCGAATCCTATAAATTGAGCTTTTCTCCTTGTCATTTTTACCAATTCACATCTTGCCATTGCTATATCTGAATTTGCTGTATAGAGCCATAATTTGCCATTTCCATACTGTTCAAAGCTTGAGAAATTCATTGCTGCATACTTACATATGTGCACCTGTTGTAGGAATCAATTTGGGTATTAGGAATAGTTTGCATTTCCAGAATTATACTCCATTGCCATTTTGAGCTTTAACTTTAAGATTTAAGTTTGGAAGGAGCAGTGAGATTGAGGAATTTAATAAGGAAGCAACAAAGAGAGCTGCCAGCCTTCTACTAACTGTATCATAAACAAATACAAGCAGCAAGGAAGCCAGCTAAGGAAACAGTAATGATTGTCATTTACTTAGTAACTCAGTTTTAATTTATAAATAGATGGAACTGCATGTTTACTTTGTGCATAGGCTAAAAGAGAAAATCAGTTTTCTATGTATGACTGCATAGGCTAAAAGAAATAGCTTGTTTGATTAATGAAGGAATAGCTTCTCCAAATTATAAAGGAATGTTTGAATGCATTTTATAGAATTAGCTTGTGTGCAATTCTAAGTAAGGGTAAAGGGGGAAAACTATTTATTCCACTTCAATTTGGGAAAAGGAATTTACTTTGATGAATTGCATTTATGTGAATATTGCTTGATCTCCTTATATAAAGGAAATGAGGAAACTAGCTATTTAAATACTAGGACGAGGATGCAACCAGTATCAAGGTTAGTCTAAAGCTTAAAGTTAGTAGGTTAACTAGGAAAGCTATGTACTCCTTGGATAAAGATTTCCAGGATAGGAGTTACCTGAGGGACACTTGTTGACTGCCTTTCATTTCCTATTTAGATAGATTGTTGTAGGGGGTTTGGGGTGATTGACTACCTATGGTAAGGACTTAGTCTACGCGTAGGATAAGATAGCTTCAAGTCAAACTGAACTTGACTTAGTGCATGTGATAGATGACCGTCAGTTTAAATACTGCCGAAACACTTTGGCCAAAGTAGTGGAGTACACCTACGTCCACTTAGACTGTGAGACGATTACACTGTCAGTTCACCGTAGTCCAGAATACATACTAGATTGAGATTGTGGGGTTACAAGGATTTAGTTATGTAGGACTACACACTATGCTCAGTTGGGCATACAGAACCGGTTACCCAATCAATCTCTTCGTAGAAGGGAGGGTCGTCTACTTAACAGTAAACGTGCAAGGGACCGCATTATAAGTCCGTGGTTGGTGGAAAAACACCTGAGTGATGTTTCTCCTCCACAGTAGATTTCTGACGAACCAAGGTTTGAAAGGGAAGAACCTGGATCATCTTATTCCTATTTGCTCAAAAGCTTCCGAGCTGTTTTATACTTGTAAGATTTCTTACTCTGTTACTTATTTGAAAGAAAAAGTAATGATGTATTGTGTACTCTGTTATTTACTTGGAAAGGAAAATAATGATGTATTGTGTCAATTATTTCCTTAATATGAAATGTTGCAATAGAAAGAAGAGAAAAGTTGATTTACTTTATCATTATGTATGTCTTTCCTTGTATTTTATTTGTGAAAGTAGAAATTTTTTATTTACCTAGCTTTGGGGGTTAAAATATGTTATACCCAAAATGAAATTTTTGGCATTCTGCTTAAATTGAGCTAAACAACGTAAAAATGCCATCGAAAGTATGTTTTAGGTCAAACCAAATATGAAATCTTTGTGGGTTTCTGTCAAGGAACCTATGGTTAAAATTCTGAAAAAATGAAAATTAGGGTTTTACACCCCTATTTTTATGGAAACCCTAAAAAATAGGACCTTCCCGGAAATGATTGAAAATAATTCTGATAGGATTAATTGCCTTCACGATCACACTGATCAAGTCAGAATTATCAAAAAATATGTTTTACTCTGGTGGGTCTATTTCTATTTTTCAGGAACAAAGTTAGGAGCTCCGCAGCCATTAATGGCAGATTGGCCAGTACCAGGTGCTGAAAGCTAAACCTCAAAAGCTTCAACGAAGAAACCATGGCGGAAAAGGATGAAAATGATGACGTTCAACGAAGGAGATTCTCAAAACGGAAAAGGCCAAAATTTGGCTAAGTCTGGAAGGTGCACGCTTTGTCTACCAAGGCAAAACACAGTCTACAGTGGTTAAAAGCGCCCCTCTTGAAGAAAGGCGCCCTTGAACCTCAGAGGGCAAATCAAATCATCTGGCAGTGTCAAAACAGTCATCCTCTTCACTTTCATACTAGCTCGACAACGAAACAATCAGCAAGATCATCTGATTCAGGGATCATTGACCAACCGTCAGCGAAGTATGGAGGATCCATTGACGACAGAAGTGCCAAATCAGAGAGCTTCAAGGTAAAAGCGCCCTTGCTGGCCAGGGGCGCCCCTCAGTTGCAGACATCAGATGAATCCAAAAGTTGCAGCTCTATACATGATATCTTTCCAGCTTCCTCCCGGCTACGTGATCAATCTAACAGCAAGTCCATAAGACACACCAGACGATCACGAGGTGAGATCAAGCAGAAAAAGCCAAATTTGAAAAACTGGAAAGATAAGCCAGAAAATAGCTAAGGCATGGCTAAAAGTGCCCCTCTCAAGGAAAGGCGCCCTTTCCTAAAGGTATCCAGATTCAGCCGGAATCTTCACTGCCTCCCAGGATGACCTTCTCAGCTATGACCTATCTCGTCAGCGAGACTATCAGCAAGAACTTCCGACAAATCAATCGACTGATGGAGAAGGTCAAAGACTGGCAGTCCACAACCAAGATGAAACCAAGCAAAAGCTAAAAGCGCCCCTGCTGACCAGGGGCGCCCTTTGGTTTGAAGGCCCAAAACTTGCCAGCTTCCACTACAAAGTCAGGCATCGTGAACAAGACTGAACCGGCTACCCAACGCATCGTCAAGCAGAATCATCTGATTCATCAAACATCGGGAATGTCAGATCAAAGCAAAAAGGGTCTGAAAAGGTCAAAACGAAGAACAAGTCAATGAAAATTGACTAAGGCATTGTCAAAAGCGCCCCTTTCAAGGAAAGGCGCCCTTCTTTCTAGAGACCTAAACTCAGTTTTCTGAGTTAATCTCTCCCAGGCATATCTAATCATACTGATCCCGCCTCGACAACAAAATTGTCGGACACTGCCTGAGATCAACTGAGTAACCTGAATCGAAGATCAAACGGGAGCACTTCAGCTTGCAAAATAGACAAAAATGATCAAACTCAAGGTTGGACGCCTAAAGGAAAGTCAAACAGAAATGTTGACTTGAGTTAGCAAATTTGGAGCCAAAAAAGAGAAAAACACTCCACAATCAGTGGAAATCATCTTTTGGAACTCCAAATCAGGACTGAATGATGAGTTATCTTCCATACTTTGTGGATCTTAACCCTAATTGCCTTATATTCATGCTAGGCGTCCCTTTTCCTCATTATTCTTTTTGCAGGTTGAAGGATAAAACATCAAGTAGCTCCCAAGAACAAGTTTTCAAGATCTGGCAGGGGTTTTGAACGGATCTTCAATATTTTTGAAGATCATTGGCAGTAAAAGCATTCTTCTCCCAAGATTGCTTCCAGAGACAGATTATTGCAAAGTGGCAGTTTATAACTTCCAATCCATCTTCTGTCTACTTCCTCTATTTCTGTCTATATTTCTTTGCATGTCACAGGAAACGACAAATAATCACAGATCTGGCCAACTGGGTATGATCAGCATAGCTTTTTCAACAAAACCCACATGTTGGATTTTTCCAGAAAAAGTAGCCTTGCTGCCCCTATTTTTTAGGGTTTCCGAAAAAAGTCATAATATTGAAAAATGGACAAACTGGGTTTGTTTGGCTTTGAAGCACGAACAAAACCCATGTGTTAGATTTTTTCGAGAAAAATCACTTTCTGGTGCCCTTGCTGCCTCTGCCACCGAAGGGCTCTTGCATGTCAAAGAAAAACTTGTTTTTTCGAATTTCTGACGATCTGGGTCTGTTTAGAAAATCATTCTTAACAAAACCCATGTCTCAGATTTTTTCGTAAAAACTACCCCCGGCGAGGCTATTTTTAGCATTTCCAGAAAAGTGTCAGAACAGGGTCAAGTGCCCAGCCAATATTCAAGGTTTTCAGAATGCAGTACTCTCAGGTACAATACAAGACCAAAACAGTCTTATACCATGATTACCTGAAAACGACTGATACAGACTTATGGCAGAAAAATCCAGAGGTCAGTTCTGAAGACTTTGAGGGCATGAATCAAATCACATTGCAGAACATCGAAGAATCCGGTTTGTTTCAAGCAGCATCTATTCCAATCACCTTACAAAGCATCGAGCTTGTAATTGCTTGCATTAAGCATTACAACCCGACTACAAGAGAGATCCCGTCAGTTGACGGGAGGGTGATTTGCAGCTTGAAGCCAGTAGACATAGAGACTTGTTTTGCAATCCCACCATGCCCTACCAAGAAGGTCATATCAGTGACAGAATGCGAAAAGGCATTCGAGGCTTCAAAAGACAAGTGTTCGCTTATAATGGCTGAACATTGGCTGAAAACAAAGAGGAACAGTTTGCCCAGAGTAATTGGTAGAGGAGAATTCAAAGACGAGTACGGAGTGCTAATCACCCTACTCAGCAGAGTCACTGGACAAGAGGAGGGAAAATCCTTCCAGCCGTGGATGTTCTACATTATTGGCAAGATAATCAGCAGAAAAGAACGTTACGACTGGGCCTCCCTGATCAGTGACACACTCCACCAACAATTCACCGGATTTCTAGAAGAGCACCGCTTCCACATGTGTTCATACCTGGTCTACCTGATAGCCTTCCAAGGCGATTTCAGAACATTAAACACTGTGGGAACCCTGGGTGTGCAAAAGGTACAAGAATACTTTCCTCGCTTGGAGTTCACTCTAGCAGAAAGACATTTCAAAAGGATAAATGACCTTTTTACTATGCACACCGTGCACGAGCTAGACCATGAGATGCACGTGCGTATTTCACCAGCAGCTAAGGCAACAATGGTGGACTGGGCGGATTGGTTCATACAATTCCCCACTTTCACCTACATACGCGTGTATGGCTATAATGGCCACCCCGCCATGATGCCACGTTACCCCTCAGATAGGGTAGTGTTCATGGAATTCCTGAGGCAATTGGTCGAGGTTCACTCTTACCTTCGCGTAAAGAAAAAGACTGCAACAAACTTTCCTTTTCAGATGGGACTCTACAGATGCAGGACTGCAGCCGATGCAAGGTTGATAAGCCAAGAAATAGTGAGATTTAATCTCAAAGTACCTCATCGACAGGAGGCCATCCTATGACCCCAGAGGCATCTTCGCAGCTCACCTTGAGCAAAGATCATCACATGAACCTTTCATGGAAGATTTTTGGGTCAACTGCGAGGATGAGTTCGAAGTGAGAAGAAGGAACCATAGCAGATTCAAGCTCTCGCAGATTGCAGAATTCATGTCAGAAGACATCGAGGGCTTATCTGAAGACGAAGGAGAAGTTATTCTTTCTTCCTTCTTCACGGGTCTAGTGGATTCACAACCACTCGGCAAGGTAGACTGGTACGCGAAAGAGAGTACGTCTATTGAGGAAAGAACGGGTAGAGTAGTTTGACACAGTCAACTCTACCTGGACAGTAAAAGGACAAGGAAGGTAGTACTTCCCCGATCAGAGCCGCCAGCGGTTCAGTCTACACTACCTTCCACGTCTAGGAGGAAACCCAGACAGAAGAAGATGAGCTTTCCTCCAGAAGGAATGCGGATGTCAGGGAGCACATGGGGGAGAAAAGGAATTGCCAGCACAAGCCGGCAAGAGGTACAGGTGGAGACAGCCACCAATTTGCCTGAGACAGTTGAGACCGCTGCAACTACACAAGAACCAGTGATTGAAATAATCGCTGTAGAGATGGAAACCATTGTAGAAGAAGTTGTAGCAGAAGCGGTGCCAGTGATAGAAACAGAGCCACCAGCTTCACCACCATCACAGAGGTCACAAAGTCCTATTGATTTGGACTCGCCACCACGAGACATTGCCACGGCACAGTCTCGTTCTTCTAGCATTCAGGGGACCTATGTTCCTCCTCCCAGCGATGCTAGCCGAGATTCTATCTGGCTGGAAAGCTCGCTTGGGAGGAAGAGGGAGAGGCCTTCTTATCAGCTTGACTTCTCTGAATTCCATCATGTCCCACAAGACATGCCGGTAAAGAAGTTGAAGAAGCAGACGCATTTAGAAAAGAATGCAGAGAACGAAGTTATCATAGAGACCGCTGCCCCACCTGAAGACAAAGATATACATAATGTGAGGGTTGAGGATTTCACGCTTTCAAAGGTGAACCTTGGAAAGACCACTCGACAGGTGGAGGCAGACCTTCTTGGAATTGCCTCGGCGAGTGTCAAAGAAAGGATGACAAAAGATGGACAAGACAAAGCAGCCTTGAAGGCTGAAATCCGTCAGCTAAAGTTGTACATTTCTAGTTTGATACATGACACTCCAAACTCCTCGGCTTTGCCTCAAGGACTGTTGGATCTCCCAGCTGAAAGAAACCATCATCAGTTGATTACATACGGTAAACACTTGAGATGTCAAGTGGATGAGTTTGTTGTCAAAGGGCGGTGTGTGTTGACAGAAGCATATCAGCTGAGAGACAGAGCACATGGACTTCGATCAGAAATCCAGAAATCAGATATAAAGGCAGCTCAAGAGAGGCCGAGAGAGGAGGCGACAGTTGCTGATTTGCAACAAGCATATGAATCAGTTACGACCACAGAAAATAAACACCATCTCTTTGAGTGGAAAGAACAGGTGGCATACAAGGTGAGAGCCTATGATGCCAACTCTGTGGAGCTGATTGACTATAGACGCTTCGTCGCCAATATTATCAACTTCGCAAGAACGTTGGTAATATCCTTCCCAGAGTTAGAATATCAGCGGGAAGGAGGAGAATATGTGGAACTTGAAACCGTGCAGACACGATTCCAGGATGTCATCCGATCTTCATTCCTTGAAGATCCCAATGGCTGCAAATTAGCCAAAATTGCAGCCATGTCTGTCCAGTTAGATGAAGCAGCTGCCCAATGCATAACCTATCATCAGCAGCTTACGACGGGTGAAGAAATGCTTAGACGCCACATAGTCATCTTGAAGAGCATTAATTGCCCGGAGGCCGAAGAGGTCAATGACTGGATAGAGACTTTGTTGACCAGTGGTGAAGAGGTGTAAAGCACCAAGGGAGGACGTCCTACCCTCCAAATAGCATTAATGATGACTGAAGTCAACTTGATGCCTCTTTCCAAGTTGACTCCAGATCTCCACAGATCATGCATGTCAGATCCCACTAATCTAGGATGTCTATTTGACTCCCACGATTTGTGGATCTCAGATTTCCTCAAAAGGTGGATGTCTATTTGGAGACACATTTGTAACATAAGTTCACTTTTAGTTAGGTGTCAGTCAACTGAGGTAGACTTCCAGTTTGACTTTTGTTTAGTTTCAGTTAACTGAAGTAGATTTCCAGTTAACTGTTTGCTCACCTACTTTTAGACATAGAATAATATCTTGCTGATTGGCAAGAACTGTTTGTTAACTCAAGGAGATTTTAGGGTTGCCTACTCCTTTGAGTTTCTATAAATAAGAGCCTTAGGTTCTTTATTTGTTTAACCTTTATTTGCTAGCAAAATTGCTGCGCCACTGTTGCCAGAGTTCGCTTGTTTATATCTGTTCACTCTTGGATGAGAGTTCGTTGGTTGATCGCAATTGTGCATGATTTCGTGCCTTTGCTGTCCCGACCTTTGTAATTCTTTGAAGAATCTTAAAGAAATAAATCAGATGGTGCAAGCTTGATTGATCTAATTATTTGAGTTATTCAAAGTCTTGTTTTTAAATAGTGCATTGTTTCAATCTCCTCCTTGGACAGGTGTCGTCGCCTCCTTGGATATTTTGTCATCAATCATTATCGCTTGATGTTGTTTAATGATCTTTCTTGCAGCCTAGACTTTGGACAGGTGTCGTCACCTCCTCGGGAATCCTGTTAGAAAGGCCATCGTTCCTTGTTGTTTCCAGTGAGCTGCTTCCAAGCCTATACCTCGGATAGGGGTTCCTCCTCCTTGGCAAGTCTCAGATCCAGTTTACCGTAACGAGTGTTTGCTTGTATCGAGCCCTATCTTGGTATATATCCGAAGGTTCAGAGCCTCGGCCATATTCCATTGAGACGGAGGATTCAAGTGATCCAACCATACCATTTCGCTCCTATGCCCTCATGCTCTGTTTATCTTGAGGAGGTAGGATAGTTTAGAAGCTTAGTTAGTCGTAGTTAAGATCTGCGGAAACCAGAGAAAAAGCTTAGCTACGGCGCATTGGTTTATGCACCCTTGTGTCCTGCCGCTGAGTAAAAAAGATAGGAAATCTTAGTACACCCCTTTTTTACAGTAGAAAATCAGCAAAGAGAGATCTTCCTCTCTATAATCCGAAGAGCATGTACTAACACACTTGCAATAGCTGTCCGTTTCCAATAAGCACTCCAGAGGTGCTAATTGAAACGCCAACAAACACAAAAGTTGTCAAAACAAAATATCCCATCGCGGTCATCATCCTTCAAGCAACCTACTGGCAAAATTTGAGCGCAATCTGAGCACTTACTATTTTTAGTAAGTCATTTCATGGCTAAAAATAGCAGGTCTATGCCAGAGGCAGGTGTGAACAGGACACTTAAAACATCAAGATCATGTGGAACGAATTTTAGGTCAATCAAAGTTGCAGAAGTTGATCAATTTTAGGGTTTGCTAAAAATAGCAAATGAGCTCGGGCAACAGGTATAAACAAGGTGGCAAGGTCACAAGAAGCACAACACGCCAGCTCCAGGTTCAGAATAGATAAAAGGCCACAAAAAGTCTCACTTCTCCAAAAAAATTACTAAGAATGGAAACTAGCAAGAGGTAGTTGAGGGCATTGAAATTTCCAAGTCCACGAATGGAAACTGGCAGGAGGAAGTATGAAATGCGCCCAAGCATGAAGACTGGCATCAAAAAAATTCTAAGTATGAGAAATTCCTCCTCATACCCTCAAATGCGCCCAAGAGTGGAGGATGCTTGATGAAAATGTTTATAAGTACAAAAAAGTTCCTCCGCCCTACCTCAAATGCGCCCAAGCTGAGAAGACATAGCAAGAAAATTTCTAAGGCAATGAAATTTCCTCCTCCCTAGGTGAAATGTGCCCAAGGCCACAAGGGAGGTGAAAGAAAAATCTCAAGGCGTTGAAAGTTCCTCCACCACTAAGGAAATGCGCCCTCAAGGTGTCAGCAAGTAGAATGTTGAAAATAATTCTAAGTGTGAAATGGAAGCTCCCCCTCTAAAATGCGCCCTCAAGAAGGAAGGGACTTAGAATTTTTCTAAGTCATGAAAAATTGCAGCTGCATACCCCAAATGCGCCCAAAGAAGAACATGGAGGTAGAAGGCATTGAGAATGGAAGCTTGATGGGCAAAATGCGCCCAAGGTAACATAAGGTTGAGGAAAATTTCTAAGGCAAGTAAAATAGAAGTTGACCTCTCTAAATGCGCCCAGCTTGTGTGATGACTTAGAAAAACACCTAAAGCAAGTAAATGGAAGTTGACCCCTCTAAATGTGCCAAGGATGGGGAGAGTGGTGTTATGAAAATATTCTAAATTATGAAAATTGCAGCACATAGGTTGAAATGCGCCCTTGAGGGAAGTGGCCAAGAAAGTTTCTAAGTGATGAAAAATGAAAGAAGCCTATGTCAAATGCGCCAAAGGAATGAAGGCATATCAAAAATATTCTAAGGCGTGGGAAATTCCTTCCCACCCCTTTAAATGCGCCCTCACTTGGAAGTCCCATATGAGAAATGCGCCTTCAAGTTCCTACACACCACATGAAATGCGCCCAAGGAAATTTGTTAAGGCAAGGTAAAGCTTGGCGTGGGAAATTCCTCCTCCACATGCTATATGCGCCTAAGATAAGGACAAGGAAGGCGTGATTTTGAAAAAGTTTCTAATATAAGATACTTCCTCCTCACCCCCCTATATGCGCCCTTGTTTGTGAGGGAAGTAAAAGAAGTCTAGGCGTGGAAATGCCTAAGGGGATTAAAGTAAAAGCATGATTGGTGAAGTACGCCCTTCATGGGTGAATTAAAACTTGATTATTTTCTAAGGCATTTTCTAGAGCAAAGGTGAGAAATATGCCTAGAAGAGGCAATGATAAAATTTTCTTAAGGCAAGATGAAATGCACCCAAAGACAAGGGAAATTCTTCGGAAAATCAAGAAAAATGCCAGGATTTGAGAAGTGAAGGCTACAGGTGTGAGGTGCGCCCAAAATTAAAATGGAATGAACCTTAGCAAATTTTATTATTTTTCTCAAAATAATAAAAATTAAACTTAACCCCTTCGTCCGGATACACATGAAAACGATGAGTTCTGAAGGGAAATTTCTTCTGGGTATTGGACATTTCCCACTGGGAGATGATTTTAAAATTTTCCTCACCTCATTCAAGAATTTTCGACAGAGATTTTTGCCTAACACCTGTTTAATGAATTTCCTAAGGCTCAAATGAATAAATTTTCTAAGGCATGGAAAAGGAAAGCAGAAGGGGTCAAATGCACTCAAGCTCAAGATGAGTGGAATTTTATCTAAGTTAGGTGAATGAAATTGCTAAGGTAGGAGGATGAAAACATCAAGATGGCATGCGCCCTAGCACGCAGATGTTGATAAGTTATGAAAGTTTGCTAGAAAAGTGATGAATTTTGTCAAATCTGGAGGTCAAGCAGACCTTGGAAGTCAGAACGTGGAAATTGGGTAAGTGAAGTGAATTTATATTATAAATGTTCTGACGCTCTTTTTTTTGTTTTGCAGGATGAACACCGGAGCCAGAGCATGAGGACTTGAGGTGATGAAGTTGGACAACGTTATGACCTTGGAAGAAGAAAAGTTGCACATTTCAAACTCCTCCATGATGTCTCATTTGCAGGAAGAAAATGTTGAAAGAAATGGCTAAGTGTTGGGACAAGGTAGAGATGAAGAAATTAGGTGAAAAAGTTCCCAAGGCAAAGAGAAATGGCAGTGAAGATTTGGCTAAGGCGTTAATAATGTGATGCGAAAGAGGCTAAATACGCCCAAGGCAGTGGGCTAAAGAAATATGAAAGTTACGAGGAAGAAGTGCGTCCAGGAATTAAAGCAACAGGAGGGCTTAACGGAGAAAATTTTTTTGCAAGGAAGGTTTGAACTGAGTGTCGTTGTATGCTCGCCTCCTCCTAACGCAACAGAATTGGCAAGCAGAACAGAGAAGGTCTTTCTGGACGAGAATCTTGTGATGATGGTGGGCATTAATGGCTCATAGTGGTTCCTGCAAAGGAGTGGAGAATCTTCCTATCATTTATTACCCCACTCCTCTTTGTGGCGGTTTTTAGGGAAAAAACCCTAATTAGGGCATATGTGGCTCAATTTGAACCCTTCATTGTAATTGAATCCAAGCCGTACGTTGGACTGGGCCAACTATAAAAGGGGCATCCCCCCTCATTTGTAAAATATTAGATATTAGATCAAGAGTTAAGTCAGAGCTAGAGAGTAGAGAGCATATAGCATATAGTTAGAAGTTAGCTTAGTTTGAAAAGGAAAGAAAGGCTTTCCCTTTGAAAGTTTTGTAAAAGGTTGTTGTGGAGGACTCTCATAATATAAATAATTTCATTGATTGGTGATTCTCTCTTTCATTGTGAGTAGTTGACAAGGCTTTTTCATCTTTCCGATTCAAGTAGATAGAGTAAAGTAGATTTTATTTTATGCAAATAGTTGGTAATTGTGGAATGTGGCGTTTGATGTGAGCAAGTCTTCTTTCATACATACCACTAGCGGGCTCGCTGATGGTGAGTTCACCCTGCGTGGTCAACTGGAGTATTGGCACTTAACTTCGATTATGATTCATACGTCCATATGCATCGTTGTGATGGTATGCGCATGTTGTGTCATAATTTGAACACCTTTCTCGTCTTTTGAAGATTGTACCGATTTTGTAGAAGTTGTCCGAAGGGAGGCGAAGCAAAGTCTGGTTCAAGGCCTGTTAAAGTTGATCCTCGTATTCCACCTTTAGGAGTAGACTATAGAATCCCTACCCTTATCCTTTTTTGATTCAACATTTCCTGGTTAGTTTAGGAATCAAAGCGTCATCGTCAAATCAATCATATCTTACATCTGCTTCACGAGTTGAACAATTGCGTAAGTCCCCTTGGAATACCCAGCATATTCACATCAAACCAACTGAGTCTATTCGCGACATAAGGAACCTTGGAGTTGAACGCATGATCTTTCACGCAATCTTAGTATGCAGAACACTTTGATCAAGAGAGAATAGAGTGACCGTTGGATATTTTATTCTATGTTGGTGTTGGTGTTGGTGTGTTTTATGACAACACCAACACAGAATAAAATATCCAACGGTCACTCTATTCTCTCTTGATCAAAGTGTTCTGCATGCTAAGATTGCGTGAAAGATCATGCGTTCAACTCCAAGGTTCCTTATATTGCGAATAGACTCAGTTGGTTGATGTGAATATGCTGGGTATTCCAAAGGGACTTGTTGACGTGTGTTTTATGACAACACCAACACAGAATAAAATGTCCAACGGTCACTCTATTCTCTCTTGATCAAAGTATTCTGCATGCTAAGATCGCGTGAAAGATCATGCGTTCAACTCCAAGGTTCCTTATATTGCAAATAGACTCAGTTGGTTGATGTGAATATGCTGGGTATTCCAAGGGGACTTACGTAATTGTTCAACTTCGCAAAGCAGTTAAGACATGAATGATTTGACAATGATGCTCTAATTTCTAAGTTGACCGGGAAAATACTGAATTTAAAAGGATAAGGGGGTAGGGATTCTAAAATCTATTTCTAAAGGGTGGAAAGCGAGGATTGACTTAGACAATCTTCGAACCAGACTTTGCTTCGCCTCCCTTCAGACAACTCTGACAAAGTTGGTGCAATCTTCAAAGGATGAGTAAGATATTCAAATTATGATTAAGCATGCACACACCATCACAACCGAAGTTAAGTACTGATATTCCAGTTGACCACGCAGGGTGGACTTACCATCAGCAAGCCTGCTAGTGGTATGGATGAAAGAAGATATGCTCAAACCAAACGCCACACTCCACGATTAACAACTACTTGCATAAAATAAAGTCTACTTTAGTCTAATCTACTTGAATTGGAAAGACGAAAAAGTCTTGTCAACTTCCCACAATAAAAGATAGAATCACCGATCAATGAAAGTCTTTATATTATGAGAGCCTTCCACAACAACCTTTTACAAAAACTTTCAAAGGAAAGTTTTTCTTTCCTTTTCAAACTAAGTTAACTTCTAGCTCTACTCTCTAACTTCTAACTCCAATTCTGTCTAGCTCTGATCTAAAGTCTAATCTGATTCTAATGAGGGGGGATGCCCCTTTTATAATAAGCCCATTTCAGTGGACAGTTCAGATTGAATTACAATGAAGGGCTCAAATCGAGCCACATATGCCCTAATTAGGGTTTCTGTCCTAAAAACCGCCACAAAGAGGAGTGGGTAATAAATGCATAGAAGATTCTCCACTCCCCTGTAGGAACCATAATGAGCAATTAATGCCCATCATCACCTTCTAGAAGATTCTCGTCCAGAAAGACTTTCTCTGCTTTGCCTGCCAATTCTGTTGCGTTAGGAGGAGGGTAAAAGAGTCTTTAAGATTGTCTCCAGAGTTCGTCTGCTCAGTCGTTCGCGTTCATCCCTCTTGTCATTTTAATTCCTGGACGCATTTGTAACTTTCATATTTCTCCAGCCCACTGCCTTGGGCATATTTAACCTCTTTTGCATCACGTTCCTGATGCCTTAGACAAATCTCCACTGTCGTTTCCCTTTTCCAAAGTTGTAACATTGTCCATCTTCATCACCTCAAGTCCTCCTGCTCTGGCTCCGGTGTTCATCCAGCAAAACCAAAAAGAAGAGCATCAGAACATTTATAAGATAAAATCTCTTCACTTACCTAGTTTCCATGTTTTGACTGATTGATCTCCGGATGTGATAGAGTTCATCATTTCCAGCAAACTTTCATAACTTTTGAACAATTGGGTGCATGGTGAGTTAACTTCCTCAGCATAAATAATTCGAACTTTGACTTCAACTTGTCAACTTCAGCAATTAGAAGAATAAAAAGATCACTGCAGTATAGAATTTCGAATTTCTTCTCAACTCCAACAGCAATTAACTTTCAGCAGTTCGAATATAAAATCCCAGCAACTTCAAGAACTCCTATGCAACTTCAGAAAATGACTTCTTCAGCACTCCGAGAATAAGATCTTCAACAAATAAGAAAAATTTTGCAACTCTCAACTTCGAAAATCTGCAGCAACTTCAACTCTCAGCAATTTGAAAATACATTCTCCAGCAACTCCAGCATACAATTTCAAAATTTGCAGCAACACACTCTCAGCACTTAGAAATGTGAGAAGAAATGAGAAATGAGGCTGCTTAAATAATTCTTCATGAAGAATCTTGCCCAGTAGTGCTGGAGTTATTTTTAGCACCTTCATCAATTCGCCACTCTCTTCCCTTAGAATCTTCTAATTCAGGCACAATAGTGGGCTAGTTGTCAGTCAGTCATCATGGCAGTTGCCATTAATGAAGATTCTTTCTTTGCAAAATTCAAATTTTTCCCTCCAGTTTGTCAGTTAGCTCTCAGTAATTAAACAACTCGCGAGAAAATTACTTGACTTTATTTGAAAATTTCATTTTAAAATCCTCACAATGTTTAATTAAATTCAACTCGAAAAATTCATGGGAGATTTAAAATTTATTTCCAACCTGTTGAAACATCTGCCATTTAAATCATCAACTTTCATGAAATTGTCTTAGACAATTTTAAATCCTCATCAAGATAATTCAACCCCGTCGATTTAAAATCACTTGCCTGCTCGAATTAATCCAACCTCTGAAATTTAATCTCCCTTAGGAAATAATCTAGGCAGAATAATTTTCCCTCTGAAAATAAAAATTTTCCTTAGGAAAATAATTCTTAACTCTGTCAACTCATGGGTGTATCTTAAAGAGGTTCATTTAATTTTCCACTTGACCCATGGAAAATACTCATCAATGCCTTGCTAACTTCATTTAAATGCCTCGGAAGATTTTTTGGAAAATTTTAAATTTCAAGCTCATCCATGGCGTATTTTTCTTAGTGAAATCTTATTTCACTTAGAAAAAAAATCTTCTAACATTTTCTTCCTTTGGCGCATTTGACCCCTTGGATATTTTCTTTTCTCACGCCATTACCTCACACACTTAGAAATAAATTTATATCCTCTTCCTTTTGGCGTATTTTGAAGAGTCCACTTAGAACATTTTTTTTATCTTCATCTCAACCAAGGGCGCATTTAGCTAGGCAAGCTCTCAATTTCCACACCTTAGTAAATTTTTTTGGACCTCTTGTTTGCTTCCCACGCTTTAAGAGCTTAAGGCTTTCACAACCTTGGGCGCAAATGATACTTCATGCTTTCATTTTTACCACTTAAGCGTTTTCTCCTTTTTACATTTCAGCAACTTCTGCTGGAGGTGGGCGCATTTCATACCTTTTGCTTCAATGTTCATACTTAGGCGTTTTCCTTTCATTATATCATATGAGCTGGGCGCGCTTTGGAGCTCTTACTTTTATTTCTGCCTCATGAGCTAGGCGCGCTTTGGAGCTTTTGCTTTTATTTCTACCTCATGAGCTAGGCGTATTCCATACTCTCCATTTTTTATTCTAATGCCATAGGCGTATTTTACTGGCAACATCAACTTGGGCGCCAATAGCTTCTTGCACTTTCATTTTAAAATGCCTTAGGCATTTCTCATTCCTTGCTGGAGGTGGGCGCATTTTACAGCCTCAACTTTCATTTTAAAATGCCTTAGTTTATTTCACACCACCACTCAACACTTGTTGGGCGCATTTACTACCTCAAGCTTTTGTTTCCATGCCTTAGAAATTTTCAAGGCTTTCAACTTTGACACTCTCCTCAAGGGCGCATATAGAGGTAGCCACTTTATTTTGACACTTAAGCGTGTTCAGCCCCTCATCTACCTTGGGCGCAAATAGCTTAGGCTACTTTCATCTTTTGACTTGGGCGCATTTTAGACTGTGAGCTTCTATTTCATGCCTTAGAATATTTCAAAGGCTTCATTTGCATGAGGGTGCATTTACATGGTTGGACTTTCATTTGGGGGCACAAATGGCACAGCGAAGCTTTTATGTTCAATGCCTTGGGAATTTTCTAAGTCTCCACTTACCTTTTGGGCGCATTTGATGGGGTCTACTCTCATTTGGGGCGCAAATGAGAGGTCTTCATTTCATTTCATGCCTTAGAAGAATTTCAAGGCTCTACCTCCTTGGGTGCAAATGGCATGTGTCACTCCTATTTCATGCCTTAGAAACTTTTGAGGTGGTCATCACAAGGTGGGCGCATTTTCATGGTGGAGCTTTCACTTTATGCCTTAGAATATTTTGAAGTCACTTCTTCTTGACTTAGGCGCATATAGGGGTCTTCACTTTCATTTTTGACTTGGAAGTTTTCTCTTCTTAGCTGGGTGCCCTCAAGGGTATGAGCCGTTGTTTTGTCATACTTAGTAAAATTTTCCAAGTCTTTGCCTGCCTTTGCCCCCACATTCTATTTTTAGTAAGCCCTTGCTTTTTTGACTTCCACAGCTCCGTTTGTCGTGAAATTTTCACCATATGATCCTTGTAGTCTGATGAACCTGTTTTCACCCGTCCCATGCTCTGACCTGCTATTTATAGCCACCTGCTATTTATAGTAAGTTCCAAAGTTGCTTGACTTCTGCAGCTCTGTTTGACTTGAAACTTGCTATGCCTGTTCCTAATGACCTGAGTGCCTTGTTAATACCTACTTCTGGCGCAGACCTGCTATTTATAGCCATGAAATGACTTACTAAAAATAGTAAGTTCTCTGATTTTGCTCAAATTTTGCCAGTATGTTGCTCGAATGATATTGATCCTGATGGGGTACTTCACTTTGACAACTTCTGGATTTTACCCCCTATAAAAGTGGAAACCCTAATTTTGACTTGCATGTACCCTGAACGGTTTCCATTTGACCTAATTTCTGCTGTAGGTCGTTCTGCTTGCTGACCTGAAGTGTCGGGCGGCTGCCCGAGTGTACCTACTAAAAATAGAAACTGCCTGGAAAGTGACCAATTCACTGTCAGATGACTTCGCATGTCATATTGCCCGTGGGATCTCAAAAAACCCAGAAAACTGGTCTACATGCGAGCACTGGCTAAAAATAGTAAGTCCTTGAAAACTGGTCCTTTCTGCTTGCATGTCACATTGTTGCGAAGCTCTTGAAAAACCCATGAGGGATATCCAGACATGCGTTGAAAAATTCTGCATGCAAACCCTAAAAATAGCCTTTGAAGGCTGAACAGTAAAAGGTCATCACCTCGGTTTGCATGTTATATCACTACGAAAGTCTTGAAAAACCCAAAAACATTCCCCAGACATGCATTTGAAAAGCACATGTGAAAATCCTGAAAATTGGCTCCTGAAGCTTGAACTGCTAAAATAGCAAGTTGTCTGATTCTGCCCAAATTTTGCGTGCAAGTAGCTTGAAGTACCTGGAATGTGATGGGATAGTCAGAATTCCAAAATCCTGATGAAACGATCCCAGATTGAGCACTTACTAAAAATAGTAAGTTGTCAGAATTCAATGAAAATTCAATGGGACTCTGTTGGAAGCCTCATGATTATAGTACTAAGCTCAGATTCCAATTTGATAACTTGGTTTGACCTTTAAAAAGCCTGAAGGATAGAAAACCCTAATTTCACAGACTTTAACCAATATTTTAACCTAGGCCAAACGATGGAACATCCCTGGAAGGACAAAAGACCAGAGAGAGAGTGGACCAAAGCCAAAAGACCAGAATGGAGCAGAAACTAGGGGGTCCCCATCTTGGATGGGGTGATGTGTGAAAAGGTCACAATAGGACTTACATAGTTTGTTCAACCTCGCGAAGCAATTAAGATATGAATGATTTGACAATGATGCTCTGGTTTCTAAGTTAACCGAGAAATACTGAATTTAAAGGGATAAGGGGTAGGGATTCTAAAATCCATTTCTAAAGGGTGGAATGCGAGGATCGACTTAGACAATCTTTAAACCAGACTTTGCTTCGCCTCCCTTCGAACAACTCTGACAAAGTTGGTGCAATTTTCAAAGGATGAGTAAGATGTTCAAATTATGATTCAGCACACACACACCATCACAACGATGCAAGTGAACATACGGATCACAATCGAAGTTAAGTACTGATATTCCAGTTGACCACGCAGGGCGGACTTACCATCAGCAAGCCCACTAGTGGTATGGATGAAAGAAGATATGCTCAAACCAAATGCCACACTCCACAATTAACAACTACTTGCATAAAATAAAGTCTACTTTACTCTAATCTACTTGAATTGGAAAGACGAAAAAGTTTTGTCAACTTCCCACAATAAAAGATAGAATCACCAATCAATGAGAGTCTTTATATTATGAGAGTCTTCCACAACAACCTTTTACAAAAACTTTCAAAGGAAAGCTTTTCTTTCCTTTTCAAACTAAGTTAACTTCTAGCTCTACTCTCTAACTTCTAACTCCAATTTTGTCTAGCTCTGATCTAGAGTCTACTCTGATTCTAATATTTTACAAATGAGGGGGGATACCCCTTTTATATCAAGCCTAGCCCAGTGGACGACTTAGATTCAAATACAATGGAAGGCTCAGATTGAGCCACATAAGCCCTGATTAGGGTTCTAGCCCTAAAAACCGCCACTGAGAGGCGTGGGGCAATGAATGCACTGGAGATTCTCCACTCCTCTGCAGAACCACTATTTGCAATCAATGCACATCATCTCCTTCCAGAAGATCATCATCCAGAGGGGAATTTCCTTTCTCCTTTTCACTGGCTGCAAACCTGATGAATCTGGCCAATACCGCCTCAACTTCCTGATCTAAAATGGGAGGAATGTGATCAACTAAAATTCTAGTACTGTAACTGTTTGCCCATGCCGGGCACAAGTTTTCTTTCAGGCAACAAGGGCGTCCTG
This sequence comes from Sequoiadendron giganteum, assembly GCA_007115665.2. Lineage (NCBI taxonomy): Eukaryota > Viridiplantae > Streptophyta > Pinopsida > Cupressales > Cupressaceae > Sequoiadendron > Sequoiadendron giganteum. The sequence goes on along the minus strand of CM021108.1, from coordinate 743,510 downwards.
GGTGTTCTGAATAATACTGGAGAACGTAGAAGTGTTCTCGAAGTCATCCTGGATGAAGGCCTTCACCTCAGAAAAGAATGGTGTTAATCTGTTCTTCAAACCATCCACAGTTACCTCTTCAGAAGTCAGCCTCCTGGCAAACATTGCCTCCAACGTATTGAGGACCCCATCAAGGATATTTGTCATGGCCTTTCTGACTTTGACCGAATCTGTCTGTGATGCATCATAGAATCCTCAGCCTGTGACCACTGAAGAGTACCATCCGGCGAAGTCATATCTATCTCCCTCTTGAATCATACCTCCCTCAACCAAAACCTGTAGAGGTATGTGCATCAAAGCTCCCAAACGAAGAACAACTCTCGTTTGATAGATACGAGCCTCGCCCCAAGCATGGTTAACTGCATCCATCCTTGCTATAATGTCGGAGGTTTGCCGATAGGCATGTGCAAGATCCTCCATAAACTTCTTTGTTTCAACCTGAACGTTGGCAACCCATTTGTCTACCTGTTGTGCCATTCTTTTTAAATCTTCTAAGCCACTGATTGATTCTCTGGAAAATTCAGCTGGAAGCTGAATCGCCGGATTTTCTCGCCCACAAGGATGGGACAAGTGCTGCACATAGCCAATCAGTGTTTTGTGCTCTACGTTCAATTTCTTATATTTGCCCTCAATATAGGACAATCTATCCTTGAGTGCTTGATATGAATTATCGCACTCCTCGACTACCTGTGCTCCAGTAGGGTGGCCAAGGTCCATAGTTGTAATCACATAATTTTCCGGAATGGCCTCATCTCGATCACACTCCACTCTGGGCACCGCCACATGCAACATTCGAGAGCCATCCTCATCTGTTGAGATTTTGGAGAATTTCCTGGCCTTCTTCTTTGTTGGAAGTGCACTGATCCTTCTCAACAACTCTTCCCATCTCAGCTGCAGGATCAGTTTCATCCACAGGATCATGTCTCATCCTGTCCCTTAGCAACTTTGGCACCTCCTGCCGTACATCTGAAATAATGAAAGGCTGCTCAACCTCAGCCTCAACCTCACGGACTTCCTCCATGCCTTCGTTCTGACGAGGCTCATCATCATCTATATGTTCAGTATCTCCCGAAATTTGGGCATCCTGATCTGAAGTAGCATCATCCTCAAGAGCTGCCTCAATTTCCTGCTGAAATTGAGTATCAATGGCCATCCCTTCATCTGTTTCTCGTTGATTTTCTTTCCTAGGCATGTTGATGCTTTGGCCCACTGACTCTCTACGAGGTGGCTGACTTGTCACTTGCACTGCCTGCTCTGCATTTAACCTTTCTCTCTGATCAGCAAATAGTGACCTTTCCTGCAAACTTGGAGATTGTGCCCGTGATGGTGTATGTGCGGATTCCTCAACTCTTAGAGGCTCAAGTCAGACTGGTTATTTTCCCCGTGGCTCTGGTGCTTGATCAACCTGCCTTCTCTGCCTAGCTGTCGGTGATCTGTGATCTCCCATCAAATTGTATGTGAGGGGAATTGATTTGCCCTTGAGTCGGCTCACATGCCGCTCTACCCAACTCTGTGTGAACGTTAAGACTGGAATACAGAGTGTATCCAAGTCGGTAATCTCCGGCTCTGACCAATCCGGGAGTGGTAGAGGAGTATCCCTCACTGTTTCGTAATCACCTTGCACAACATTTATATCTTCTTCAATTTGATCTAGCACTGGGACAATCTCACATTCCCTGATCATCCACAACGGTATCCGAGAAAACATCCTCCTAACCTCGATCTCATCCATTGCACTTGCTCAAAAGTCTTCAATCTGTGCTTGTGCCTGAACTCTTCTCACAATATCCATCTAATGTTCCGGTGGGGATCATAGTGTTGCCTGCTGGTATGGTAGGAAAGGTGGAAGAATTTGAGTTCGTTTTCTACCTCCCTTGCTTCTTGCAGTGATGGACAGACTTCATCAGAATTCCCCATGGTAATTGGGAATCCCAGTCCACCTTTCTTCTTCTTCTTTTGAATCTTATCATAGGCAATGAGTTGCCTAGATATCTCCAGCATCACAATTCTGTTTGTGGGATACCAGGGCAATCTGTATGGATAGGAGGAAAATCCTTGCAGCCTTATGTAGGTAAACTTCGGAAACTGAACAAACCAACATCCGAACTTCTCAATCAGCTCTTGTGCTTCTCTAGATATTCTATGGTGAGTTCTTTGCTGCAAGGTCCTCGTTATGTGCATCGTGAAGGCGTCATTGACCCTTTTGTAGTTGACGGTACTTGTCAAATGCAACTGCTGACAAGCCTCATGTATCTTGAACTGATGGGAGCCACACCCGATTGGTTCCTTGTATGAAATTCCCCTATACTTCGTCATTTGAGCCAGCATGTAGACAATGTAAGAGCTCATGTAAAACATTTTTGTTCTCCTCACACCATGGAGCTGCTCGTGTAAGTTTTCACTGATCATCAGTGTCGAGTCCACGTAATCCTTGCCTTCTAGCACCAAGTTGACATAATAAAACATCCAAGGTTCAAAGATGAACGCTTGGGGGCATCCTCCAACTCTGCTCAACATCATTATTAAGTCGCAGAACTCTTGCCTCAAATCTTCTTAGATTATTTGCTTGGGCAACTTTGTGCGAGTTGGCTTGGGCTTGTTCATCCACCTGGTGTTTATCAAATCAGCACATCGCTCAAACGTGGATGAATACATCTTGTCAGCCCTCTCCCTTGTTTTATAAATCATCTTCTCATGGACTGGTATTCCAAATGCCTCCCCAATTGCCTCCGGTGTCAGGTTGGCCAAAACCTTTCCGACTGGCGAAATGATCGTCCTCTGCTCTGAGTTGTAGTAGTTGGCGCATTCCATGATCAGTTCTGGACACCGGATGGCTGGAGGAAAACTGGCAGCTGCATAAAGTCCGCTCCTCACAACATTATGCGAAGTAACTGATGGGTGATGGCCTCCAGTCCCCATTATTCTTCTCCTGAATGTCTCCAAGTTGAACGAGCCAAGGTTTGTGTCAGCCAGTTTGCCCAACTTTGAAGAAAACTTCGATTCTGGCAGGAAGGATTTGCTCAATTTCTTTATCATTGCCTGTCTTGATGTGCTTGCCCTTGTGGACTCAGCGTGGTTTCCTCTGCCTGCAGCTCTTCTGCTTGATTCAACCATTCTCCACACTCTTGTTTACTTCAACGTTTTTAGAAGCTTCTCTGGTTGCAGCAACACAATGCCAAACGCTTGGAAATATTTGCTTGCAGCAATTTTTTTTCAACAAACTTGAAACTTCTTCCTTCAAGTTCGTACTTTAGCAACTTGACTCTTCACCTTGCAAAGTCACGCCTTCAGCAACTACAATCTCCTTTCTCAAATTCGCACTTCACAGTAATCCCAAACTTCTTTCCTAAATTCGCACTTCAGTACGCCACTTCTCAGCAACTTAGAAGTTTTCTCTATGCAGTCTTGTGCTTTCAGCAACTCAACTTTTTATGCCTGCAAACTCTTACTTCAGCAACTCAACTCGAGACTCTAGAAGTTCGTACTTCAGCAATTTGAGAAGCCTCTTCTCAAATCGTACCTTTCAGCAAATCCACACCTCCACCTAAATTCGGATTTCTCAACAACTTCAACTTCTTTCTCAAATTCACACTTCAGCCTCAGAGAATGTTTTGCATTCAGCAATCTGTGAGAAGAATGAAAAGGACCTAAAATCTTATAGCTAGGTCGAAATCTAGTAGAGGCTAAACTTAGCAAATTTTCAAATTCCATTTTCCCTCCTTGGCCAGTTGCAACACTTGTCATACAGAGCATCGGAATCTTGAACTTCTAGAATTTCGAAATTTCATCATCTCTGCACAGGCCTGCTTCATCAAATTTGCATTTTTAAAATATTAAATCAATTACCTCTTTGAACAATTTTACTTCATCTGGCTAAGTCATTTCATTTCATGCTTGCTTCGGTAAACTTCCATTTCAGTTCTCAAGCATAATACTTTGTGAAGACATATCCTTCTCATTCGCCTTAGAGAAATTTTAAATTTGCCTTAGGAAATTCATCAAAACAGGCACCGGGCAAAATTCTCTACCAAAACAACACGAGCGAGGTGCGGAGTAATTCACATCATCTCTCGATTGAAAATTTTTAATACCCAGAAGAAAATTTCCTTTAGAACTCGTCGTTCTCATGTGTATCCGGATGAAGGGGTACATTTAATTTTATTATTTTGAAAAATAATAAAATTGCCAAGGTTTATCCATATTTGTTTTGGGCGTCTTCCACACCTGCAATCCTTAATTTTTCTGCCTTGGCACTTCCTGTAATTTTCCTGAAAAATCTCCTCTTGTCTGGCTCTGGGCGCATTTCATCATGTTCTTGGAAATTCTAATACCACCTCTTCCTAGGCGTATTTTACATTTTGCCTTAGAAAATAATTAAATTTTAAATCACCCATGAGGGGCGCATTTGAGCATATGGACTTCCATTTTATCTTCTTTATCTTTTCATGTCTTAGCAATTTTGCCTTAGGAAATTTTATCCTTGCCTTCTCCACGTTTTTCCCACCTTACTTTGTAGCCTTGGGCGCATATCACCATGTCAACTTCCATATGAGGGTGCATTTCATGTGTGGTGGGGGAAACCCGCCAACACTTAGAAACTTCTAACATTTCCCTTGGGCGCGTTTGAGGGGTGGTGAAGGAATTTCCACTACTTAGCGTATTTTTCACCTACCTTTCAATCTTTGTGGGCGCAAAAGGCATGTGAAGAGGGAACTCATGGGCACATTTCACATGTTGAGGAAACTTTCCTTGCCTTAGCGCATTTTTCTCTTACCTTATCCACGTTTTCCCCTTGTGGCCACCTTGGGCGCATTTGCCATGGGTAGGAGGAGTTTGTAGGTGCATTTGAAGGGGTGGGAAGGAATTTCCCACGCCTTAGTGACTCTTCACCTCCCTTGGGCGCGTTTTAGCATGTGGACCTCCACTCTTGAGCGCATTTCTTCTAGTCAACTTCCATGTGAGGGCGCATTTGGCCTAGCATGAAGAAATTTCCATGCCTTAGCATATTTTGCTATGCTTTTACTTCTTGTGGGCACATTTGACCCATGCTCAAGGAACTTTTGGGCGCATTTTGCCTATGTTACTTCCATTTCAACCCTTGAGGGCGCATTTTGCCTAGTGTGAAGGAAATTTCACACCTAGCAATTTTTTATCAATTTTCTCCATGCCTTGGGCACATTTCATCTGGTGGGAAGGAATTTGTGAGCGCCTTTCACATATGAAGGAAGAATTTCAACACTTAGGGATTTTTTAACCCCTTCACCTCTCTTGGGCACATTTCATGTGCTTTCATGCTAGTTTTTATTCACAAATTTCCAGTGCCCTAGCCATGCCTTGGCTTTCTATTTTTAGCAAATCCGGAGAAGTGAGGGTTTTTGTGCATTTCTCATATGTTCTGAGCTGGAGCAGGCGTGGCTGTGCTTCCACTGACTTTGCCACCTTGTTTATACCCTCCATCTACACTGATAGCTATTTTTAGCCATTTGCTATTTTTAGCAAACCCTAAAATTGATCAACCCTTGTAGCTTTGTTTGCCCTGAAATTCGCTCCACTGGATCTTGATGACCTAATTGTCCCGTTCACACCTATCTCTGGCACAGACCTGCTATTTATAGCCCTGGAGTGACTTACTAAAAATAGTAAGTATTCCGATTGTGCTCAAATTTTGCCAATAGGCAGCCTGAAAGATGTTGATTATGATGGTGTGCTTTGTTTTGACAATTTTGTATTTCATTCCTCCTATTTTTAGGCATAACAGTGGAAACCCTAATCTGACTTGCATGTGCCTCGAGCTGTTTCCACCTTGCTTGATTTTTGTTGTTTGTCGTTTTGCTCGCTGAACTGAAGTGTTGGGTAACCACTGGAGTGGAACTACTATTTATAGTTAGTGTCCGGAAAGTGATCTATTTGATGTTGGATGAGTTTGTGTGTCATAGTGCCCATGGGATCTCAAAAACCCAGAAAACTGGTCAACATTCGGGCATTGGCTAAAAATAGTAAGTCCCTGAAAACTGATCCATTCCATTTGCATGTCACATTACCGCGAAGCTCTCGCAAAACCCACATGGAATATCTGGACATGCACTGAAAATCTCTACATGCAAACCCTAAAATTAGCCTCTGAAGGCTGTACCGTTGAAAGTCACCATCTCGATTTGCATGTTACACCACTGCGAAGGTCTTGAAAAACCCAGATACGTTCTGTTGACGTGTGTTTTATGACAACGCCAGCACAGAATAAAATGTCCAACGGTCACTCTATTCTCTCTTGATCAAAGTATTCCACATGCTAAGATTGCGTGAAAGTTCATGTGTTCAACTCCAAGGTTCCTTTTATTGCGAATAGACTCAGTTGGTTGGTGTGAATATGCTGGGTATTCCAAGGGGACTTACGTAATTGTTCAACTCTAACGAAGCAGTTTAGGATATGAATGATTTGACGATATTGCTCTGATGTTTGAACCGACCGGGAAATACTGAATTTAAAGGGAAAGGGAAAGGAATCCTACAATCTAACTCCAAGAGTGGAAGGCAAAGACTAGCTTCAACAATCTCCAAACCAAACTTTGTTTCGTCTCCCCTTCGGACAACTCTGACAAAGCTAATGCAATCTTCAAAGGATGGATAAGATATTCAAATTGAGATTCAACATGCACACCCCTTCACAACGAAGCAAGTGGGCACACAAATCACAACCGAAGTTAGGTGCTGAAATTCCAGTTGACCACGCAGGGCAGACTTACCGTCAGCAAGCCCGCTAGTGGTATGGATATAGGGAGATATGCTCAAACCAATGCCACATTCCATAATTAACACTGCTTGCATGAAAACAAAATCTACTTTACTCTACTCTACTTGAATTGGAAAGACGAACAAGCCTTGCTAGCTACTCACAATAGAAGATAGAACCACCAAGCAATGATAAATCTTTATATTATGAGAGTTTTCACAACAACTTCTTACAAAACTTTCAAAGGGAAAGCTTCCTTTCCTTTTCAAATTAAGCTAACTCCTAGCTCTACCTTAACTTCTATCAATCTCTATCTCTATCTAGCTCTGATCTATCTCTGATTCTAATTCTAACTCCTTACAAATGAGGGGGGATGCCCCTTTTCTATCTAGCCCAGTCCAGTGAATGGCTTAGATTGAATTACAATAGAAGGCCCAGATCGACCACCTAAGCCCTGATTAGGGTTTTAGCCCTAAAAACCGCCACTGAGAGGAGTGGGGCAATTAATGCGCTGCAGATTCTCCACTCCTCTGCAAGAACCACTATCTGTCATCAATGCACATCGTCCCCCTCCAGGAGGTCATCATCCAGAAGTGCGTTTCCCTTCTCCTTCTCACTGGCTGCAAATCGGATGAACCTATCCAGCACTGCCTCAACTTCCTGATCTGAAATAGGAGGAATGTGATCCAACTGAAACTCTAATACTGTAACTGTTTGCCCATGTCGAGCACAAGATTTCTTCCAGGCAACAAGGGCGTCCTGGGTGTTCTGTATGAGGCTGGAGAATGTGGCAGTGTTCTCGAAATCGTCCTATGTGAAGGCCTTCACCTCAGAAAAGAATGGTGTCAATCTGCTCCTTAATCTGTCTGCAGTTACCTCCTCAGAAGTTAGTCTCCTGGCAAAGATTGCCTCCAATGTGTTGAGGACTCCATCCAAGATATTTGTCATGGCTTTTCTGACCCTGACAGAATCTGCCTGTGATGCATTGTAGAATCCTCGGCCTGTAACTACTGAAGAATACCATCTGGCGAAGTCGTATCTATCCCCCTGCTGAATTACACCTCCCTCAACCAAAACCTGTAGAGGTATGCTCATCAAAGCCCCTAAACGGAGAAAAACTCTCGTCTGATAGATACACGCCTCACCCCAAGCATGGCTAACTACATCCATCCTTGCCAAAATATCGGAGGCTTGCCAGTAGGCATGTGCAAGGTCGTCCATAAACTTTCTTGTTTCTGTACGCACACTGGCAACCCACTTGTCTGCCTGTTGCGTCATTCTCTTCAAATCCTCTAAACCACAGATCGACTCCCTGGAAAATTCAGCTGGAAGCTGAATTGCTGGATTCTCTTGCCCACAAGGACGGGACAAGTGCTGCACGTAGCCAATCAGTGTCTTGCGCTCTACCTTCAATTTCTTGTACTTGCCCTCAACATAGCACAATCTATCCTTGAGTGCTCGATAGGAATTATCGCACTCCTCAACTACTTGTGCTCCAGTAGGGCGACCTAGTTCCATAGTTGTCACAACATAATTTTCAGGAACGGCCTCATCCTGATCACACTCCATCCGAGGCACTGCCATATGTAAAGTTCGAGATCCATCCTCATCTGTGGATATTCTGGAGAACTTCCTAGCCTTTTTTTTCACTGGAGGTGCGCTAATCCTCTGTAACAATTCCTCCATCTCAGCTGCGGGATCGGTCTCATCCACAGGATCACGCCTCATCCTATCCCTTAGCCATTCTGGCACCTCCTGTCATGTGTCTGATATAATAAAAGGCTGCTCCACCTCGGCCTCTACCTCGTGAACTTCATTTCTGCCTTCGTTCCGACGAGGCTCATCATCATCTATAGGCTCAGTGTCTCCTGAGCTCTGGGAATCCTAATCTAAAGTAGCATCATCCTCGAGAGCTACCTCAATCTCACGCTGAAACTGAGTATCCGTGGCAGTCCCCTCATCTGTGTCTTGCTGATTTTCCTATGGGTTATCTTCTCGGGGCATGTTGATGCTCTGTCCCACTGATTCTCTATGAGGTGGCTGACTCTCTACTTGTACCGCCTGTTCTTCTTGCAACCTCTCCCTCTGATCAGCGAACAATGATACCTCCTGCAAACTTGGAGAGTTTGCCCGAGATGGCGTATGCAAGGACTCCTCAACTACCACAGGCTCAGGTCGAACTGGCTCCTTTCTTCTAGGCTCTGGAGTTGGATTACTCCGTCTTCTCTGATTAGTTATCGGTAATCTGTTGTCTCCCATCAAATTGTATGTGAGGGGAATTGACCTTCCCTTGAGTCGGCTGACATGCCTCTCTATCCAACCCCGTGTAAATGTCAAGACTGGGATACAAAGTGTATCCAAGTCAGTGATCTCTGGCTCAGACCAATCTGGGAGTGGCAGAGGCGTATCTCTCACTGTCTCGTAGTCAGCCTGTACAACGTTTATGTCTTCCTCAATCTGATCTGGCACTGGGACAATCTCACATTCTTTGACCATCACCAACGGTATCTGAGAAAACATTCTCTTCCTGACCTCGATCTCATCCACTGCACTTGCCCAAAAGTCTTCGATCTGCGCCTTCTGTCTAAACTCTTCTGTCAATATCCATCTGATGTTTCTGTGGGGATCATAGTAGTGACTGCTGGTGTGGTAGGAAAGGTGAAAGAATTGGAGCTCCGCTTCTGCCTCCCTTGCTGCTTGCAGCGATGGGCAGATTTCATCTGAATTCCCCATGGTAATTGGGAATCCAAGTCCACCTTTCTTCTTCTTCTTCTAAATCTTATCATAGGCAATCAGTTGCCTAGATACTTCCAGCATCACTATCCTGTTTGTGGGATACCGAGGCAATCTGTATGGATAGGAGGAAAATCCTTGCAGCCTTATGTAGGTGAATTTTGGAAATTGGATAAACCAACATCCAAATTTCTCAATCATTTCTTGTGCTTCCTTGGATATTCTATGATGGGTTCTTTGCTGCAAGGTCCTCGTGATATGCATAGTGAAGGCGTCATTGACCCTTTTGTAGTTAGTTGTGCTTGTCAGATGCAACTGTGGACAAGCCTCATATATTTTAAACTGATGGGAACCGCACCCGATTGGTTCCTTATAGGAGATTCCCCTATACTTCGTCATGCGAGCCAGCATATAGACAAGGTAAGAACTCATATAAAACGTTATCGTTCTCCTCACGACGCGGAGCTGCTCATGTATGCTATCACTGATCAACAGTGCCCAATCCATGCAATCTTTGCCCTCTAGCACCAAATTGACAAAATAAAACATCCAAGGTTCAAAGATGAACGCTTGGGGGCATCCTCCAACTCTGCTCAACATCATAATCAGATCACCAAACTCTTGCCTCAAATCTTCTGAGACTATCTGCTTAGGCAATTTTGTACGTGTTGGCTTGGGCTTGATCATCCATCTAGTGTTTATCAAATCAGCACACCGATCTGTTGTGGATGAGTACATCTTTCCAACTCTTTCTTTCGTCTTATAGATCATCTTCTCATGCGCCGGAATCCCGAATGCCTCTTCGATTGCTTCAGGTGTCAGGTTAGCCAATACCTTGCCGTCTGGCGAAGTGACTGTCCTCTGCTCTGCATTGTAGTGGTGGGCGCATTCCATGATGAGTTCCGGGCACCGGATAGCTGGCGGAAAGTTGGCAGCTACATACAGTCCACTTCTGACAATACTGTGCGAAGTCACTTATGGGTGATGGCCTCCAGTCCCCATTATCCTTCTTCTAAATGTCTCCAGGTTGAACGAGCCTAAGTTTGTGTCCGCCAGCTTGCCTAGCTTTGATGAAAATTTGGACTCTGGCAAGAAGGACTTGCTTAGTTTTTTTATCACTGCTTGTCTGGATTCGGTGTGGTTGTTTTTGCCTGCAGCTCTTCTGCTTGACTCAGCCATTCTCAACACTCTTGTTCGTTTCAGTTGTGAAATTTCTGTATTTGCAGCAACTCTTGAGACCTCTCTCAAATTTGTACTTCAGCCTCTAGAATGTACTTTCAGCAATCTGATTGTTTTTCCTAAATGCGTTTTCAGCAAGCTTGTGAAGTTTCTTCTTAAATTTCATACTTCTCAGCAGATGCAGCCCTTTCAACTTCAGATTTCTCAGCAACTTCAAAAAAGGTCCAGACTTAACCTCATTTATTTCAGCAGTCGGGTGAAACTTCTTCACAAAGTCGTACCTTCTCAGCAACTGGCAACTAGGAAATTCGCACCTCTCAGCAACTGCAGTCTCAGAAAGCTAAGTCGTACTTCTTCAGCAACTTCCAGCTCTCTCACAATTCGAATTCTTCAGCAACTTCAACCTCTGCAAATTTTCACTTCAGCAATCCAACAAATATTCGTACTTAGCAACTGGTGAGAGGAATGAAGAGAACTTCAAAATCTTATAGCCAGGTCGAATTCCTACAGAGGCTATACTTAGCAAATTTTTGAATTCACTTTCCCTCTTTTTCCCAGTTGTAACACTTGTCATCTGAGGCATCGGAATCTCAAACTTCTAGAATTATGAATTCATCATCTCTGCACAGGCCTGCCTCATCGCACTTGATTTTTTAAAATATTAAACCACCCACTTCGTTGAAGAACTTCGAATTGTTTGGCTAAGTCATTTGATCTCACCTTCGCTTTGGCAAAATTATCTAGTTCAAACTTCTAGTGAAATGTTTCTCATTCATTTTATTGTTTGCCTTAGAGAAATTCCTCAAATTTGCCTTAGGAAATTTATTTAAAATAGGCACTGGGCAAAATATCCACCGAAACGATATGGACACGGCGTGGAGTAAGTTTGAATCACCTCTGAATTGCAAACGTTCAATACCCAGAAGAAAAATCTTTTTAGAATCCATTGTTTTCATGTGTATCCGGACGAAGGGGTACTTTTAATTTTTATTATTTTAAAAATAATAAAAATGGCTAAGGTTTTTAATCTTATCCTCCGGATGCCTTTCACTCCTGCAATTTCAAGTTTCTCTGCCTCGACATTGTTCTTTGATTTTCCCTCTAAAGAATTCTCTCTCTGAAGACTTTTTCACTCTGGAAACTTTAGCATTACCTGTAGGCGTATTCTTCATTTTCTCTTTAGAAAATGCCTTAGGAATTATTTTAAAATTTAAATTTTATCATTTTACCCTCTAAAGGGCGCATTTAACATGTCATGCTTCCATTCCATTCCTTAGGCAATTCCACGCCTAGACTTCCTTTCTCATACTTAGCAATTTTCATTTCTCAAGTCCCCACTCACTTGGGCGCATTTCACATGGTGAGGAGGAAAAATATCAACCCTTAGCCTTTTTAAAAAAAACGCTACCCTTAGTATTTCTTTCCCCCTTGGCGCACTTAGCATGTCATGAGGAAACTTGGAGCGCATTTTACCATGTGAAGAGAAAAATATTCAAGTCAAGCGCATTTCCTTAACACCTTCCACGTTTTACCTTTTACCTTTTACCTTTTACCTGGGGCGCATATGCTATGGGGAAGAGGAACTTGAGGGCGAATATGAGGGTGTTAGAAGGAACTCCACCCTTATCAAGTGGCTCTTCATCTCCCTTGGGCGCATTTGCTATGGTGAGAGGGAAACTTCCTTGCCTTAGGCGCATTTGGGGTGTGAGGAGCTAAATTCCACGCCTATGGTGACCCTTCACCTTCCTTAGGTGCATTTAGCCTATGCAACCTCCATTTCCAAACGCATTTGAGGATGCCTCAAGGAATTTTTAATGCCTTAGCGAATATTTCCATGCCTTTGGTGACCTTTCACCTTCCTTAAGCGCATCTAGGGGTACGAGGATGAAACTTTATGCCTTAGAAGAATTTCTATGCCTCTTGAAGGCACATTTCTCCTATGCTCAAGGAAATCCCACACTTAGAGATTTTTTTGTATCTTTTAGGCGCATTTGACGTATCTTCATGCCATTCATCACTTATAGGTTTTCAACACCCTAGCCATATCTTGGCTTTCTATTTTTAGTAAACTCGGAGAAATTAGGGTTTCATTTGCATCTCATCCTGTTCTGAGTTGGAGCTGGCGTGGCTGTGCCTCCACTTGGTTTTGCTATCCTGTTCACACCTTATCTAGCACAGTACATACTATTTTTAGCAAACCCTAAAATTGATCAATTTCTGTATCTCCGTTTGCTTTGAAATTCGTTCCACTTGTTCTTGATGTTGTGAGAGACTTATTCATACTTGCTTCTGGTGATGACGCGCTATTTTTAGCCATGAGGTGACTTACTAAAATAGTAAGTATTCAGATCGTGCTCAAATTTTGTCAGCAGGTAGCCTGAAAGATGCTGATCCCAGTGGCGTGTTTCGTTTTGACACCTCTGCATTTTGCCTCATCTATTTTTAGACATAGCAGGGGAAACCCTAATTTGACTTGCATGTGCTCCGGACTGCTCTTGATTGCTCTTGATTGCTGCTGATTGCTGGACTGAAGTGTTGGGTAGCTGCTGGGATGACACTGCTATTTATAGTAAGTGTCCGGAAAGTGGTCAACCGGATGTCGGATGAGTTTGCATGTCACAGTGCCCGTGGGATCTCAAAAAACCCAGAAAAACCCCAAAAATTAGTCAATCTGCGGGCACTAGCTAAAAATAGTAAGTCCCTTAAAACTGATCCGATCCACTTGCATGTCATATCACTGCGAAGCTCTCGCAAAACCCATACGGTATATCCGGACATGCATTGAAAATTCCTGCATGCAAACTCTAAAAATAGTCTCGGAAGGCTGTACTCTGAAAGTCACCGTCTTGGTTTGCATGTTATACCATCGCGAAGGTCTTGAAAAACCCAGATCAATTTTCCAGTCATGCATTGGAAAATCACCTGTTTAAACGCTGAAAATAGCCTCCGAAGGTTGAACTGCTTAAAATAGCCAATTGTCTGAATCTGTTCAAATTTCATGTGTAGGCACTCGGAAGCTGCTTGAATGTGCTGAAGTAGTTAGAATCCCGAAATCCTAAGGAAAAGTCCTCGAATTAGGTACTTACTAAAAATAGTAAGTTGTCAGATTTCAGTATTTCAGTGGGATTCTGCCTTGAGCTTCTTGACCGTACTGCTGCACTTAGATTTTTCCTTGATAATTCAATTTTGACCTCGAACAAGCCTAAAGGATAGGAACCCTAAATTTGTCAACATTTCAACTGAGGTCAAACGGGACATCCCCGGAAGGACACAAGATCAGAGACAGAGAGAACCAAAGCCAAAAGACCAAAATGGAGCAAAAATTAGGGGGTCCCCATCTTGGATGGGGTGATGTGTGAAAAGGTCACAACACGTTCTCCAATCATGCATTGGAAAATCATATGTTTAAACCCTAAAAATGGCCTCTGAAGGCCGAACTGCTAAAAATAGCCAGTTGTCTGATTTCGTCCAAATTTCTTGTGTAGGCACTCTAAAGTTACGTGGATGCGCTGGAGTAGTCAGAATCTCGAAATCTTGAGAAAAAGGCCTCATATTAGGTACTTACTAAAAATAGTAAGTTGTCAGATTTTAGTAAAATTTCAGTGGGATCCTGCCTTGAGCCTTCTGACTATACTGTTGCATTCATATTTTACCTTGATAATCCTATTTGACCTCAAAGCAAGCCTGAAAGATGGAAACCCTAATTTCATAGACTTAGCTAACATTTCAACCTAAGTCAAACAATGGGACATCCCCAGAGGGACAAAAGACCAGAGAGAGAGAACTGAAGCCAAAAGACCATAATGGAGCAAACATTAGGGGGTCCCCATCTTGGATGGGGTGATGTGTGAAATGGTCACAACACTACCTCCTCAAGATAAACAGAGCATGAGGGCATAGGAGCGAAATGGATGGGTTGGATTATTTGAACCCTCCGTCTCAGTGGAATATGGCCGAGGCTCTCAACTCTCGGATATAAACCAAGATAGGCTCGATACAAGTAAACACTCTTTTACAATAAACTGGATCTGAGACTTGCCAAGGAGGAGGAACCCCTGACCGAGGTGTAGGCTTGGAAACAACTCATTGGAAACAACAAGGTATGATGACCTGGCTAACAGGATTCCCGAATAGGTGACGACACCTATCCAAAGTGTAGGTTGAAAGACAAATCATTAAACAACATCATACGATAATGATCAATGACAAAATATCTAAGGAGGTGACGACACCTGTCCAAGGAGGAGATTGAAACAATGTACTATTTAAAACAAGACTTTGAATAGACTCAAGTATTTAGACCAAGCAAACATGCATCTTTTCATTTATTTCTTCAAGCTTTCTCCAAAGAATTACAAAGGTCGGGACAGCAAAGGCACGAAATCATGCACAATTGCGATCAACCAACAAACTCTCATCCAAGAGTGAACAGATATAAACAAGCTAACTTTGGCAACAATGGCGCAGCAATTTTGCTTAGCAAATAAAGGTTAAACAAATAATGAGCCTGAGACTCTTATTTATAGAGACTCAAAGGAGTAGGCAACCCTAAAATCTCCTTGAGTTAACAAACAGTTCCTGCCAATCAGCAAGATTTATTTATATGTCTAAAAGTAGTTGAGCAAGCAGTTAACTGGAATACTACTTCAGTTAACTGATACTAAACAAGAGTTAAATGGGATTCTACCTCAATTAACTGACACCTAACTAAAAGTGAACTTATGTTACAAATGTGTCTCCAAATAGACATACACCTTTTGAAGAGATCTGAGATCCATAAATTGTGGAAGTCAATTTGACATCTTAGATCAATGGGATCTGACATGCATGATTTGTGGAGATTTGGAGTCAACTTGGAAAGGGGCATCAAGTTGACTTCAGTCATATTTATTGCTATTTGGAGGGTAGGACGTCCTTCTTTGGTGCTTTACACCTCTTCACCACTGGTCAACAAAGTCTCAATCCAGTCGTTGACCTCTTCGGCCCCCGGGCAATTAATGCTTCTCAAGATGACTGTGTGGCGTCTAAGCATGTCTTCACCTATCACAAGCTGTTGTTGATAGTTTATGCATTGGGCAACTGCTTCATCCAACTGGATAGATATGGCTGCAATTTTGGATAATTTGCAACCGTTGGGATCTTTAAGGAATGAACCATGGATGACATCTTGAAACCGTCTCTGTACCGTTTCGAGCTCTCAACATATTCTCCTTCTCACTGATATTCTAACTCAGGGAAGGATATTACCAACGTTCTTGCGAAGTTGATAATATTAGCAATGAAGCGTTTATAATCAATCAGCTCCACTGAATTGGCATTGTAGGCTCTCACCTTGTATGCCACTTGTTCTTTCCACTCAAAGAGATGGCGTTTGTTCTTAGTGGTTGTAACTGATTCATATGCTTGTTGCAGATCAACAACTGTCGCCTCTCCTGGCCTCTCTTGAGCTGCCTTCAAGTCTGACTGTTGGATTTCTGATCGAAGTCCATGTGCTTTGTCTCTCAGCTGATATGCTTCTGCTAATAGACACTATCCTTTGACGACAAACTCATCCACTTGACGTCTCAAGTGTTTGTCGTATGTGATCAACTAGTGATGATTTCTTTCAGCTAGGAGATCCAATAGTCCTTGAGGCAAGGCTGAGGAGTTGGGAGTGTCATGCATCAAACTAGAAATGTACAATCTTAGTTGACGGTTTTCAGCCTTCAAGGCTGCTTTGTCTTGTCCATCCTTTGTCATTCTTTCCTTGACGCTCGCTGAGGCGATTCCGAGAAGGTTTGCCTCCACTTGTCGAGTGGTCTTTCCAAGGTTCACCTTTGAAAGCGTGAAATCCTCAACCCTCACATTGTGTATGTCTTTATCTTCAGGCGGGGCAGTAGTCTCTATAACAACCTCGTTCTTTGCATTCCTCTCTACATGTGTCTGCTTCTTCAACTTCTTTGTCGGCATGTCTTGTGGGACATCGTGGAATTCAGAGAAGTCAAGCTGATAAAGTCTCTGTCTTTTCCTTCCAAGCGAGCTTTCTAGCCAGATAGAATCTCGGCTAGCTTCACTGGGAGGAGGAACATAGGCCCCCTGAATGCTGGAATAACGAGATTGTGTCGTGGCAATGCCTCGTGGTGGCGAGTTCAAATCAATGGGACTTTGCGACCTATGTGATGGTGGTGAAGCGGGTGGCTCTGTTTCTATCACAGGCGTTGTTTCTGCTGCAACTTCTTCTACAATGGATTCCATCTCCATAGTGATTATCTCAATCACTGGCTTTGGTATAGTTGCAATGTTCTCAACTGTTTCAGGTAAATTGGTGGTTGTCTCCACCTGTACCTCTTGCTGGCTTGTACCAGCAATTCCTCTTCTTCCCCATATGCTCCTTGACATTCGCATTCCTTCTGGAAGAATCCTCATCTTCTTTTGTCTAGGTTTCCTCCTAGACGAGGAAGGTAGTGTAGACTGAACCATTGGCGGCTTTGATCAGGGAAGTACTGCCTTCCTTGTCCTTTTACTGTCTAGGTAGAGTTGACTGTGTCGAACTACTCTACCAGTTCTTTCCTCAATAGAAGTACTCTCTTTTGTGTACCAGCCTACTTTGCCGAGTGGTTGTGCATATACTTGACCCGTGAAGAAAGAAGAAAGGATGACCTCTTCTTCGTCATCGGATAAGCCCTCGATGTCCTCTGATATGAATTCTGCAATTTGCGAGAGCTTGAATCTGCTGTAGTTCCTTCTTCTCACTTCGAACTCATCTTCGCAGTTGACCCAAAAATCTTCCATGAAAAGTTCATGTGATGATCTTTGTTCGAGAGGTGCTACGAAGATTCCTCTGAGATCATATGATGACCTCCTGTCAATGAGGTACCTTGAGATTAAATCTCACTATTTCCTGGCTTATCAACCTAGCATCGGCTGTAGTCTTGCATCTGTAGAATCCCATCTGAAAAGGAAAGTTTGCAGC
This sequence comes from Sequoiadendron giganteum, assembly GCA_007115665.2. NCBI lineage: Eukaryota > Viridiplantae > Streptophyta > Pinopsida > Cupressales > Cupressaceae > Sequoiadendron > Sequoiadendron giganteum. Next base: position 725,877 of record CM021108.1, on the reverse strand, counting down.
AAACTTCTTTATGCGAAGGTAGGAGTGAACTTCGGCCAACTGCCTCAGGAATTCCATGAACACTACCCTATCTGTGGGGTAGCGTGGCATCATGGTGGGGTGGCCATTGTAGCCATACACGCATATGTAGGTGAAAGCGGGGAATTGGATGAACCAATCCGCCCAGTCCACCATTGCCGCCTTGGCTGTTGGTGAAATACGAACATGCATCTCATGGTCTAGGTCACACACAGTGTGCATAGTGAAAAGGTCGTTCATCTTCTTGAAATGCCTTTCCGCTAGAGTGAACTCAAGGTGAGGAAAGTATTCTTGGACCTTTTGCACGCCCAAGGTTCCCACAGTGTTTAGTGTTCTGAAATCGCCTTGGAAGGCTATCAGGTATACTAGGTAGGAACACATGTGGAAATGGTGCTCCTTTAGAAACCTGGTAAATTGTTGGTGGAGTGTGTCACTAATCAGAGAGGCCCAGTTGTAATGTTCTTTCCTGCTGATTATTTTGCCAATAATATAGAACATCCATGGCTGGAAGGATTTTCCCTTTTCTTGTCCAGTGATTCTGCTGAGTAGAGTGATTAACACTCCATACTCATCTTTGAATTCTCCTCGCCCAACTAATTTAGGCAAGTTGGTCTTCTTCGTTTTTAACCAATGTTCAGCCATTATAAGTGAACACTCGCCCCTTGAAGCCTCAAATGCCTTTTTGCATTTTATCACAAATACGACCTTCCTGGTTGGGCATGGTGGAATTGCAAAACATATCTCTATGTCCTTCGGCTTTAAGCTGCAAATCACCTTTCCGTCCACTGACAGGATTTCTCTTGTAGTAGGGTTGTAATGCTTTATGCAAGCAGTTACAAGCTCAATGCTCTGTAAAGTGATAGGAATGGATGCAGCTTGGAATAAGCCGGACTCTTCAATGTTCTGTAGTGTAATTTGGTTCATGCCCTCCAAGTCCTCATAACTGACTTCTGGATTTTTCTGCCATAAGTTTGTGTCAGTTGTTTTCAGATAATCATGATACAAGACCGTCTTGGTCCTGTATTGTACCTAGGAGTACTGCATTCTGCAAGACTTAAAGATTGACTGGGCACTTGACCTTGTTCTGACACTTTTCATAAACCCTTAAATATAGCGCTTGCCGAAAAGTATTTTTTCGTGAAAAATCTGGCACGTGGGTTTTGTTCATGCTTGGAAGCTGAACAGACCCAATTCTTTGGATTTTTTATTTGGAGACTTTTCCGGAAAGATCCCTAAAAATAGGGGTAGCAACTTTGCTGAAAAAATGTACTGATCATACCCAGTTGATCAGATCTAAAGTAATCTACCGTTTCTTGTGACATGCAAAGAAATATAGACAGAAATAGAGGAAGTAGACACAAGGTGGATTGGAAGTTATAAATTGCCACTTTGCAATAATCTGCTTCTGGAATGAAATATTCCAAGCCAATTTTTTCATTTTTCAAATTACAAATTAGAAACAAATGCACCCGTTAAGGTTAGCAGCTAAACCCAAAACGTGCGGAAGCAACTCTAACCAGAATGTACACCAGGATCCCGATGTGGGCAAGGTGTGAGCATTGGTCAGAGGATCTAAATCAAATTGCTTATGCAGGAACTCTAACCAAGAATGGCGCCGATGATAGCGAGCATATGGTCAGAGGATCTTCTACACTAAGTGCTGAAAGTAAACTCGACACCAAGTATGTGCTACCCAATCCAGTATGGAGTGAGGGGTGACCATATGGCGGAGTGTTACAAAGTACAATGCTTGAAAGAAATACTGAAAAGCTGAAAGTACTCAACACCCAGAATGTGCTTGCTAACCCAGAGTGGGAAAGTAGCTACCATAGGGCGGAGATGTATCTATTACAAAACAACTTCATAATGAAAGAGAGCATTACAAATCAGATTTGAAAATGACTGCCAGTACTACTGTCAGTTTACAAAATGAGGATCATTCGCCTGCCAATAGCTTAGGAATTCGAAAGATTAACAATACATCATAAAGAACTCTCCTTAGCTTGGATAGAGTGCCAAAACAATACAACTCTTCAATAATCAAGATTCTAATTCTGGTTTATCACAAATCTGCACTTTAAATTGAAAAACCAGCAACCTATGAATTTACTCATATGCTCATAACTCTCTCATTTCTCACCCAAATGATCTCAAATCTGATGCAATAGACCCTCAAAATGATGGCGCCTAACTTAGTAATAAGAAATGGCATCTAAAAATGGTTATTAATTACTGACACGAATCCTAATGCACTCCAGAAAGTACGGCTTTCAAGGAATGACGGATTTGCATTATAAAATCATAAACTTCGTATTAAAATCTGCAAATATTCATGAAAGGGTGCCTTTACCAATAAGATGCAATGACACAATACCCACAATGAGATTATTTTTGTTTTCTGATTTACGAGTGAAACTACAGATTCAGCCTTGTTATCAGCAACTCCAGAAAATGACATAAAATGCAATAAACTGAACTTCTAATGGCAAAACAACACTACAATGCAAACCTCACTACAACTCACTCAAAATAAGCAATCCTCTCCACTAGGTGCTATCTCTCAAGCACGAAGTCGAGCCAAGGCTAGGAGGCATTCATTCCTCGAAGCAATCCAGCAACCATTTTGGCAGCATAACAATAGCATAGACAAAAGATGATCAAATGAGAACCCAAGGCTGTCTTTTATAAGCTTCTGTTGACCTTCCTTGAAACCCTAACTTCTTTTCCAAAGTCAAAACCCTAATCCCAAGAAATGGCGTCCTTTTCCAAGCATCTTTAATTTTGACTTCATTAAATTTCTCACTTAAATAAATGCGTCCTCCTTAAGGCTTAGTTTTGACTTGATAAATTCAATATAATTTTAATATAACCTCAATGATGGCGCCACCCTTCAAGTCCACCTTTTAAAATAACATTAAGTTATTTGACTAGGCCAAGGTGATAAAATAACATTTAAATTATAATGTTATTTTTAAGTGAAATGAGCTCAACTCTCCAAAACTGCTTCTGAAGCTCGAAACTGAATACGCCACTTGAGACAACTGAAGGGGAAAGTCAACTACCTGAGACCAACCTGTATACTGCCAAAAATAGAATTTACTAAAAATAGTAAATTCCAAAAAATGCTCTGAATGCCGAAATGATCATACCACTGCGAAGCTCTCTGAAAACCCAGAAAGAATCCGCCATCAGATCCACCAACTCCGAGCAAAGACATCCCCAAAAATAGGAAACCCTAATTTTACCTTCCGACTAGCCTTCGGGTTTCCAGAAAAAGGCCAACGGTCTCTGGAAATATCAGGTTTGAGAAGGGGACATTACATGGAAACAATCCTCGGGGAAGAAAACTTTTACTGCCACTGATCTTCAGAAATATTGAAGATCCGTCCAAAACCTTTGCCAGATCTTGAAAATGTGTTCTTGGGAGCTATCTGTTGTTTTATCCTTCAACTTGCAAAAGAATAATGAAGAATGGGATGCCTAGCAAGAATATATAGTGATTTGAGTTGAGATCCACCAAGTATGGATGCCAACTCACGAATTAGGTCTAATTTGGAGTTCCAAAAGGTGATTTCCACTAATTGTGGAGTGTTTGGCCTCTTTTTGCCTCCAATTTTGCTAACTCAAGTCAACATTTTTGCTTTGACTTTTTTTAGGCATCCATCTTTCAAGTTGGTCTTTTTGTTCATTTTGCAAGCTGAAGTGCCTCTATTTGATCTTTGATTTAGGTTACTCAGTTGATCTCTGGCAGTGGCTGGCAATTCTGTTGTTGAAGCGTGATTGACCTGATGAAATAAGTCAAGGAGAGATTAACTCAGAAAACTGAGTTTAGGCCTCCAGAAAGAAGGGTGCCTTTCCTTGAGAGGGGCGCTTTTGACAATGCCTTAGTCAATTAGTCAATTTTCATTGACTGTTCTTCGTTTTGACCTTTTCAAACCCTCCTTGCTTCGATCTGACGTTCTCGTTGCTGGATGAATCAGATGACTCTGCTTGACGATGCATTGGGTAGCCAGCTCGGTCCTGTTCAGGATGACTGAATTCTCAGTTGAAGATGGCAAGTTTTGATCTTTCAAACTTAAGGGCGCCCCTGGCCAGCAAGGGCGCTTTTGGCTTTTGACTGGTTTTCGTTATAATGTGAATTGCATGTCTTTGACCTCCTCCATCAAATGATTGATTTGTCCTTGTTGATAGTTCCACTGACGAGACTGGTCATAGCTGAGAAGGTCATCCTGGGAGGCAGTGAAGATTCTGACTGAATCTAGATGCCTTCAAGAAAAGGTGCCTTTCTTCAAGGGGGGCGCTTTTGGCAATGCCTTAGCCAGTTTCTGGCTTGTCTTTCCAGTTCTTCAATTTTGGCTTTTTTTTGCTTGATCTCAGTGCGTGATCATTTGGCGTGTCTTGTGAACCTGTTGTCAGATTGATCACATAGCTGGGAGGAAACTAGAAAGATAACATGTATAGAGTTATAGCTGATGGATTCATATGGTGCCTGTAACTGAGGGGCGCTTTTATCATGAAGCTCTCTAATTTGGCATCTTTGTTGCTGATGGATCCTCCATACTTTGCTGACGATTGGTCAATGATCCTTGAATCAGATGATTTTGTTGATTGTTTCGTTGTCGAGCCAGTACGAAAGTGAAGAGGATGACTGAGCTGAAGATGCAAAGTGACTTGATTTTCCCTTTGAGATCCAAGGGCGCCTTTCCTCAAGAGGGGCGCCTTTTTCACCCTTAGACTCTGTTTTGCCTTGGCAGCAAAACGTACACCTTCCAAAGTTAGCCAAATTTTGGCCTTTTTCGTTTTGAGAAACTCCCTCGCTATAACAGCATCTTTTTTACCTTTTTTGCCATGGCTTCTTCATTGGAGCTTTTGAGTTTTAGCTTTCAACACCTGGTACTGGCCAATTTGCCATTAATGGTTGCGGAGCTCCTAACTTTGTTCCTGAAAAATGAGAATAGACCCACCAGAGTAAACATACATTTCGATGATTCTGACTTGATCAGTGTGATTGTGAAGTCAAATGACCCTATCAAAATCATTTTCTATCATTTCCGAGAAGGTCCTATTTTTAAGGGTTTCCCTAAAAATACATGAAACCCTAATTTTTAGTTTTTCAGAATTTTAACCATAGGTTCCTTGACAGAAACCCACAAAGATTTCATGCTTGGTTTGACCTAGAACATACTTTCAATGGCATTTTTACATTGTTTAGCTCAATTTAAGTAGAATGCCAAAAATTTCATTTTGGGTATAACATGTTGGAAAGTTCCTCCTCCACCTCTCAAATGCGCCCAAGGTGGTAAAGGACATGAGAAATTCTACTAAGGCATTGGAAAATCCTCCACACCCCTAAATGCGCCCAAGTTGATAAGGAGGAAATGACTTAAGAAACGTTTCTAAGTATGAGGGAAATGAAACCTCACTAGCTGAAATGCGCCCAAGGTGTGGAGTTGTGTGGAGGAAATTTCCCATGGCAAGTTAAAATGAGAGCTCTACCTATGAAATGCGCCCATCATGAAGAGGCAACTCAAAATTTCCTAAGACATGCAAGATGAAATCACCAAGGGTAAAATGCGCCCAAGATGAGAAGCAAGAAGTTTGAAAAATTTCCGAGTTATAGAATGGAAGTCCCCCCCTCAAAGTGCGCCCAAGGTAGCTTGCTGGCATGAAAAACTTCTAAGTGTTGGGGAAATGGAAGCTAGACCTTCCCTATGTGCCCAAGCAAGGTGTGAGGTAAGAAAAACTTCTAAGTAAGAAAAATGGAAGAGGCCCCTCTCAAATGCGCCCAAGGTGGAAAGCTGAATGAAAGTGTTTGAAATTTGCTTAAGGCACTAAAAATGATGCTAGAAGGAGTAAAATGTGCCCAGCAATCAAATGGAGGTGAGAAAATATTCTAAAGCACTAACATGGAAGCTAGACCCTCCAAATGCGCCCATGAGAAGTAAGGTAAGTTGAAAATCTGTTAAGGTGTGGAAACCCAAAGCAGGGACCTCTAAATGCGCCCTTGAGGTGAAGGCCACTCAAAAGGTTTCTAAGGCATAAAATGGAGTGCCAGGGGCCCAAATGCGCCCAGTGTGATATGTAGTGTGTTAAGAAATTTCCTAAGGATGGAAACATAATGGTCCACCCTCCAAATACGCCCATCTTAGAATATGGATGAATGAAAAGTTTCTAAGGTTATAAAATGAAAGTGGACCTCTCCTAAATATGCCCTTGAGTGTAATGTTCCGTACCTATCTTGTCCTTGGTTTGCTCATTGATTAGGTTTAGAGTTTCTTCTTCCCAAAGGAATGTTCTCCTAGTTTCAATAATCCTAGATTTGAGTCCTGTATTCGACATATTAACAACATATTTGTTAGCATTAACATCTAGTATCCCAAATAAGACATAATAAGAAAATACAAATTAACAAAACATAAGAAGAGTTGCTTAACCCATCAGGAGAGAAGAATCCCTAAGGGCCAACGGTCTACCACCTCTTATTGTCCAACCCTTATCTTAGGCCAACAGGGCAATAGCCATATGTGGAATCCCCCATCCCTCCAGGGCCCAATCCTTAGCATAGGGCCAAAGGGGCAGTATGCCCATCCCTAGCTTCAGGCCAACGAGGCGGAAGCCTAAACGAGGTTTATAGACAAACCACTTAGGTCGTGACTTAGCTCTCTTGGTGGAATTGTTTATATATATATCTAGAGTTTATTTATAGATACTGTTCCCAAGTATGCTGATGACCAGGTCGATCAGTCATAAGCCCAGGTTACACAGTCCAATGATTTCCATTAGTCTCACCCAGCTGCACTAGGCATGCACCCAGTCGCGGTTTTAGCCTGGGAGTGTTTGTTCCAAGATAGAGGCCAAAAGTTGTGTCAAGCAAATAAAGTCTCGTATTCACATTGTTAATTTATTCAAGGAATGAAATACTACATATCAAAGTTACATCTTTCTCATAAATGGAGTCATCCAACATGGCAGACAATTAAAGCAGGCCTTATTCTAAGTTATTCACATATTAGATAGGACGATTAAAGATAAACAACTATTTAATACTAAACCAATCATGGCGTGTAGACAATAATGCTTACAAAGTTAGAATGACCAGTCCTCTATCATTACATGATTTATAAGTTCTAAAACTAGGAGTTCTAGACATTAATTACTAAGTGAATTACTTCACCTGTTTTTGTTGTGCCTCTCCATCTATTCTCATTTTTCAGTCTTTGTTCTTGTTTGCCCTCTTCTTATTATCCCTTTGTGTCTCTATATGCAAATGAAGCGATATGTCTCTTGAAGTGGGATATCTATTTTCTCGAGATGTCACCCTAGTTAGTGTTTAGACTAACTGTTCCCTGAATTTGATGTTGTATCTGCTTTATTTATTTCATCGACATATAATCCTTGATCACTATCCCTCCCCCTAAACCATGACCTATGTTTTCCCTATTTATATCTTTATTTTGGGCCAAAAAGGCACAACTTTTATTGCATCGTTTTGATGACATGTCTCTTTGTTACACGTTAATGCTCTTCTAATGGCTTGTTTGGAGTAATTAATTTATTAACATCATCCCTGGCTAGATATCATCAATTTTCCATTCTAATAATACGAATTACTCCAATCGGCAACCTTTTATGTTTTCTTAATATCCCTTGTTAGTTGACGCAACAGAAAATAATGGCCAGACCCGATAAATTCCTCGACTCTTCTAGTATCGTAGTCTTTTCACGAAATTCTAGCATTTTACATGGCCGGATAGTATCAATGAAATCATATGCGGTAGTAGTGATAGCTCAATGTCCAAGAGCCTTCCAAGTTAATTATGGTGCCTTCGATGAAATTAATCATCTGAATGTTGACTATAGTTCTTTGGACAATCAGAGGACATGGTGTGCGATTTGGAGTGTGATCAGTTGGGATGATATTGACCATAGTCAGAGACCATGTCAGACCAATTAAGAGATATTTTGGTAGCTAGTATGGACTGTAGAAGATGAGAATAGGAGCGGTTCTCTAAATCTCCAAACACACCCGATTACGATGGTCTCTAGATACGCGGTGATGGAAACCAATATAGGAAGCCTGATAACATTCAAAGAAAGTAATCACAATGGTTTCATCTTTTCACCTGCTGCCAAGTATCTAAGATTGAGCTACTCGTCTCATTCATAGTAATGTCTTTCACATTTGTCGGCTAGGAAGATCGATAGGCAAGCATATGGTAGTCTATAATATCCTCGGGATAATCTAAATATTATCTTAACTGTAGATAATAATCGATTATCATTTGAATCTCCCTTTTAATGTTATTTCCTTCATATCGAAAAGAAGGGATATTGCACTATAATTTATTATTGTTAGATATTATATATCTCTTATCTTGGTATTACATTTGTAAATTGATTTTATATATCTTAAGTAGTCAATATTTATATTTTTAATATCATAATGATCTTAATATTTAAATTATTATTATCTATATTTTAATTATAATATTGTCTTTGACAATTATAATTATGACGATACTCAAATAGTTAATAGCTTTTAGGTTTACTCTTTTAATTGTCACGACTTTGGGGACATGACAGTCCTCCCCTCTCAATTTGCTTGCCCTCAAGCAAATCCCCTTTAATGTCCTAGATATGTTTATGTAATACTTCATGAAGGGATTTCATCTACTTGCCTAAGAGAACCTAGCAGTCCTATGAAACAGTTTCAAGGGACATATTATAATTCTTTACTGAAATGATGGGTTGGACGATATACTTCCAGGTGAAAAGTTGTCCATGGTTTTGTTTGTGATGATGATTTTCCTAGAGTTTCTTCTTTGGTATATTAACTATGGTTTTCACAGGATGGCAGGATTATGCTCTGATACAACTATAATGTTCCGTACCTATCTTGTCCTTGGTTTGCTCATTGATTAGGTTTAGAGTTTCTTCTTCCCAAAGGAATGTTCTCCTAGTTTCAATAATCCTAGATTTGAGTCCTGTATTCGACATATTAACAACATATTTGTTAGCATTAACATCTAGTATCCCAAATAAGACATAATAAGACAATACAAATTAACAAAACATAAGAGTTGCTTAACCCATCAGGAGAGAAGAATCCCTAAGGGCCAACGGTCTACCACCTCTTATTGTCCAACCCTTATCTTAGGCCAACAGGGCAATAGCCATATGTGGAATCCCCCATCCCTCCAGGGCCCAATCCTTAGCATAGGGCCAAAGGGGCAGTATGCCCATCCCTAGCTTCAGGCCAACGGGGCGGAAGCCTAGATGAGGTTTACAGACAAACCACTTAGGTCGTGACTTAGCTCTCTTGGTGGAATTGTTTATATATATATCCAGAGTTTATTTATAGATACTGTTCCCAAGTATGTTGATGACCAGGTCGATCAGTCATAAGCCCAGGTTACACAGTCCAATGATTTCCATTAGTCTCACCCAACCGCACTAGGCATGCACCCAGTTGCGGTTTTAGCCTGGGAGTGTTTGTTCCAAGATAGAGGCCAAAAGTTGTGTCAAGCAAATAAAGTCTCGTATTCACATTGTTAATTTATTCAAGGAATGAAATACTACATATCAAAGTTACATCTTTCTCATAAATAGAGTCATCCAACATGGCAGACAATTAAAGCAGGCCTTATTCTAAGTTATTCACATATTAGATAGGACGATTAAAGATAAACAACTATTTTATACTAAACCAATCATGGCGTGTAGACAATAATGCTTACAAAGTTAGAATGACCAGTCCTCTATCATTACATGATTTATAAGTTCTAAAACTAGTAGTTCTAGACATTAATTACTAAGTGAATTACTTCACCTGTTTTTGTTGTGCCTCTCCATCTATTCTCATTTTTTAGTCTTTGTTCTTGTTTGCCCTCTTCTTATTATCCCTTTGTGTCTCTATATGCAAATGAAGCGATATGTCTCTTGAAGTGAGATATCTATTTTCTCGAGATGTCACCCTAGTTAGTGTTTAGACTAACTGTTCCCTGAATTTGATGTTGTATCTGCTTTATTTATTTCATCGACATATAATCGTTGATCACTATCCCTCCCCCTAAACCATGACCTATGTTTTCCCTATTTATATCTTTATTTTGGGCCAAAAAGGCACAACTTTTATTGCATCGTTTTGATGACATGTCTCTTTGTTACACGTTAATGCTCTTCTAATGGCTTGTTTGGAGTAATTAATTTATTAACATCATCCCTGGCTAGATATCATCGATTTTCCATTCTAATAATACGAATTGCTCCAATCGGCAACCTTTTATGTTTTCTTAATATCCCTTGTTAAGAAAACAACAGAAAATAATGGCCAGACCCGATAAATTCCTCGACTCTTCTAGTATCGTAGTCTTTTCACGAAATTCTAGCATTTTACATGGCCGGATAGTATCAATGAAATCATATGCGGTAGTAGTGATAGCTCGATGTCCAAGAGCCTTCCAAGTTAATTATGGTGCCTTCGATGAAATTAATCATCTGAATGTTGACTATAGTTCTTTGGACAATCAGAGGACATGGTGTGCGATTTGGAGTGTGATCAGTTGGGATGATATTGACCATAGTCAGAGACCATGTCAGACCAATTAAGAGATATTTTGGTAGCTAGTATGGACTGTAGAAGATGAGAATAGGAGCGGTTCTCTAAATCTCCAAACACACCCGATTACGATGGTCTCTAGATATGCGGTGATGGAAACCAATATAGGAAGCCTGATAACATTCCAAGAAAGTAATCACAATGGTTTCATCTTTTCACCTGCTGCCAGGTATCTAAGATGGAGCTACTCGTCTCATTCATAGTAATGTCTTTCACATTTGTCGGCTAGGAAGATCGATAGGCAAGCATATGGTAGTCTATAATATCCTCAGGATAATCTAAATATTATCTTAACTGTAGATAATAATCGATTATCATTTGAATCTCCCTTTTAATGTTATTTCCTTCATATCGAAAAGAAGGGATATTGCACTATAACTTATTATTGTTAGATATTATATATCTCTTATCTTGGTATACATTTGTAAATTGATTTTATATATCTTAAGTAGTCAATATTTATATTTTTAATATCATAATGATCTTAATATTTAAATTATTATTATCTATATTTTAATTATAATATTGTCTTTGACAATTATAATTATGACGATACTCAAATAGTTAATAGCTTTTAGGTTTACTCTTTTAATTGTCACGACTTTGGGGACATGACATTGAGAAAAAAAATTGGGTGAAAGTTTCTAAGGCTTGAAATTCGAAGAACATGGGTCTAAATGCGCCTAAAGAAATGAATGTATGGGATAGAAAATTTGCCTAAAGCCAAAATCAAACTACAACCTCTTAAGTGAGCCCAAGAAAGAAAGTTGAGGTATCAAATATTTTCTAAAGCATGGAGAGACATATGACATGAGATGGGTAAGTGTGTGAAAATTATCTATGGCACACGACATGGTAAGATGAAGAGTTTCCAAGGCAAAGGGGAATAAGGCAAGTGGGATATTCTCTAAGGCATTGAAGTAGGATGCAAGGAGGTAAAATACACTCACAAGGAAGAGATGAAATTTGTCTAAGGCATGAAGAATTTGAAGATGAAATGAAGCTTGAACATCAAGCGTTCAAATGCGTCCTCAAGACGAAATATTTTCTAAGGCACAAACTCCGAACACAAGGTGGTGGATGCACCCTTGAAGAAGACCTCATGAAATGAACACAATGTGCCCATGATGAAAGTTTGCTAGAAAAGTGATGAATTTTATCAGATCCAGAGATCAATCAGACCTTGGAAGTCAGAACATGGGAATTAGGCAAGTGAAGTAAACTTATATTATAAGTATTTTGATGCTCTTCTTTTTGCAGGATGAGCACCGGGATCAAAACATGAGGACTTGAGGTGATGACACAAGTACCCCAGGATAACATTACAACTTTGGAAGAGGAAAAAGCTACATGTTTGAAACTCCTCCATGATGTCTCATTTGCAGGAAAAGGATGTTGGAAGTAACAGCTAAGTGTTGGGATCTCTCCACAAAGACCTAGTATGCCCCAACTCAGGAAGGCACGCGACAAGGTATAGATGAAGAAGTTAGATGAAAAAGCTCCCAAAGCGAAGGGGAAAGGGCTAAGGCATTAAAAACGTGATGCAAAAGAGGCTAAATGCACCCAAGGCAGTGGGCTAGAGAAATATGAAAGTTACAAGGAAGAAATGCGTCCAGGAATTAAAACAACAGAAGGGCTAAACACGAACAACTGAGCAGTCGAACTACGGATCCTATCAATTTTTATTCTCTGTGGAGACAATCTTAGAGACTCTTTTACCCTCCTGCTAGCGCAACAAAATTGGCAGGCAGAACGGAGAAAGCCTTTCTGGACGAGAATCTTCTGATGATAGTGGACATTAATTGCTCATGGTGGTTTCTGCAGAGTAGTGGAGAATCTTTTGTGCTCATTTATTACCCCACTCCTCTCTGTGGCGGTTTTTAGGGCGGAATCCAGACTAGGGCTTACGTGGCTTGATCTGAGCCCTTCATTGTAATTGAATCTAAGTCGTCCATTGGAATGAGCTTGCTATAAAAGGGGCATCCCCCTTCATTTGTAAAATAGTTAGAGAATTAGATTAAGAAATCAAAGAATAGAGAGAGCATATAGTGTGTTGTACCCAAAATGAAATTTTTGGCATTCTGCTTAAATTGAGCTAAACAATGTACAAATGTCGTCAAAAGTATGTTTTAGGTCAAACCAAACATGAAGCCTTTGTGGGTTTCTATCAAGGAACCTATGGTTAAAATTCTGAAAAAATAAAAATTAGGGTTTTACGCCCCTATTTTTAAGGAAACCCTTAAAAATAGGACCTTCTCGGAAATGATTGAGAATAATTTTGATAGGGTTAATTGCCTTCACGATCACACTGATCAAGTCAGAATTATCAAAATACATGTTTTACTCTGGTGGGTCTATTTCTATTTTTCAGGAACAAAGTTAGGAGCTCCGTAGCCATTAATGGCAGATTGGTCGGTACCAGGTGCTGAAAGCTAAACCTCAAAAGCTTCAACAAAGAAGCCATGGCGGAAAAGGTCAAAAAGATGTTTCAACGAAGGAGATTCTCAAAACGGAAAAGGCCAAAATTTGGCTAACTCTGGAAGATGGACGTTTTGTCTACCAAGGCAAAACACAATCACAGTTGAAAAAGGCGCCCATCTTGAAGAAAGGCGCCCTTGGATCTCAGAGGGCAAATCAAATCACTTTGCATCTTCAGCTCAGTCATCCTCTTCACTTTCGTGCTGGCTCGACAACGAAACAATCAGCAAGATCATCTGATTCAGGGATCATTGACCAATCGTCAGCAAAGTATGGAGGATCCATCAGCAATGAAGATGTCAAATCATAGAGCTTCATGGTAAAAGCGCCCCTGCTGGCCAGGGGCGCCCCTTAGTTCAAGGCACCAGATGAATCCATAAGCAGCAGCTCTATACATGATATCTTTCCAGCTTCCTCCTAGCTACGTGATCAATCTGACAGTAGGTCCACAAGACACGCCAAACGATCACAAGTTGAGATCAAGCAGAAAAAGCCAAAATTAAAGAACTGGAAAGACAAGCCAGAAAATGGCTAAGGCATGGCTAAAAGCGCCCCTCTTGAGGAAAGGCACCCTTTCTTGAAGGCATCCAAAATCTTCACTGCCTCCCAGGATGACCTTCTCAGCTATGACCTATCTCGTCAGTAAGACTATCAGCAAGAACTTCTGGCAAATCAAACATCTGATGGAGGAGGTCAAAGACTGGCAATCAACAGCCAAGATAAAACCAAGCAAAAGCTAAAAGAGCCCCTACTGGCCAGAGGCGCCCTTTAGTTTGAAGAACCTAAAACTGCCAACTTCAACTGAGAAGTCAGTCATCCTGAATAGGACCAAGCTGGCTACCCGATGCATCGTCAAGCAGAGTCATCCAACTCATCCATCAACGGGTACGTCGGATCAAAGCACAGAGGGTTTGGAAAGGCCAAAACGAAGAACAGTCAATGAAAATTGACTAAGGCACAGCCAAAAGCGCCCCTCTTGAAGAAAGGCGCCCTTCATTCTGGAGGTCCAAACTCAGTTTTCTGAGTTAATCTCTCCCAGGCATATCTCATCAAGTTGATCCCATCTCGACAACGAATCCGTCAGCAACTACCAAAGATCAACTGAGCAGCCAGGATCGAAGATCAAACAGAGGCACTTCAGCCTGCAAAAATGATCAAAACTCGAAAGGGGACGCCTAAGAAAGTCAAAAGCAAATGTTGACTTGAGTTAACAAATTTTGGAGGCAAAAAGAGGCCAAACACTCCACAATCAGTGGAAATCACCTTTTTGAACTCCAAATCAGGCTCAATCATGAGTTGGATGCCCAATTGATGCTTGCAACTCCAAATTGACATATCAAAGCATCTAGGCATCCATTATTCATTATTTCTTTGCAGGTTGAGGAGCTCAAGAACGAATATTTTTCTTCTCCAACATTTTTGAAGATCTGACAGAGGGGTTTTCACCATTCTTCATATTTTTGAAGATCTGTTGCATAGAGGGACTATTTATCAGAGTTTGCATCAAAAGGCATAATTCTTCCAAAGTGGCAGTTTATAACTTCCAATCCATCTTCTGTCTACTTCCTCTATTTTTGTCTATATTTCTTTGCATGTCACAAGAAATGACAGATAATCACAGATCTGGCCAACTGGGTATGATCAGCACAGCTCTTTCAACAAAACCCACATGTTGGATTTTTCCAAAAAAAGTAGCCCTGCTGCCCCTATTTTCTAGGGTTTCCGGAAAAAGTCATAATTTTGAAAATCAGACAAACTGGGTTTGTTTAGCTCTGAAACACGAACAAAACCCATGTGTTGGATTTTTCCGAGAAAAATCACTTTCTGGTGCCTCGCTGCCTCTGCCACCGAAGGGCTCTTGCATGTCATAGAAAAACTCGTTTTTTCGAATTTCTGACGATCTGGGTTTGTTTAGAGAATTATTCTCAACAAAACCCATGTTTTAGAATATTTCGTAAAAATTACCCCCGGCGAGGCTATTTTTAGCAGTTCCAGAAAAAGTTGTCCGAACAATATCGTGTGCACAGTCAATCTTCAAGGTTTTCAGAACACAGTTCTCCCAAGATGAATACAAGACCAAAATGGTCTTACTCCATGATTTTCTGAAAACGACTGACACCAATCTACGTCGAGCACACCCAGAGGTCAATCTGGACAGATTGACAAGCATAGAAACAAGTCCACAGGTTCCATAATGGTTTCACCTCATATATCTGATTGCCTTCCAAGGCCAGTTTAGAGGATTGTAACCGTTGGAATTTTGCACATGCAGCAAGTTCATGTGCATTTCTCATGGTTGGAATGATCGTGGTCAAACTTTGCGGTTTCATCATACAACACTCTTCCATTGAGAAAGATCAAGGAAAACGTCAAAGCTGCAAAAGAATGCGAAAGGTAGGCATTCCCAACACAGAGCCGCCATCGGTTAATACTACACTACCTTCCACGTCAAAGTGGAAACATAGACAAAAAGAAAAGGAGTAACCCTCCTAAGGGAAGTAGAATGAAGGAGATTCATACATCAAGTTGTTGACAAGAGGTAAGCTGACGATTTAGAGGCATGTAATGGTCTCCGTATGAAGAAGTCAACGAATGAACAAAAGCATTGTGGACCAATGATGATGAGGTGTCAAACACCTCAAGAAGGACGTCCTACCCTCCAAAATAGCAATAAATACGATTGAAGTCAACTTGATGCCCCTTTCCAAGTTGACTCCAGATCTCCACAGATCATGCATGTTAGATCCCACTGATCTAGGATGTCTAATTGACTCCCACGATTTGTGGATCTCAGATCTCTTTTAAAGGTGGATGTCTATTTTGGAGACATATTTGTAATTTAAGTTCACTTTAGTTAGGTGTCAGTCAACTGAGGTAGACTCCCAGTTTGACTTTTGTTTCGTTTCAGTTAACTAAAGTAGATTTCCAGTTAACTGATTGCTCACCTACTTTTAGACATAGGAATAAATCTTGCTGATTGGCAAGAACTATTTGTTAACTCAAGGAGATTTTAGGGTTGTCTACTCCTTTGAGTTTCTATAAATAAGAACCTTAGGTTCTTTATTTGTTTAACCTTTATTTGCTAACAAAATTGTTGTGCCATTGTTGCCAGAGTTAGCTTATTTATATCTGTTCACTCTTGGATGAGAGTTCGTTGGTTGATCGTAATTGTGCATGATTTCATGCCTTTGCTGTCCCAACCTTTGTAATTCCTTGGAGAAGCTTGAAGAAATAAATCAGACGGCGCATGCTTGCTTGATCTAAATACTTGAGTCTATTCATGGTCTTGTTTTCAAATAGTGTATTGTTTCAATCTCCTCCTTGGACAGGTGTCGTCAACTCCTTGGATATTTTGTTATCAGTCATTATCGTATGATGTTGTTTAATGATTTGTCTTGCAGCCTACACTTTGGACAGGTGTCGTCACCTCCTCGGGAATCCTGTTAGACGAGCCATCGTTCCTTGTTGTTTCCAAGCCTACACCTTGGATAGAGGTTCCTCCTCCTTGGCAAGTCTCAGATCCAGTTTACCGTAAGAAAGTGGTTGCTTGTATCGAGCCCTATCTTGGTATATATCTGAAGGTTCAGAGTCTTGGCCATGTTCCATTGAGACGGAGGATTCAAGTGATCCAACCAATCCATTTCGCTCCTACGCCCTCATGCTCTGTTTATCTTGAGGAGGTAGGATAGTTTAGAAGCTTAGTTAGTCGTAGTTAAGATCTGCGGAAACCAGAGAAAAAGCTTAGCTACGGCACATTGGTTTTATGCACCCTTGTGTCCTGCCGCTGAGTAAAAAAGATAGGAATCTTAGTACACCCCTTTTTTATAGTAGAAAATCAGCAAAGAGAGATCTTCCTCTCTATAATCCGAAGAGCATGTACTAACACACTTGCAATAGCTGTCCATTTCCAATAAGCACTCCAGAGGTGCTAATTGAAATGCCAACATAGTGAATAGCTTAGAAGTTAGCATAGCTTAGATTGAAGAGGAAAGAAAGCTTTCCCTTTGAAGGTTTTGTAAAAAGGTGTTGTGAACACTCTCATGATATAAAGAGTTCTCATTGATTGGTGATTCCTTCTTTTGTTATGAGCAGCTAGCAAGGCTTTTTCATCTTTCCAATTCAAGTAGATTAAAGTAAAGTATATTTTGTTTCATGCAAGTAGTTGATAATTGTGGAATACGTTGTTTGGTTTAAGCAAGTTTCATTTATCCATACCACTAGCGGGCTCGCTAACAGTGGGTTCACCTTGCGTGGTCAACTGGAGTATTTTTACACTTAACTTCAATTATGATTCATGTGTTAGTATGCATCGTTGTGATGGTATTTGCATGTCGGGTCATAGTTTGAACATCTTTCATCATCCTTTGAAGATTGCACCGGCTCTGTAGAGGCTGTCTGAAGGGAGGCAAAGCAGAATCTGGTTCGAAGATTGCTGAAATTGATCCTTGTATCCCGCATTTAGGAGTAGAAAGTAGAATCCCTATCCCTACCTTTTTACTTTCAGTATTCTCTTGGTTAGTGTAGGAACCTGAGCATCATTGACAAATCATTCATGTCTTGCGACTTCTTCTCTTCAAATCGAACAATTGTGTAAGTCCCCTTGGAATAACCAACAAAATCACATCGAGCCAACTGAGACTATCCCCTTGCATAAGGAACCTTGGAGTTGAATGTATGATCTTTTTAGCAATCTTAGCATGCAGAATACTTTGATCAAGAGAGGATAGATTATCCGTTGGGAAACTTTATTCTGTGTTGGTGCGGTCATAAAACACCCATTAACAAAATAGATCAGAGATCAATTTCAGGTAAGAAAAGATTGCCTTCAGCATTACAGAAACAGGGTGTGGAATGCAATCGACTGGTTCGAGGCATTCGACATCAAATACATTCCCTATATAGACAATAACAGAGCAGATTCCCTTGTCGTATCAACTTCTCTTTTCATGCCAGATTCTAATTTTCACCAAAATGCATTTTCTATTGAGCTCATTTACAGGACAGCTATTCCCGACAACTGCGACAACTAGCAAGTCTTCAATGACAACGACCATATTGAAGATTTTCTCGTCATGGGAGATAATTTTAAAGGATTATTCTTTGAGGGCAGTTTGTCTCCTTTCAGAGAATCAAAAACAGAGGTTTTTGATGCAACAAAAGTTTCAAAAGATGCGGACAACTCAGAAGAAACAGATTCAATTATTATCTAGTTGAAGGGTAATAAGATTCCCAAGGGTCTAGTATCCTTGGAGAACATATTTGACAGGCATGACAGATACATCCAAGATTAGAGGAACTCAAGCGATAAGACCTCTGCTAAGCATTAGCAAGTAAACATTGGTATTGAAGACAAGCCTCAACTTGTTAATTTAGGAAAATGTTGTATTGCGGAACAGAGTGAGAGGTTCATCTCTTTGTTCAAGAAATATCGAGATGTTTTTGCTTGTTCATACGAAGACTCGAAGGTCTTCACACCGAGAGAATTGTCTCATACAATTCCCCTAAAACCTAAAGCTAAGCCCTTTAGGCAGAAACAATGACACTATAATCTATGAATTCAAGATACAATCTATGCGGAAATTCAAAAGATGGTGGATGCTAAAATCATTTTTTCGATTCATCATTCCATTTGGGTGTCAAACATAGTTCCCGTGTGTAAGAAAAATGGAGAGATCCGAATTTGTGTGGATTTTAGGAACATGAATCAATCATCTCTCAAGGATAACTATCACTTGCTAATCATGGAACATACCTTGCAGACGGTCATCAGTCCAGAGATGCTATCTTTACTTGATGGTTTTTCTAGGTACAATTAGATTCCAATGGCTTAAGAAGATCAGTTCAAGACAGCATTCACTATCCCATGGGGTACGTTTGCCTATGAAAGGATGCCCTTTGGCCTTATCAACGTTGGTTCAAAGAGCCATGGATTTTGTGTTTGGGGATTTGAAGAACAAAGTAATTGTCGTCTACCTTGACGACCTCACTGTTTTCTCAAAGAGGCGGGGAGATCATTTTTCACACTAGTGAAAGTGTTTGAAAGATGCAGGTATCAAAGGATTTCCTTGAATCCTAAGAAGTCCATCTTTGCGGTAACGGAGGGAAAGTTGTTTGGCCACATCGTCTCCAAGGATGGAACTCGAATTGACCCTAGTCAGGTTTATTCCATCATAAATCTGTCTCTTCCAACAAGCAAAACTAGGGTACACTCCTTTGGTAAGGTGGCATTCATACAAAATTTTGTGCCAAACTTCTCAGAGCTGACGAAAGATATATTTGCTATGATGAAGAAAAAATCCGCTTTCAAGTGGACAAACGAAGGCAAGAAGGCATTCGTTGAGATATAAGAAGCTATCAGCCGAGCACCAGTGCTAGTCCGTCTTGAATTTGATAAGGATTTTATCCTTTATTGTTACGCATCAAAACACACTATGTCTGCCATATTGACGCAAAAATTGAATGGAGAAAACTCAGTCTCTAATTGCTTTCATGAGCAATAGTTTCAAGGACAGTGAGTCGCGGTATTCTCAAATTGAGAAGAACGCATATGCTATTGTTAGAGCTGTGAAAAACTTCAGATTTTATATCTTGAACTCCCACACGATAGTGTATGTCACTGATCCAGCAGTTAAAAGTGTGTTAACTCAACAAGAGATGGGCACAAAGAGAGGTAACTAGGTCGCAAGGGTTCAAGAGTATGACTTGGAGATCAAGCCGACTAAACTTGTCCACAAGAGAGGTCTTTGTCAGTTGATAGCAGAGGATGGTGATCAGAAGCACTAGGTCGATGGTGAACCTGAACCTGAAATTTAAGAGGATCTTCCCATGGTCCTATTTGTTGATTCCGCGGATGAATGGTATGTTGAGATATGGTACTTTTTGGCTTATGGTGAATGTCCAGTCCACATGGACAAACAGTAGAAGAGAACATTAAAGTTGAAAGCGCAGAATTTTGTGCTTTAGAATGACGTTCTATACAAGAAAGGGCTTGATGGAACATTTTTGTTATGCGTCAACAAGGACCAACAACTGCGTTTGTTGGAAGCATTTCACAGTGTGGCGTGCAGTGGCCATTTTTCAACAAGGGTTACAGCATTCAAAATCCTGCGAGCACAGTTTTTCTAGCCGACTATGTTTCACGATGCATATGAATGGGTGCAAAAATGTCAGATGCATCGACAATTTGTTGGCAAGCTTAAGTTGGCAGCCATTCCACTCAAGCTAGTCACCATTGACGTGCCATTTCAGCAATGGAGATTGGACTTCGTACATCCTATCAACCCTCGTTCTAGTAAGGGGCATATCTATGTCCTTACAACGACGGATTATTTCACGAAGTGGGTTGAGGCTATTCCAACCAAGAGGGCTACCTTGGAAGTCATGTGCAACTTTTTGAAGGAAAATATTATTTCACACTTCGGGGTGCCACCCAAAATTGTGACTGTCAATGCAACAAGTTTCTCATCTAAGGAGCTATTGGAATTTTGTTTCGATCATGGCATTACTTTGTCACTCATCAGATTATTATCCTTAGGGCAATGGACTAGCCAAGTCATCAAACAAGAACATCGTCACAATCATATGAAAGTTAGTCGATTCCAATCAACGAACCTGGCACAAAAGACTCTACGACACTCTTTGGGCTAACAAAATTACTCCCAAGGGAGCCATTGGTACTTCACCCTTTATCATCATGTATGGTAGGGAGGCTATGTTACCTATTACACTAGAGTTGTCTGCTTTGCAATTGACAACCGCAATAGAAGATGGTGAGTTCAGAGATCCAATTGAGAAGCGCGTCTTGTACTTGATGAATCTAGAGGACGAAAGGGTGGAGGTTGTTGATAGAATCACTATAATGTCCCCAAATTTGGAGGTGTAGTGATTTAATTAAATTAATTGATTAAGTTGTCCAAAATAAATATATCAAAAGGATGATTTAATTGATTATTTTAATTAAATAAAGTGAAGTATTAAATTAATAATTTTATAAAGATATTCCAATAAATTAATATCAAAAGGATGACTTTATATTTAATTAATTTAATAAAATGACTAAATAAAATAATAAATCATGAAGTCACTTAAGGGAATAAAATAATGTTATTTCTAGAAGCTTCCTTGAAGTCAATGAGAATTCTTTATAGGGAGCTCAATGCAAGCCATTTTCATCATGTCTTGAGTTATTATATTTTCCATACCTACGTGGTAAGAGCTGAGGCTTGCATTGCTCGAGGGTTTGAAGACTCTAGGGTACCGGTTTCGGTTGTGCAACATCAACCCTAGCTGGAATTTGTTGAGGAATCCATCTAGGGTTTC
Organism: Sequoiadendron giganteum; assembly: GCA_007115665.2. Taxonomy (NCBI): domain Eukaryota; kingdom Viridiplantae; phylum Streptophyta; class Pinopsida; order Cupressales; family Cupressaceae; genus Sequoiadendron; species Sequoiadendron giganteum. Next base: position 704,444 of record CM021108.1, on the reverse strand, counting down.
TACATGTGCTTCATTGGAGAACTTGACAAGTGCAATAGTTGATGTATTATTGCCTTTCTGATAGGAATTATAGATTGATGTGATAGCTGGTTTATTATTGCATCATCATCATCATCATCATTGCAGCAATTGAGGTATTGTTGCAATCATTAATTTCATCGGAGAATTGCACAGCTGATGTATTGTTGCAATTATTCCATATGAGGAAGTCTATTATTTGTTGGATAGATTATTTCCAAAATTTAATGGCCTTTCGCCAAATCTTGGAGAACTTGATTTTTGAAAGAAAATACTTGCAAATTTGTGGAAATCATATTTTGTAAAGAGATTTATTGTCGGGTGTTTTCGGTATTATTAGTGTCGCACATTTGAAGACCAATTTTCAGATATTAAGCTTTTTGGGAGAACACGTCACCAGCTGAATAAGATAAGAAGAATCGATTTTATTTAAAGCTAGCTCCATATTGTGATCGCTGCTACAAGACAAGAATGTATGAAGACAAATATTCTATAGCTCACCGCTAGCTTGAAGATATTATATTCGGTATTATTGCCAAATCGATACTTAAAGAAGTTCCGCCAGACATAAGGAGAAATCGTGGAAAAATAAAATGCAAGAGCCTCATAAGACAAAGAGGAAGGAAATCGTATTTCTTTAAAGAAATCTAGGCGCCACATACAAAAGTTCAAGCTTACTTATTGAGGCACGATTTCTTAAGGAAATTCTGGCGCTGCATATCAGGAGGTAGACTCAGCTGATTAGGAGACACTCCAGTTCGAATTTTGTGGAGAGGAGATTGAATCCCATCAAGCAGCCTGGCACTACACTATGAAGTCTTTATAGTTCGATTCTGGTTAAGGATCGATTGCTGCATTTGGCGACTTTAATCAGGTTCCATTGTTTATTGAAATAGGTCATATAGCATTGCATTACAGTTATTTACATTGCTGGTCTGAGTAGGGAAGTCGCTGTCAATTATAGCAATCTGTATTTGAAAACTGGGTTTGATCATTATATTGCATTGTATATTGTACCTATTAGAGGGCAATCTGCTGCATAAGATTTTTGTAAAGAACTGCAATCAGTTTGAAGATGTTTTCTTTGCAAGTCAATATACATAATGAAATTGGGAGTTTGCATACCAATTGTTTGTAGAAATGTCTATCAGCTGTACCTGTTCATTTGAGTGGCTGCAACCCATCTTCAAATATTGAAAATATTGCATCTGCATATCTATTGCCATTACAGTCAAGCTTGCATATTTAGATGAGTTTGTAGAAGTCATTTCATGCATCATTTCATCAATCCAAACAGAAAAACCAAACAAGACTTCATTTACCAGCATTAAGGAGTTAGCAAGCAAACTGTTTGACAAAATTCCTAGGCACCAAAACAGCAAACTAAAGGCAAAAATTTTCAAGGGCTCTTACAATCACTCAGCATCAAGAGCAAGTGAAGAATATTTTTCATAAGAAGGCTCGTCAGCGAGCTTTCGAGATCGGAGATCAAGTCTTGTTATGGGGCAAGAGACATGAACCCAAGGCAATGCATGGCAAATTTGATTCCTTGTGGCTGGGGCCGTTCAAGATCCACAAGTTCACAAGGGAGAATACTTACATTCTCTCACATTTGGATGGGAGGCTCTTCCCATTGCCATACAACAGGCAATATCTCAAACACTTCATTCCTTCGAGAATGGAGTAATTTCCTTTCTGTTTTCATAATGTGTTTCCCCTTTTCGTAATGTGTGTGTTATCTCGTGATGTGTTTCCCCTTTCCATGAAGTTTTTGTCGTGTTTTAGGTGTATCCAAGCGGTCTTGTTTTAGGTGGTCTAGGAAGTTCCAACTTATAGGTGATTTTAGGAAGTCCTGTCCTAGGTGATTTAGGGAAAATTCTTGTGATAGGTGATTAGGAAATGGTCCTGACTTTGATGCCCAACCAATAAGACATTGGTCTATGCTTAAAATTCCAAAGATTCTTGGTTCTCCTATGCCGTAAGTATCTGACATGGTCCGCAAACAGAGCCAATTGTTGTGCCCAATCAAAAAAAAAATTGCTTCATTAAGGCATTTTGTAAAGAGTGGTCAAAGTCTTGTTAAAAAAGTCGTCAAAAGTCATAATTTCTAAAAATAGAAAATTTCTAAAAATAGACTTGATTCAGGGTTTTTTTGGGTTTGTTGTCAAATGGATGCTGACAAAACTTTCTAAAAATAGAATCTTTGTTTGGAGGGCTCTAACTGATTCCGATTGGTCGAAAATACTTCCCAATCAAGCCGGTCCAGTCAAAATCATCAAAAGGTCAGGATTTCTCTGGTGGGTCAATTCTATTTTTCAAAAGGCGAAGCATGAGTTCCAAGGTCATCAATGGAGGATTATCTACCAGGTACTAGATTCAAAGTCTCAAATGTTGTGCAAACAATGTCACAACTATCAACGATCAAGAAAAGATGGAGTTCACGCGAAACGGAGGAAAATCCGAAAAATGGTGAAATAAATTCTAACTCTAGCAAAGCTAGGTGCCCCTATCCAAGAAGGGCGCCTAGCATCTCATGCCTTAGTCAATTTTGCCCGTTGTTTGGAAAATGTGCAATTTTCCCCATCAGCCCAATTCATTATGCAGAGAAATAGTCAAAAGCAGTTTACAAGGCTGGTAAAAGTAGGAGATCATCTCAGTTATGTTCAAGCTCCTCAGTTGATTCATCATCCAGTGCCAAGGATCTATCAGATAGCGTAAAATGCAAATCGAACGGTGGCAGTTTGCAGAAAAATGAAGGAAATCAAAGAAAAAGTTGAAAATCATTAAAAAAATCCTAAGGCATGGAAGCCTAGGCGCTCTTGTCAAGGAGAGGCGCCTAGCATTTAATGCTTTAGTTTATTTTTCGCCCCGTCCGAAAATTCATCAAACCCCTCCATCAACCCAGTTCTAGTTCTCAAAAAATCAATCAGATGCAGTGTCAGGGGTTGGCAAAGGGTATAATTCATCTCAATTATGATCAAGCTTGCCTGATTAACTGCTTTTTAGTCTTTGTTATTCACCGATTGGTGGGAAATGACGCTCAAATTGGGGTCACTAGCTTACAACGGAAACACGCGAGATGTGAAAAGTAAAAAATTTGAAAATCATGGAAGCCTGGGCTCCCTTGTCAAGGAGGGTGCCTAGGTTTTGATGCCTTAGAAATTTCTCAACCTCAACACGCCTCCTTTGCACTCAGTCTCCATCGGCAGTTTCGAGAGCTTGCAAACTCAATCAAATAATGTCGGACACCGGTATGGAGGCTATAGAGCACTTCAGCATTGATCAAACATGAGATTGCCATGGTCAAATAGATTTTATCAGTTGGCAATACCAGATTTTTGGCTCGTCGAAGTCAAAGACAAGCCTCGTCAGAAGTAGAAGCGAGCAAAAGATAAAAAAGCGAAGAAACTGGCTAACTTTGGGATGTCTATGCACCCCTGTCTAGTCAGGGCACCTAGCATTTGGTGCCTTAGACACTTTTTGGCTTCCATCGTTCGTTGTTTGAAAACACTTCCTCACACACGTGCTTTTTTTCCCTACAGGAGGACTTCACCAGTGCACATACAAATGGACTCATATTTTTGCATACGAAGTTTCTATCCTCATGGATAGACTTCAAGATTTTAGGGCTTTGTGAAGAAAGCGCTTTTTCATCTTCAAACTCTTTTTAAGAAGGCTTTTGGCACTCATTCTTCATATTTTGCAGGTTGGCATCCAGAGGAAGAGAAATATCATTTTCTTTTCATCAAGATTTGGAGGCTCAAACGGGGTGCGTTTTTAGTGTTCTTCGTGGATTCGGGATTGGGAAGCATAGAGGCATGCTTTTTCATGGTCCAATCTTCTAGGGCATCGCATTTGAAGAACATGTGGTCAGCTTTTTCAGTTTTCGTCGATCTGGGTCCATCTACTTTTTGCTCCTCTTGAAGATTGGAAAATTTTATATTTCCAAAAATCCACTTTTTCGATGCTTTTTCAGGAAGCCCTCAACTTTTTCAAAATCTAATGGACTGGATCTCTTCAGAACGTGATTGTCTACAAAAGCCAGACTTAAACTTTTTTTTCGAGGATCCACTTTTTGGAGAAAAATCAGCAACTTATTTTCAACAATTTGCCCAAAACTTTTCCAAACATAGGCATGTTCACAGTCAAAATTCAAGTTTTTAAGTATGTAGTGTTCTCCAATAGAAATCAGGACCAAATCAGTGTTGCTCCACGATTACCTAAGAACATTCAAAACTAACTTGCATCATGTGATTTCAATGCTTGATTTGTGTGCTTTGGAAGACGTAGCAAACATTGCCATCAGGAATCTAGTTCATTCCAAGTTGCTTGCAACAGCTTCAATCCCCATTTCAGTGCAGAGCCTTGAATTCGTAATTGCGTGTGTTAAGCATTACAATCCAACTTCACGAGAAATCCAATCAGCAAATGGGCGTACTATTTGTAGCCTCGGGCCAAACAATGTTGAGAAATGTTTCTCAATACCACCATGGACAGAAAACTTCGTCATTTCAATTGAAGAATGTGAAAGGGTGTGGTATGAGAAAAAAGAGAAATACCAGAAAAGAGTTGCACAAAAGTGGCTGAAAGAGAAGCAAAATACTTTGCAAAAAAATTGGGCGTGGTGAGTTCAAGGAATTTGCGGTTATGATCACTTTGTTCAATCGAGACATAGATCAAGCAGAGGCAAATAAGTTTCAGCCTTGGATGTTTTACATCATTTCTCAAATTATTGACAAAACAAAACACTAGGACTGGCCAACTTTGATCAGTGGCAGTCTCCATCATCAGATGGCAGAGTTCTTCAAGGCCTATGAGTTCCACATGATATCTTACCTCATATATCTAATGGCCTTTCAAGGCAAGTTTAGAGGTTTGAATGTCATTGGAACTTTGGGTATTTAGCATGTGTATGATCATTCTTCGCAGTTGGAGTTTTCAAAATCTAAGCGGCATTATAGGCGGGCAAATGATGTATTCTTGATGCATACTGTGCGAGATTTAGATAATGAGTTGCATGTATGAATTTCAGCAGATGCCAGATTGGCAATGGCGGAGTGGGATGATTGGTTTATCCAATTTCCCACATTCTTCTACATCAGGGTATATGGCTTCTGAAGTGATCCAGTCATGCTACCAAGATATTCAACGGATGAGGTAGTGTTCATGGAATTTTTAAGGAAATTATACGAAGTTCACACATTTTTGCGTAATAGGCGCAAGATTGCATTTAGTTTCCCGGTTGAGATGAGCATCTACAAATGTAGGTCAGCAGTTGATGCCATATTAATGGGTGGTGAAATGTCAAAGTTTTACCTCAAGTTTTTTATTGAGACATTCGTATGATCCTCATTGTGTCTTTGCATTGGGTGTTCATCAGAATCATACACATGTGCCTACAGTTGAAGATTTTTGGGCTAATTGTGTGGATGAGTTCGAGGTGCGCAAGCACAATTACAGCAGATTTACTCTTCAGCAGGTGGCTGATTTCCTATCAAAGGATGTGGAAAGTTTGTCACATGATGATTGGAAAGTCCTACTTCCCATGTCTGCCAGAGATCGGGTCGATCAGCGGCCACTTCCACAAATTAATTGGTCCACCAAAGAGAACACCTCAATTAAGGAAAGAACAATAGGATATCCTTGAATAGTAAAAGGACACAGAAGGTACAAAGATTAGCAAAATGTCGAAGAGTTCAAAGAACTGTTTTGATTCAGCAGGAATAGCCAGTAGTTGCATCAGAAGTTCTAGTAGAATTAGCACCAAAGTTGAAACAGTGCCTTCATCTCATATTTCTTCGCCATCACCGAAGCTTTCTCCCATTCATATAGATTCAGAAGTTGATTCACCAATTTGCAACGTCTCAACACTTATTGGTTCATCAAGAGTTGATGGAACTGGAATCAAGCCTCCTAGAGAAGTTAGCAAAGACTCCTCGTCTTAGCTTGAGAACATCCTAGGTAGGAAGAGGAGGAAGCCTTCTGATCAGTTGAACTTTGCAGAACTTGATAGCATCTACCAAGACACACCAATAAAGAAACTTAAGAAGCAAGTTCACATGAAGAAGAGTTTTGATGGTGAGATTATCCTTGAGACTGCCACACCTCCGGAGGACAAGAACATTGATGAGGTTGAGATTTATGACTTCAAGGATGTCAAGGCCAATCTCAGTAGAAGCACCCGACATACCAATGTGAACCTCTTCGAGGTTGCAGCAAATAATCTAAAAGAACGAGTGCTCAAGAATGGAGAAGATAAGGTAGCCCTCAAGGCTGAGATTCAACAATTGTGGCAATATGTTTCCGATCTCCTTCATGGCACTTCACAACCCACTTTTTTGCTTACACGGATTCTAGAGTCATCGGCAGATTAGCATCAATTGAGTCAGTTGGTCATATATGGGAAACATATGCGAGATTGGGGCAGATTTATACTTGCAGAGATATACCAATTGAGGTATAATGCCCATGATCTTCGCCAAGGGATTCAGGGGTTTGAGCAGTGTATGGCCGAAGTGAAGCCAATGCATGAGATCATCATTTCCGACTTGAGAACAGGTTATGATTCAGTCATTTCAGAAGAACATAAGAAGAAGATTTTTTCTTGGAGAGAACAACACCTCTTCAAACTAAAAACCTATGAGAATATCTATAGAATTGGCTGAATATAGACAGAAGGTTGCTAATATCCTCAAGTTCATAAGCACATTTGTTTCACAAATCCCTTGTCAATATCGTCATGATGATGGCACTTTCTTTGATCTTAATGAAGTGCAAATAGAGTTTCAAAATCTCGTCTGTGGCAGTTTTAGTAGTGATCCTATGGCTGGCAAGATGAATCATGTTGCCACGATGTCAACAAAATTTGATAAAGCAACGGAAGAGGTGAAGGAATTTATTAGTTTGATTGCAGATGGTGAGGAGATGCTAGAAAAGTGGAATATTGTTCTGGAAAGTATCAATGCTCTTAACAAAGAGGCAGTTACCAACTTTTTGGAGGATATAGTTTCCCAAATTATCAATGAGTGAGTTACCTTTTTGGGGCAGTGAAGATTTCCAAAAATAGAACTAAAAGCAGCAGTTAACTCGATGCCTTTTTTGAGTTTAACTTGCAATTCTTGTTTCATGCTTATCTATTCTTTGTAAAATGGAAAAATCAAATGTATAGTTGGAACTTTTCCTGCTTTTAAATCAGTTAACTGATTTTAGCAGGTGGTTAGTTAGTTGTCTTGTATTAGTTTTAGAAATAAATCTTGCGAGTTGGCAAGTTTAGTCATCTTAAAGCAAGGAGACTTTAGGGTTACCTACTCCTTGTTTGTGAATAAATAAGGGCAGCCTTGCCCGTTATTTTGGAACTGTTATTGTAAGAGCTAATTTGCAAGCCTGTCTTTGCTGCAAATTGTTGTTCAGTTTCCGCTCAACTTGTGTCAAGTGTAATCTGGTGTTTGATCGCACATTATAAGCCTGACTTTGCTACAATCTGCTGTTCCAGAAGTGTAATTGCTGTTAGAAATTGAGAAAAGTGAAAACTTATGCCTTCTTTGCTCTGATTTACTCTCTTGATCTCTCTCAATTTCTTTTTTTATGTGTTTTTCTTGCATAATCTTTATTTCATCTTACATCTTATAAGTACAATGAGTCTTCAGGTGTGATGAAATATTCCAAGCCAAATTTTTTCAATTTCCAATTACAGTGAGCAAAGCAACACACATCCATTAGGGTTAGCACTTAAACCAAACGATGCGGAATTCAACTCTAACCAAGAATGCGTCAGATGACGACGAGCATATGGTCAGAGGATCTCAAAGCAATGCTGAATAAAGAACTCTAACCAAGAATGCGCCGGATGACGACGAGCATATGGTCAGAGGATCCCTATCTTCTATTATGCTGAAAGTAAACTCAACACCCAGAATGTGCTTTCAAACCCGGAGTGGGAATGGAGCTACCATAGGGCGGAGATGTAAGATATTACAATGCAAATCAAAGTAAATAGGCGGGAAGCCAGCCTCTTCCACTAATAGTGGGAAATATAATAAAGAGCTTACAAATGTGAATATTGGCTGGTTAGTACTACTAACAGCCTTACAATGTAATATATCTCCTGCAAGCACGATGGATTATAGTGATAATCAAATTGCTGAAATGTAGAGCTACTCCAGAATGATTAATATGACTAAGACAGACAATCCCAGCCCTATTAATAATTTTACTAAGTCTGATATGACAGACCTGCAGTTAAAAATGGTGAAACCAGCAACTCCAGAACTCACTTAAATACTCATATCTCTCTCAATACTCACTCATTTAACTTGAAATCAGTTGCAAAACATTCTAATGATGATGACAATGAAGATGGATCACAAAAACTTCTCACAAAGACCCCTATTTATTTTGCACGACTTCCAAGCACTTACAAAGTGAAATTGCCTGCAAGCAAGGGCGATTTACTTTAGATAATTCATAGACTTCAAATAAAATTCTGGAAACTTGCACATATGGTTGCCCTACATAGGAAAATAGATTGGAACAGTACCCAGAACAATATTATTTATGTTTCTTGAGTTGTGAGTAAAAACAACCTACAGCCATACAAACCAGCAACTCTAAAATTGACAGAAAATACAATAACTGAACTACAGAGTGTGGGAAGAACCAACTACAACTAAACCTCTCAACTAGTTGCTGTCTTTCAAGCAAGAAGAAGAGCCAAGCTAGGAGGCTTTCATTCCTCGAAGCAGTCCCAAAGCCATTCCAACAGCATAACAATGTCATAAACATAAGATAATCCAAAACAAGAGAAGGAACCTCCTTTATAGAATGAAGAGAAGACTTCGGAGGCTTCTAGAAAGTGCGCCCTAATCCCAAGCTGCTTTTAGGTTTAATCTTTGACCAAAACCCTTTCTTCAAAATGGCATACCTTCCTTGAGAGATATAAATCACTTCTTTTTTTTTTATAAAATATAAACTCCTTCAAATAGGCGTCCATTTTCCCTTGAGCAATTATAAACTTTAGAAATATAAAAATATTTCCTTCATGAGAAGATACCCCTCAAAGTCCCCTTCTTTAAAACAACTGTTAAGTTATATCACTAGGCCAAGGGGTATTTTTTATAATAAAACATTTTGACTTAAAATAACTTATTTCTCCAAAATGAACCCCTTAAACCAAAAATGAGAATTACCCAATGAACTGCCAAACAAGGAAAGTTGACTGAGCTGACGCTGACTGGACCACTGCTAAAAATAGAATTTACTAAAAATAGTAAATTCCTGAAGGTGCTTAGAATGCCAAGGAAAACATACCACTGCGACGCTCTCTGAAAACCCAGAAGGAAACCAGAATCCAAACACCCAAACTCCAACAAGCAGAACCTTGAATCCTCAAGAGAACCCACCAAACAGTCGGAAACCCTAATTCTGCCTCTGACTAGCTGACAGCACCCCGAGAATAGGCCATCGATCACTAAGAAGTGCAGTGCTAAAAATGGGGACATTACATGTGATCTAGAAGTAAGTTTATTTAAGCCTCTATGTTAATCAAATCATTCCTCGTTTACTTCTGACTCTCAAGCTCTGAGTTTACTTGAGTTGTCAGAAACGTCTATAGTTTAGTCCTAGTTGTAGTTTGAAGTTTTGGAAAAGAGATAACCTCAGCTACGACACAAAGAGTTTTATATCCTTGTGCTCTTAGCCAAGAATAAAAAGATTGGCAGTAGTTTAGTATTCCTTTTAAGCATCATCAGTGAAGAGGGAGCTTCCCCTCCTAATTTGAAGACCAATTTAACTGTGCATAGTTTTCTGTTTCTAATCCGCATTCCAGAGGTGCGAGTTGAAACACGAACACTATTAAAGGACAATGGTGGGCTTTAGGATCATAACGAAATTCACTGGATAAGTTGTGAAGATAGTAGCTAAGAGGAATGAGACAATTAGTTCTCTATGGCTCTGCATTATTTGTTCTACATTTTCAAATTTTCCAATGCATCAGTAACAGGAATTAACATAAACATATAACTATTGTAAGACTTTTTATCTGTTCTTTTTTTGAGAATTATATCATTTTATTAGCCTATTCCAAGGAAATTACTAAACAGGGGATAAAAGGGAAGGTTGACACGTCTTGTGTATAATACTGATGGCTCCTAATGCTTACTACTATTTAATCCTCAGGTACAATTGTCAGCCATAGATGCCATGTACATCAGGCGCACTAAATTTCATTTTCCTTCTTACAGAGTGATGGTCCCTATACTAAAAGGCATTGCCAAAAATGCATTTGAATTATGATCTAACTGTATGTCACTTGCTTGGCAGATAATTTGGCCATTAATTGTGGAGGCAAACCATGGAAATCTTCTAATCCATCTATCAATTATGAAGAGGATGAAAATCCAACAGGCGCTTCAACCTTCTTCCTGAGTCCTGAAAAGAAATGGGCAGTCAGTAACACAGGACATTTTATGGATAATTCAAGTAAAACAATCTATCTAAAGAAAGTGAGCAACCTTCAGTCTAATACAGGAAATAGTACTCTGTACATGACAGCACGGACTTCTCCTACTTCCTTGAGATACTATGGGTTATGCCTTTACAATGGACCATATAAAGTACAAATCCACTTTGCTGAGATAGAATTTTCCAGTGATAAATCGTTCAGAAGTCTTGGAAGGCGCATCTTTGATGTCTATATTCAGGTTTATAACAGTGTATTCATATCGATCTAGTCACTATTCATTGAATGGACATGAATGTGTAGAGAACCAATATCTGTGATTGGTTTTATATCTGATTTGACAACATATTTCACGTTTTAAATTTATGCAGGGAACTAGGATGTTGAAAAATTTTAACATAGAAGAGGCTGCTGGAGGCCCAGGAAAGGGTGTGGTTGAAATTTTCCCCGTCAATGTAACTAAAAACTACTTGGAGATTCACTTTTTGTGGGCTGGAAGAGGAACATATGATGTGCCAGGGACGGGGACATATGGACCTTTGGTATCAGCTATTGTAATTACTCCTGGTAAACACGACTCTATGCATATTTGTTAAAGAATATATAGATTTGTATGTGGAACCAAGTATTTTTCTGTACTTGTGTAGAAATGCTTTTGCTAGGGTTGTTTAAGCACACTTTTTGCATTATTATTTATGGAATACAGAACTGATTAATTTTCATTAAATTAAATTATTTGACATCCAGCAAGGTGAATGTACTTCATCTAATCTAAATAACTACCTTCATTTTGAGATTTGGGCAATTGTCTTTAGTAGTACTGATCTTTGAAAGTTTTGAGATAATTTATTTTGTTGGCTGTTCTCATATGCTTAATTTGGCATTGTCGATTGAATGGGAGTAGTATAATCATATCTAATGTACTAGTATTCAGCATTAAGCTTTGATTTTGTTACTTTGTTTCTTTTGACAGAATTTGAAGTTGGTAAAAGTAACAGAACTGTTATGACCATCGGCATTGTTTTTGGGGTAGTAATTTCTTTAGGCATGGCAGTGTGCTTGTCATTCATCTTTTTTAAGCAAAGAGATGTAATCAAGGCTGGATTTTTGGATGGTCTTCTGGGTAAAGGTGATGATGAATGTTTCCTAGATTCTGAATCACTTCTGGCTGATTTGTTTATTTCTGTAGTATTATAAACCTAAATGTGAGAGTTGGGAAACGTTGATGACTGCGCTCACATGGAATTTGTGTAACTTCTGTATACAGAATTGACAACTATGAAAGCAATTTCCAATTATTTCACTCTAGAAGAGATAAGAAATGCCACAAGTGATTTTCACTCCGAGAATAAGATTGGAGAGGGCGGTTTTGGTGCTGTTTTCAAGGTATGTCACAATATACTCTGATATTTGAGTCTAGTTTGTATAACCGTAATAGCAGAAATAAATTTTATTCTAGATAGTTTTCTAGTAGCTTTGGAATCAGATATACAATACAACATTAGATTTCCCACTTTTCCTCTTACCAGGGAATACTACCAGATGGAAAAATGGTGGCAGTAAAACAAATGTTTGCAAAATCAACACAAGGGAATCGTGAATTCTTAAATGAAGTAGGTACAATCTCTGCGGTGCAGCATCCGAATTTGGTGAAATTGTATGGTTGTTGTATTGAAGGAAAACAGCTGCTCTTGGTATACGAATACTTAGTGAACAACAATCTAGCTCGCGCTTTACTTGGTACATTCATATTTCTCCATATCTGCTCTGTTCTGCTGCTATAAGAAAATTTATTTGGTTCATCCATAATTCTCAAAAACTTGCTTTGTTCTGCTGCTGTGACAAAGTTTTAAATAGATGATATACTTAATCTTTCCTCAATGGTAAGTTACATATAGCACACTAAGGACAGCCTAAATCGTCTTTAAGTATTGAAGTTTTTAAAATTAGAATTTCATAATTATCGTAAGTTGCCATTTATAGTAATGATATTTTATTTCGTCATGTATGTTGGTAATAATTACAAGATAAAGGGATAATAAGTACAAGCATCTCTAGGCATTTGTTAATAGGGAAAGGAATGGAATGTTCAATACTTTGGGCTTTTAACCCACCAGCCTCTTTCTCTATTGGCAAATCTTTTGGAACATCTAATACATTGTAAGAGTCACCCTTATCTTCTGATTCCAACCAATATGAAATTAACCCAAATACAACCTGATAGTATATACATGTGTTAGGTCAAATAAAACATGCCCAGTTATAGTTTCTTTATGCATATTAACACCAAATCCAAGTCCGGGTCCGAGTCCTTGTTAAAAACAGGTTGCCAAGTTTTCTCGGAATCTGAGTCTCAACTCTCTGATTGATACACATCCACACTGATTAGTGAGATTCTGTAATATTATTCATAGGTCCCCAGGAATTCAGGCTTAATCTCAATTGGCATACACGATACAATATTTGCCTTGGAGTTGCCCGTGGTTTGGCATATCTGCATGAAGAATCTAGATTGAGAATTGTGCATCGAGACATCAAAGCTACAAACATTCTTCTAGATCAAGATCTGAATCCAAAAATATCAGATTTTGGCTTGGCAAAGTTATTTGACCGGGATAGAACTCATGTCAGCACCAGGGTGGCAGGAACACTGTAAGATTTACCACCTTTTTCAATATTTTCTTCTTAGAAGAAACACTGAATTGCATCAATATCGCTCTTTTTAAAACTTAATTGAGCACTCAGTTTTATTAATGAAATATTCAAACCCTGGGCATGATAAATTCATATTGTAATAAGATATATTTATGCTAGAACTCTAAAATTGCTACTTATTTTTCCAGTGGATATATGGCTCCTGAATATGCTTTAAAAGGTCAACTCACTGAGAAGGCAGACGTGTACAGTTTCGGAATAGTTGCTCTTGAAGTAATAAGTGGCAGAAAGCACACGGAGAGGAAGTTGCAAGAAGAGATGGTTTATCTGACAGAATGGGTAACTTTGCAAACCACTTTCTTTTGAATTTTTAAGGATCTGTATTCATGTCAGTGCCATGAATATATAAGTTTTATAAACGTGTCTTTTAATGTTTGTTCATTAATTCTTGGGTAAGTGTTAAATATGATGAATGTTGGATAAGTGTTGTATGTTTTCCATGTAAAATAGTTGGGGTGGAATCAACCTTATTATTGATCAGAAAATTTGCATTAGTTTCTTATAGAAAAAAATTGGTGTTATTTTGGGTTTTTCTTAATTTGTTCATAATTTAAAGCGCTTGTGTTTATCTTTGGCATAATTTCATGTAATGTATAAAACTGATTTTGATATGCCTATTTATATCTGCACATGTTTAAGGTTGAAATAAGAGAGATTCATTATTGTATTGAAAAATGGTTGATATTTTGCAATAGTGAAACATTTTATTCTATTGAATTTTTTTATCCAAAAAGATTTTCCTAGCTGAAACTACTTGTGTATTGTTTTTTATTTATTCTGTCAATCTTTAAAATTATATGCATTATTTCTATTGCACAAATTTATTAAACTTATTTTTTCCTACAAAGAAAAATTTCAGAACCACATGTATCTGAACATAATTGTTAAATTCGGCATGTGCAAATCCTAGGTTCTATCCCCGTGCCATGTTCAGGACAGAAGTTAAAACTAAACCAGCTACTTGGGTTTTCCTTTAATATTTAGTACAAGATATTATACAAGAGATGTCACTGGACAAAGTGATAAGTACAGGAGCGAATCATATGAAAACACAGACTGTTCAGACAGCAGTTTCTTAGTTTTTGCAATTTTGAAAATGTTTTACATAATTTTCATGGAATGCAATAGAATCAAAACTTTTTTTCCCCAGAATATTATTAAAAATATAATTTCTTTCAACACCAAGAAAACAAGTTGCAACATAAACATCATAGTTTTTAATCTAACTATGTTGGTTTGCGATTGCACAACAGACTTGGCATTTGTATGGAGAGAATAGACAGCTGGATTTGATCGATGTCAACCTTAAAAGTTACAGTTACTTGGAGGAAGAAGTTTTAAGGACGATCAATGTGGGTCTTTTATGCATCCAAGCAAATCCTACGCTGCGACCATCGATGTCAACAGTTGTTGACCTGCTGGAGGGAAAAATAGTTGTTGATGTTTCACATTGCCAACCTCCATATCTTAGCTCTGAGATATCGAACGTGCTTGCAGAAGATAATTCATTGTCTTGCTCGGAGGGACCATGGGAAGGAAGCATCTCTTCGCAAGAAAGCTATGTTTTCAAACGACAAAAAGCAGATGATAATGACGAGAACAGCCTTATATTAAATCAAGTCTGACCTCCCTTTGTCATAATGCCATACATAGATGTAGCCTTTATTGTGATGAGTGGATGCTTCATTCATACTAACAGGTTCTGTCTCCACGAATGAAAGATGTGAGATAATTTTTAAGGGTTTGAGTTTACTTGATTAAAACTATTTGGGATTTTATGGTGGAGAGGTGAGTTCAAATAACTTAAAATTTTGTTTGATTTTTGATTTTTGATTATTTGAATTTTAAATAGAATATTTATAAATATCTATATCAGTTTTTAAAAAATGTTGGCAAGAGCTTGTATTGGTTTCATATTATTACTTATATAAGTATAATATTTGTAAATTATTTATACTATAAAAAAAATACTTCTATGATTAGGATATTTATAAATCATACTCATAACTCTAGGAAAATTCACCACCAGCAATTCACGTGGGAAAATTCACCGTCATGACAAATTCACCCCAAGTAAAATTCACCAAAATTAACAGGCGGTGAATTTTACTTGGTGGTGAATTTGTTCGTATGAATAAAATATTTGTAAATTATTACACTCTTCATTATTACTTGATTGAAAGTTCAAATAATTTGGATATCATTGAAGCCTCCAAAAATGTTGCACTTAATTAAAATATGGTTAATGTTTGTTTTTAGTTTTATCTTTTATCTTTTTCTTTTTTTGCATTGGATTGTATATTCTGTTTTTTATAATTCTCTTATCATTAATGACTTTTCAAAATAAATCTATTTATGTAACAATTTTTTAAAATTAATTTAATATTTTTCAATTTTAATAATTAAAAATAATATCCAATAATAATTATTATAAAAAATTTAAATACATCTATTTTAAAATTTCTAAATATATATTTTAAGATAAGAATTATTTTATTTTATTATATTTACTTAAGATATATTTTATAATGATTCTATTCATTTTAGAAACATTTTATTGTATTTTAGAATTATTTAAAAAATAATATTTATCTGAGAGTTATTTTATTTATGTAGGAATGGATTTTAAATTTTAATATCTTAACATAAAATAATTTTGAAAAACTCATTTCATTATAAATTATATCTAATAAATAAATTTATAAATCAATTATAATAAAATAACAAGATTAATAATTTACAATAAGATTGTAGTATAATGTAATAAAAATATCTTAATATTGACAATATGCTTGGTATTTTTACATATGGAATACTAATCTATTATATAAAAATTATCCAATGTAAAAATAATCCAAGTAGTTATCATTCTATTGAATGCACCAATTATAGGAAAGGTGATATGAACCCACATCTCAAAAGAATCTTGGTTAAATAATCAAGTAATAGTCTATGAAGCAATACGTATTAGATTTGATAATTAATTGTGGAATGCCCAAAACTCAATTATGGATGAAACTTAGTAAATTGCAATCAAGCTTTTTTTGAAAGAAAAACATTACACAATGGTGATATGCAATGCATAGACATGTGTCATTGCCCCATGTGACCATGTGATATTAAAAATGCATGGAAAAACGTGTTGGCAATGTGCAACAAATGAAAGGAGGACAATGAATACATGAATAGTGATTAGTTGGTGTGTATCACAAAGAAACACACTCTACATGATAATGGAAGCACCAAGGAGATATTAGGGCATTGATGCACTTAACAACATAGAGGAGTGACACCCTCATCGTGACCAGCGCACTCCAAGGTCCTAAGTGAGATGAGCAAAAGCCATGCATAACCTAAACATTAAAGTAACACAAATGAATCATACAAAAGTGAATAAATCAAAGATTAAAGGTACTTTTCTTTAATATCTTAATAAACATAAAGAGCCAATAGTTTAATCTAATATTTATTAGTCATTTCTACCAATTCAATTACATGATAATATAATGCATATTTATGCTATTCTTTCAATTCATTTTCTTTTAAGACAAGCAAGCAATATTACATAAACATAATTTTATTTTTTTATTTGGCAAGAAGATAGAAATTACACTTGATTAAATTATCATTATTCTAAAGATTAAACAACTTAGCAAGAGATGGGTGCAAAGGGTATAATAATGAACAATTATATTTGTAAGTCTAACTTTAATAGAAGATTCAACAAGAACAAACAAACATTATTTCTTATAAAGTAAATATGACTACTCTTCTTTTGAACATGTAATCCAAGATAGTGAGAGATAAGTGACATTTTTATTTTAGAGTGCTAATCAAGGGAGAAGGGATAGAGCTCATTTTCCATTTTTGAATTCATAAATCCAAACACTTGCAATAAGGTCCTTTCACATAAATGTTATCTTTACAATTCAAAAAAATATTACCAAATTCTATCCTACCAACTTGGAATAACCTTTCAAACCAACCTTGTGTCGTTAATACTCCCTTTAGAACTAGTCCTCCTTTTGAATACACATTTACATTGAATAAGATTTCTTCCTTTTGATATTAATACCAAGTCTTGTATATCATTCTTCCTCAACATAGTCATATTCCAATCCATGGACACCCTTTAGGAATCGAAATCACTCATATCCATCATCTTTCTCACCAATCTAGGCTCATTGGTAGTAATAATCAAATCAAAAATACATATCCAACTAAGAGAACTATACCTATCTAGTTGTTCTTTCTATTAAGTGGAATTCCTCAAGTGTCGAGTTGGAGGTTATGCCTTCTCTTTGAAACCATTTAGAAACTATCTAAGCTATCCTCTTTAGGTCCTTCATGAGTTTCTAGTTTGACTTTCTCAGTCATTGGAGGTAGATGAGGCAAATCTTTCTTCCCATCCTCTTCTACTTGCAATAATGGAAAAAGGCTTAATTTATTTGAAATTCACAATTTTTCTATACAAAACTCCCATCCACAGGGTACCAAAGCTTGTACCCTTTCACATTCACATCCTAGTTGATGGCTCAATACATTTTACTACCTCATTATTCAAATTTGATTGTGTCTCCCTAGGCACATGTGATATCTTTAGAACATGTAAGGAAGCCACAAAATCAAAGGTTGAAAATGTTCACTTGGGAAGTCATAATCTGTATGCTAGTCAATAGAGGTCGTTGGGTCTTTAGGATGGCTAGGTATAGTGGGCTTGCACAACAAACTTGGTGGTAGGAAAGCATTTCAATGGATGCTAGGATTAGATCCTTGGGCAATGGAAATTAGAAGAAAGGGGCGGTATCGATGAGGATAACCCAAATGAGGAGAAAAGTGGGAATGTGGTTCATGTCGATATGGTGTATGTGTATTAGAACTAGGCATATAGAATGATCGAGAGTTTGGCTGCTAGGTTGGTTCCATGATGGTAAAGTAGGGCTTGTACTAGGACAACTTGTGCTTGAAGGAAAAAGTAAAGATAAAATCATGAGGCTTCCATGGATGAAGGGCCAAGAGGGAAGTGAGTTTTATGGTGGATACATATACATAGAGTCCCAATCTCAATGAAGCGGAGTAAGCCAATGTGGAGGATGACTCTTAGGGAGTTTTCTAAGACCTAAAACTAGTGAAGCATAATAACTATGCCCTACACTATGGAGAGATGACCACCATGAGGGTTGTTTACATCGAAAGGTTGGAGCTCAAAGAGCCAGGTGAGCTATGTGGGCATGGGATATGGAACAAGGTATCTATGTCAATGGATTGGGTGGGGTGATGTGTTGTGCACACCCCAAGGTTTCCTTGAGGAATCAAATGTTGCATTAGGGTTAGGGATCCCAATTCCCTTAAAATTGTGGGGCATGATGGTATTGAGCATAGGGTCCCATATGAGTGCTCATAATGGAGTTATGCCATGGGGCAAGTCAAGAGAGGTTAACAAGGTAGGTTGAGATGCATAACCAAAATTGTGAGGATGGTCCATTTGCATGATGTTCTTGAAGCACTGTGGTGCAGGAGCACCTTGCTCATTAGATGCCTTAATTGGCAACTTTGTAATTTTCAATTGTAAAATCATGAGAAGGTCATGTTTAATGTATTAAAGTCCCTAATAGGTTTGAGGTGGTCAACAATGTAAGTTTGTAAAATGTCAAAAAGAGTTGCAAAACTGAAAAAGGCAAGAAATTGGGAAAAAATGAATTGTCATCAAGGAATGTATGTAATAAGTTCATGGCCAAGTCATTCCAATGTATTTGTGTCATCAAAAAGGGCCTCTAGGTGATTATGAGGTTATGTCATAAAATGTTATCAATAAGGTAAAAAGATGCAAAAGTGCAAAAATTGCAAAATTGCACATAGAAGATGAAGAGTCACCATTTCATATTTAGTTGTCAAGATGGTTGTAACTGATTGGGAAGTCAAGAAGTCTGATGGAAAAATATTTATAAAGCCTTGTAAAAGCGAGGCTAGGATTGTATTCTTGTATCTTAACAAATTCTGAAATAAAGGTACTTTGCTCTGCAAATTCAATGCATTTTTTTTGTAGTTTACCAGTTTGAGAGGTCTGTACAGTAATGCTAACATTCTATCTACATTTTTTTTAGTAGATTAGGGTAT
Source organism: Sequoiadendron giganteum (assembly GCA_007115665.2). NCBI lineage: Eukaryota > Viridiplantae > Streptophyta > Pinopsida > Cupressales > Cupressaceae > Sequoiadendron > Sequoiadendron giganteum. Next base: position 685,138 of record CM021108.1, on the reverse strand, counting down.
TAGTTTGCTTTTAAGACTATTTTGGTGGGGTTATATTGTATTTCAACTTTTGTCTAAGTATTTTCTTTGCTAACGGGTCAGGAAACCTCAAATTTGGGGTTTTGAGAGTCAAATAAGAACAGTGAAAACTACTCTACTGAAGTAGGCATTGTAGATTAGTGAAATAGGTTAGATGAGTATGTTTTAGGCTTTGTGTGTGGTCGTAGGTACAGGGGAATCAAGAATACAGTGGTTGGGTTGTTGCTATAGGAGAATCTTAAGGGTTTCCATGCAAAAAGTGATGCTACAAGTCAGGGTATGATGAATTAACTTTTGTAAAGGCTTGGAAGTGATTGAATAAGCTTGTGTAGGCCTATCCTAAGGTTTTTGAAGTAGTGGAAGAGCACTAGGAGGTTTGGAGTATATATTTTCATTAAACCCTCATTATTTGATGCATTGGTAAGACTAAAACAGAGGTTTGAGTGTTGTGACCTATGGTAGGGCGTAAGAGTTCAAATGTTGTTTGATTCTATCATTTTAGAACCTTTTCTAAGACTATTTATAGGAATTGAGAATGGATGAGATGTTTAAATTTGGCTTGCTTTGTAATTCTGACCTAATTGAGGCACTCTTACAGTGGGATAGTCAATTATTCTATTATTCTTTCCAAAGAAATGATATGTGATATTGAGGTATGTTAATGTATGTAAAAATGGGTTCTTGGAAATGCATTGGGTTGGTGGAGATTCAATCATGGATGGTTGGTATACCCGTTTTTGTCATAAGACAGTGCTACAAGAGTTTGGGGACTGTGATTGCAAAAAGATGAAATTATGTGACTACAAAGATCTAAGAGTTTTCTTTTGTATTGTAATTGATAGAATAGTGATGCTAAAGCTATTACAATGGTTTGAGAAATATCTTGAAGCCTAGTTTGTTGTTTGGGGTGTTTGAGCAACATGAATTTAAAGGTAAAATGGTGTTTGACTGCAAGGCTAGGTAAACAAATATATGGTTGGTTGTTCTTGTTTTGTATCTATCAAGATAATGGCCTTAAGGATGTATGGAGATTGGTTTGTGGCATGATGTGTTGCCTCAGAGAGTGAGTGTGTTGGTGGAATTTTGTTTTAGTGAATGAATTGAAGAATGAGCATAAGTTGTGAATGCTGACAATAATGATTTGATTCAAAGCTTCCTAATGGTGATGATTTTGATTTGGTTTAGTCATTTTGATGTTGGTTAAGGTATGTCTAAGCTTGATAAAGGCCTGAGTGCTAATTAGGTGATCTTGGTGTTTGGGAACCAAATGAATGGCTAGAGAAATTGATGGGTTTTGATGAAGAGATGAAGCAATTTTTCAGTTGTTTGTGTGGTTTGGAAAATTGATTTTGCATCAATTGGTATCAGAGCCAACTGATTCGGGTTCTTGAGTTATGGTTGTTGAGTTTGGTTGCAGGTGCTTGATCCATCTAAGCTGTAGAGAGGAAGAACTCTGAGGAGTTATGTGTTGGAAAACAAGGAAAGGTCTGTGCTCACCATCCTCCAATGGAGATTAAGCTGGGTAGAAGGTGCAAAGTAAAGAGAGTGTGGCATCTTCCAGGATCTGATGTTGGGAAAGACGGATGGTTTTTTGAGTTGTGTTGTGTTGCAGTTAGAACCTAATGGATACATGATCATGAAGCACTTGAAGTTGCAGCCTGGAGAGTACTCCACTGATGGGAGTAGTTGAGAAGTTTGAAAGAGAAGATGATTGTGAACCTGAAAGGAATGGTGGAAAAGATAAAGAAGGCAAAGTCAAAGACAAGTTGAAGACAAGAGAAGACAAATAGAGTTAAAGACAAAGATAAAGTGAAGATGGCAAAGCTGAAGACAAGGAGGAACCCAAGATAGATTTGATGATGAAGTACCAGGTTGATATGTTTCCAAGGGACTTGGAAAATTTTGTTGGTTGGTTGTATGGTGCAGGAGCACCTTGCTCATTAGATGCCTTAATTGGCAACTTTATAATTTTCAATTGTAAAATCATGAGAAGGTCATGTTTAATATATTAAAGTCACTAATAGGCTTGAGGTGGTCAACAATGTAAGTTTGTAAAATGTCAAAAAGATTTGCAAAACTGAAAAAGGCAAGAAATTGGGAAAATTTGAATTGTCATCAAGGAATGTATGTAATAATATCATGGTCAAGTCATTCCAAATTATTTGTGTCATCAAAAAGGGCCTCTAGGTGATTATGAGGTTATGTCATAAAATGTTATCAATAAGGTAAAAAGAGGCAAAAGTGCAAAAAATGCAAAATTGCACATAGAAGATGAAGAGTCACCATTTCATATTTAGTTGTCAAGGTGGTTGTAACTGATTGGGAAGTCAAGAAGTCTGATGGAAAATTATTTATAAAGCCTTGTAAAAGCAAGGCTAGGATTGTATTCTTGTATCTTAACAAATTATGAAATAAAGGTACTTTGCTCTGCAAATTCAATGCATTTTTTTTGTAGTTTACCAGTTTGAGAGGTCTGTATAGTAATACCAACATTCTATCTACATTTTTTTTAGTAGATTAGGGTATTAGTTTTTTTTTAGTAGATTAGGGTATTAGTTTTCTTTTAAGACTATTTTGGTGGGGTTATATTGTATTTCAACTTTTGTCTAAGTATTTTCTTTGCTAACGGGTCAAGAAACCTCAAATTTGGGGTTTTGAGAGTCAAATAAGAATAGTGACAACTACTCCACCAAAGTAGGCATTGTAGATCAGTGGAGTAGGTAATATGAGTATGTTTTAGGCTCTATGTTTGGTGGCAGGTACAAGGGAAGCAAGAATATAGTGGTTGTGTTGCTGCTACAAGAGAATCTTAAGGGTTTCCATGCAAGAAGTGATGCTACAAGTCAGGGTATTATGAGTTAACTTTTGCAAATTCTTGGAGGTGATTGAATAAGCTTGTGCAGGCCTATCCTAAGGTGTTTGAAGCAGTGGCAAAGCACTAGGAGGTTTGGAGTATACATTTTTATTAAACCCTCATTATTTGATGCATTGGCAAGACTAAAACAGAGGTTTGAGTGTTGTGACCTATGGTAGGGCGTAAGAGTTCAAAAGTTGTTTGATTCTATCATTTTAGAACCTATACTAAGAGGGCATGTGCAAGATCATCACAGAAAAAATAGGTTCTTAAGTGGTAATAAAAAGACAGAAAATCAGAGTTAGACAACTTGACGTAAACAAATAAATAAGTTATCTATATTATTTCAAAAAAATGTAAAAATAGAATCTATAGCAAATTGAATGTAGTTTCTAAACTACTAGACCTTTATTTAAAAAATAATAATCTATTTGGTGAAAATTTGAAATTTCAATGCAATAGTATTTAAATTTCAGGGTAAAAATAAGAAGTAGGTGTCTATCTAACCACCCTAACCATAATAAAATGATAATATTTTTTTATAATATTTTAGATATAAGTAGATGACTCATGTCCTGATGTGATGCATATTTTTTTATAATTTTTTTCCAAGTAAATAATTAATTATGAATTTTTTATTACAAATTTTAAAAATAATAAAATCTCGTTTGTCCAACCACCTTAACTTGGTCAAAAATTCATGAAATTCAATTTTTTTTTTTAATCCTATAGTATGCAAAGCATAGAATGTGACACATGTTTCGGATTCAATACATGTGATACTGTTTGAAAGTTATAGATGTTTTTCAATCAGCCTATCAATCAGGACTTTATTCATAATTCTAATAGAAAATGAATAATAATTATTTATTAAATTCAAAGTAAAGCATAATTTATATTGGTGGAAAGCTGAGAATCTCCTCTAAAAACCCTTTTCGTTTCATCAATTTTGGGTAAAAAAAAGTCGTCAGCCACATGGGCCATCATATGGCTTACATATTGCCACTTATTGGCCCATCATGATCCTGCACATACCCAAGACTGTTTATAGGAATTGAGAATGGATGATATGTTTAAAGTTGGCTTGCTTTGTAATTCTGGCGTAATTGAGGCACTCTTACAGTGGGACAGTCAATTGTTCTATTATTCTTTCCAAAGAAGTGATATGTGATATTGAGGTATGTTAATGTATGTAAAAATGGGTTCTTGGAAATGCATTGAGTTGGTGGAGATTCAATCATGGATGGCTGGTATACCCCTTTTTGTCATAAGACAGTGCTACAAGAGTTTGGGGACTGTGATTGCAAAAAGATGAAATTATGTGAATATAGAGATCTAAGAGTTTTCTTTTGTATTGTAACTGATATAATAGTGATGGTAAAGCTGGTACAATGGTTTGGGAAATATCTTGAAGCCTAGTTTGTTGTTTGGGGTGTTTGAGCAACATGAATTTAAGGGTAAAATGGTGTTTGACTGCAAGGCTAGGTAAACAAAGATATGGTTGGTTGTTCTTGTTTTGTATCTATCAAGATAATGGCCTTAAGGATGTATGGAGATTGGTTTGTGGCTTGATGTGTTTCCTCAGAGAGTGAGTCTATTGGTGGACTTTTGTTTTAGTGAATGAATTGAAGAATGAGCATAAGTTGTGAATGTTGAAAATAATGATTTGATTCAAAGCTTCCTAATTAATGGTGATGATTTTGATTTGGTTTAGTCATTTTGATATTGGCTGAGGTATGTCTAAGCCTGCTAAAGGCCTAAGTGCTAATTAGGTGATCTTGGTGTTTGGGAACCAAATGAATGGCTAGAGAAATTGATGGGTTTTGATGAAGAGATGAAGCAATTTTCAGTTGTTTGTGTGGTTTGGCAAATTTATTTTGCATCACACTGCATAGTTGGAGATGAGTCCAATGTCAAAGAGGGTTTGGTTGGATTATGGAATAGAGAGCATGGATCTCAAGTAGGCATGCAAGTTGGAAGGTAAGTCTATGGATCTTTGATTTGGATGTGTGCATAAAGTTGGTTGGAATACATGGGATGCATGAGGAATAGGGTTCACCAATAGGGTCAAGTAGACTATCACTTGGAGCCAATCCAAGGAGATCCTGTAGGTATGGACAATGGAGCTAGCTCGGGGAGTCTAGACATCCCATGGTGGAATGTTGCTTGAGGGTTCAAGGAATTGAGGAGGCCAAGTTAGGATCCAAGATTGGGAATGTTGGACATGCACTAGGTGTGTGCAAAAGATTAGGAACAAAGATGGATACAAGGCGTCTAATTTGTCACTAGGTCATGAAGCTTGTCTTGGGCACTCAAGGAGTATACCATCAAGTGGAATGCATCGATGGTGGAAAATGAATGGAGGTGAGAACATGAAGTTCCAAAGAGAGCCCATATTATGTGGGACACTAGGGCTAGAACTTTGTAGGACCAATAGTTGTTGTATAGGGTACAACAGCTGTTTAGAGGAGTGGACAAGGTTGCAATGGGCACAAGGAGTGCCAAGTGCGCTAAAGTGAAGGAGATCAGTGAGAAGGACCCACATGCACTACCATTCCATGGTGTGTGTGAGAGGTTAAGTCAGGTGTTGGACACTTGAGTACTAGAGGTATTGTCTAGGAATAAGAAAGGGCTTGTCTACAACATGAGTCACAAGTAAGGTTTTCCAGTGTTGCATGAGATTGGACCTTCGATTGACAAAAAAAACACATTTGGGTATTGCATCAAACTAGCCCCGTGATAGATAGAATTATATGTTGGTAACAAAATATTCACTATTTCAAGTGATTGTTTATGAAAGGGGATTTATTTTATTACAGTTATATTGATGGAAAAAATTATAATTAGTATATTGACTATTTCCTATTATTATTTTGAAACACGATCAAACTTGACAAATGTTAAAAATCTATAACTCCATATGTTGGCTAAAGACTTGATTGATTTGTCATATAATTGTGTATAAATATAGCTAACACACCCAATTAATTATAGTCAATGTGTTGTTGTCCAACCATTATCTTGAATTGATAAATCTTATACATAGTTTATTATGGTAATTTTAATGTAGTTTCTCATGTTTCAAGAAAAGTGTGGAACTTACAATGATTCAAAACTCTAGAAAATGTCAATCGAAAGGATTAACTAGGTATCATATTTAAATTTAGATATATCAAGCCCAAAGTAAATATATTCAATAAATAGATGAGACATGGCCCTCTTAGGATGAATTGGATTTTCTACCCAAGAGTCCCTATGATCATGGTTTGGCTTGATTCTAGGGCAATTTCTTACACAAAAAAAGTAATATTCTTTTCCTTTCATCTTCATATTTTAGTTGGAATAGGGAATACTTTATTTCCCTTTTTCTATTGCTTGAAGAATTTTGTACATGTATAGATATTATATATATGTATGTCGTGTTATAAGCAAAAAAGGTTTGTATCTCTAAATGTTCAGAATTATTTTTAATGATTTATTGAGATTTTGATAGTTCATGGATTATAATACTGAGATATTTTTGTATATTTATCGTATATATTTTTATTTGAATTTTTTTATCATATTTGGTGATGTCGAATAGACAGTTGTCATTGCACCAAAAGATCAATACTGCATCATCATAATAATCATATGATCATCAATATGAATTTATATCATTGAAATAAAAAATCAACTCATACTTTGGTCCCCAACCTTCTAATCAAGATCCACAGTTGTTGCTCTACTCCATGAGGTCCTCTATGTCCCTTCTCAAGTGTAGTAAGTGGAGGCAAGCTCTTAGGCTGAGTGTTCTCTAGAGGGAGCTCTAAGATAACTAGGATAACCGAAGAAGAAGATACCCTCCACCATCTCTTGTTTCTCTCCTCTATTGCCTCCCCGGGCCCCTCCTTTGAGCCCTTCTCTTTCTGACCTCTAAGCACTTGGTACCCCTCTTGTGGCATCCTCAAAAATTATGGGAGTAGGAATTACTATCAACCACCATCTCCCAAACCCATCAATCACCTCGACATCATTGATGTCCAATGTATGTGGCTCATCATCATTGCTACCCTCCTCAGTCTGTGCCACATCTAATGGTCAAACAATGGAGGTATTTGAGTCTGATGCTACTCTTGAAGGACCAAATGTACATGGGAACTACATGGAGAACCACCTTCACTTGCCCATACTTCCTCATAGTCCATCTCCATTAATACAAAACTATAATATGATCATGATGACTTGCCAAGAATCGATCATGATGCATGCATGACAATTATGTCTAACCGATGGGATAGTGTTCCATACCCTAATAGGGCTACCATACAATGCCACCAATCCCCAGTAAGTTCATGATTTTTGTCCAAAATAGAAAATCTCTAAATATCCATTACCACACTAGTGGGTATGCATGTGCCCATGGCAGACTACCTACATGATGCATTATAAGATCTTGCTAGGCATGTGCAAGTGATGTGCTCAAATTCCCAACCTATATGAGAGTTTAGGCAGTCAGGCTATAAAACTAATAATGGATGTATCACTCGAGGCCATGATATAAATGTGACAACATGTTGCAACCCTAGACAAATATAGTCCTCTTTTCCTCCATGTCTTTGACATATCAAACACTTGGCCTACATATAAGTGGGAACCTTGTTTGTCTGTAGCCACACAAAGTGCCACCATCACAATCAAAACCCTCCTTACAAGTGGCACCACCACTCATCCCTACTCCAACAATTGTAGGTTGATGTACTCGATAGTATCTGAAGGCACAACCTAGATGATATAATAGAATTTTCCATTTTGCACGTGTTATTGGCTTGTCTCGAGTGATCCTTTCCCCTCGAATGGGGAGGTGCAAGATGATGTAGACATCAACCAATACGATTTTTATCCTCTTTAGGGAGATGGAATGACATAGTGTTTGCATCATCAACATGGCAGGGTGGAACCTCATCTTTGGCATCTCATATATCCACCAAAGATTGACTCAACATAGTAGATTGTGGTCTTGTGCTATGACATCTCCTATGCGGTTGTGTAGAAGAGATGACATAAGACTGTCAATTTTCTCTCTTAGCTATGGTAAATTGCACAAAAAAACAACTTTTTCTTGCACAAATATTTTTCATCAATTCTACCTACATTCATTCTAAACATGTTAAATATTCACATTCTAAAAAAAATTAAAATCTTACTTCTAAGACACTAGCGCACCCTCCTAGATGCCAACAAATCCCTAGGATGGCAGCATGCTAGGAGGATGCTAGAGAAAAATCACCTCTTGAATTAATGTGTGGGTCCCTAAATGCCAACATGTGGACTAGGACATTGGCATGCACATGTTTCTACTTTTTGCACTTAATGTTTTACATCTTTCTATGGGTGATCAACCCATAGTTAAAATGTAGTGTAAACAATTACACCCTAGGTCAATTTTGCAATTATGTATGATGCCCAATGCATTTATGAAAAAATCCATAATCAAGATTTTACGATTCTGACTTCATGGATGGCAGTGACAAAGCATTGACAAAGCATTCATAGTTTGTGATTTGAAATTAAGAGAAAATTGGTTGAGCTACATTGTGATATGTAGACATTTGCATGGTGCACAAATGTCCCACAAAATATGAGATTCAAATGAGAATATTCTATAAATACTATTTGTGATGTGTGTCCCAATGCCCAAACACAACTATAATAGATATTCCTACCCATTCTATGAACAAAAATCTCTTCTCTCTCATTTTCATGTCTTGATACTCACAACTTCTTGGTCATTCTTAAATGTTTGAAGCTTTTTATTATTTCTGAAACTCTATCAAAATTATCTCACAGGAGCAAATACTCCTCTTGTGCATGACCTTGTCACACCCACCATATCAAGAGAGGGGCAAAAGGTATTGGTAATGATCTCTTTCTTTTATTTCATCGATATCATCTATTAATGTACTTAATTTGATCACATCTAGTATCTTTAAAATGTGATAGGGGTTCTCCTCCACAACAAGGTTTGTTTCTATCATATGCCTATTTTATTTCATGCATTTCCATCTTTTTTGGCTATTTCTAGAGTTGGAAACACCAAAATGGGGGTTTGACTAAGGAAAAACCCTATGCAGCCCCAACTTTTTCCCCCTCTCCATGTGTGCAAGGGTTGGTCAAGTTAAATGGATAAAATATTTCACTCTGACAATTTTGGACCTTATTTATATAGAGGAAAGCATGGTTGCATAGACATCCTCATGGCACACTAATGTCTGAGCTGATATTTTTCCCAATTGGTACCACACTCTACATATTCTATTCTTTCCATTTCTATAGATTAAACAAATTTATATTTCTATATATACAAATTATTTAAGATTTTCTATTATACACATTGTCAAACTTAGCTTAGATTTTAGATTTAAAGCATTTCTATTTCTAGTTCACTTGAGACAGGTCAATTAAGGTAGTTGAGAGATAAATTGTCTCCTTGAGATCTCATCATCTTGAGGGTAGAAAATTCCCTCCTCTATAAGACTATTATTGTGTTATTCATACCTTTTACAAATATTTTATGTTTTCTAAAGTCCTCCATGATCCCCAATATTTCCCTATCTAAGAAGCACAAGAATTTCTGATAAAACAAGGTAAGAAAGCCATCAAGACTAGGGGATTGTAAAGATGCATTTCAAAGTTCACCCATTTCAATTCATCTTCTATGAATGGAGATATAGTAGAATGTTCTATTTATTCTATATTAGGTTCAAGATGAAGCACGTAGCACAAACCCCATATAAACATGATCCATATTTCCATCGGATGCTAAGAATTGTTTGAAGAAGACTGTAGCCTCATGTTGCACTTTCTCTGGTGAGGAGATGCATTTTCCTTCCATGTTTTTGATGGTTTTTATTATGTTCTATAAAACATATTTTCAGTTGATTTGTTGAAGAATTTAGCATTTAAATCCCCTTCCTCTAACTAGACCTCTCTAAATGTGAAGCGCCACAATTCCTTCTTCCTTGCTAGAATCTCCATATATTTAGCTACCAAATATTTCTCCATTGTGTAATCTACCTAGAACATCTCAAGTTTGATTACTCTCTCTTTTAGTTTTTCTAGTTCCTTCTCTATTTGTGCTTTCCTAGTGAATATGCTTCCAAAGGAGCACTTGTTCAAGTCCTTCAATTGTTCTTTTATGAATTAGATTTTGCGCATAAATTGGTAGCTCTTGGTGCAAATCCTCTTTGGCTCCTTCAACCACCATTTCTCCATTAATGACACTAGGTCATCCCTATGAAGCCACACCTTCTAAAATTTAAATAAGATTTTTGGTGGGTCATAATCCGCATATATGCTCAGTTCCATTAGATGATGATCTGAGTTGGAGATTGGAAAAAAATCTGGTCATAGGTAAGGAGTGATTAGGAAGCTGATACTCATTGTAAACTAATCTATCTACTTTCTTCATTATGTTGGTATATCCAACTCTACAATTTTTCTAGGTGAAAGGTCCATTTTTTGATACCTCATTAAGCCCAAAAAGTTCCATGAAGTTTTAGAAGTCTTTCATAGACTATGACTCTACTTTGATGCCACCACTCTTTTCTTCCAACCTTAGTATAGCATTGAAATCCCCCCTGAGTATTAACTTATGACTATTATGGCTTATGATTGTAGAATACAAATTCTCTCATCACAACACTTTCTCTTGGTTCTTAATTGGACCATAGATATTAAATAATAGAAACTCAATATTTGAATTCAAACATCTTGTCATAAGGACCATTCATCTGATTCCACCTTATAATAGTTGAGCTTCACGTTACTTGGCTTCCATATTACTGTTTTACCTTTGGCCACACCAGTGGCCTGAGACTAATACTCCTTTTGACCAATATTGGAATTTGTGAAAAGTTTGTGATTTTCCACCTCTATCTTGGTTTCTTGGAGAATTATAATATTTTCCATTCCTCTCTCAATTTGATGCTTACTTAAGAATCGATTTTTGGGGTATTCCAACCTATAACATTTCATGTAAGGATCCTCATTGCTTCCTAAGGGAGGGGTTTTGTCTCTTAGCATTCAACATAAAATTATTTACACTCGCGATACCTTCTTCATATAGTCCTCTAATTTTCTTATTTTATTTTCTCCTCATTTTCTTTTCTACCCTGATGTTGCAATTCAATATTTGTGATGTGGATTAGGAGATGCATCTTGGATCAATAATCTCAAGATCATTAAATTCAATCTCTTCCTTAGAGTTGAGCCCATTCATTAGGGCTAAGGCATCTATCTATGATGGGTCCTTTTCACTCGTATTTATAGTTATCCTAGAGAAAAGAGTAATCTAATTAGATTTGACTATGGCAATCACCCTATGTGCACCTTCTATCTTTGTTTCCTCCATCACTGGATTTTTCTTGGTCATATTTTCCATAATCTTGTTGGGAGACGAACATAGATTTTCCTTGATAGGTGGGGAACCATACACATCATGTTTTGGTGGGGGGGGAAGTGCACTTAGCCAAGGCAATACCATTCTTCATAGCTTCTTTGTGTTGTGTAAATGAAAACATAAAACCCAAAAAACTAATAATATTGCAACACAAATTAGTTGCAAAGAAATACAAAAGAAATTAATGAAATGACAGAATAACAAGACACAAATTTATGTGATAAAACCTCGACAATATGCCAAGGAAACATCCATGGAGAAATGTATCAATATTCCTATTGCTCAGAGAAATTGATTACAACCTACACACAAATGTTGCTCTTGAATTACAATTCATTACAATATGTTGTAGCCTTCAAAGTAGCAAGATATAAATAATATCTTCAACTTGTGTTGCACATAAAAATTCTACCTTTTTTTATTTCTTTGTTTTGTTTTGCTTTTATTGTTTTAAATCTTTATGTTTTCCCAAAGATGAGATTTTCCAAACTTTATTTCCTTTATCTTTTTCAAAGATAAAACTCCACTTTATTTCTAATTTTATTGTCATAATCCAAAAATCTCCACCTTGACAATAATTTACCTAATACTTGCCCATTCCCATTCATCACCTTTTTTGCAAGACAAAAGAAGTCAAACACCACTTCAACTTCTCTACTTGTACTAGTTTTGTTAACATGTCGGCAAAATTTTCTAGTCTATGAACTTTCTCAAGATCTACTCCACCTCCATCAATAACATTTATTATAAAATGGTATTTAATCGCAATATGCTTAGTCATACTATGATAAGCTAGATTTTTAGTTAGATTTATAACACTTTGACTATCACAAAATATAATCACCCTATCCTGCATTTTTCCAAACTCACCAAAAGGACCCTTCAACCAAATTACCTCTTTGCAAGCATCCGAGACAGCCATATACTCTACCTCAGTAGTGGATAAAGAAACTATTTCTTGAAGCTTTTACATCCAACAAATAGGTCCTACTACAAGAGTAAAGACATAACCTGATGTAGATATCCTTTTGTCCAAATCACCTGCAAAATCTGAATCAAGATAACCACAAATTGAACCACTACAACCATAAAAGTGATACAATAATCACTTGTGCCTCTAAGATACCAAATCACCCATTTCACTATTGTCCAATGCTCTTTACTGGGATTTTCCATGTATCTACTGAAAACACCAATTGCATGTGAAATATTTGGTCTCGTACATACCATCACATACATTAAACTTCCTATTGCATTACCATATGGTACATGAGACATATTATCATTTTCTTCTTTATTACTAGGACATAAACCTGAAGAAATATTAAAATGAGAAGCTAAATGGATATTTACTGGTTTCACATTTTTTATACCGAATCTTATGAGGATATTCTCCACATAGTTCTATTGTGATAACCAAAGCTTACCATGTTCCCTGTCTTTGTGTATCATGCCCAAAATTTGTTTTGCTACTCCTAGATCCTTGATATCAAAATTACTAGTCATTTGATCCTTTAATCCATTGATCTCAACTATGCTTTTTCTTTCTACAAGCATATCATCAACATATAATACCAAGATAATGAATAAACCATTTTTTTAAAAAGTAAACAAAATGGTCATACTCACTCCTTGTAAAATTTTGGCTCACCATGAAGGAATCAAATTTCTTGTAGCATTGCCTGGGAGGTTGCTTCAGGCCATACAATGACTTCTTGAGTTTGCGAACAATTTTTTTTTGTGATCTTGAACAAACCCTTATGGTTGTTCCATATATATCTGTTCATCCAAATCTCCATGTAAATTTTTTTTTTTAACATCTAATTGCTCCAACTCAAGATCAAGTAAAACAACAAGTGCTAAAATGACCCGAATAAAAACTAGCTTAACAATTGGTGAAAAAGTTTCATGAAAATCAATACCTTCCTTTTGAGAATACCCTTTTGTTACCAGTCTTGCTTTATACCTTTCAACTTTATCATCAATACCCTTCTTCAATTTGAAGACCCATTTGCAACCAACAACTTTCCTACCCTTTGGAAGTTCTACCAAGTCCCATGTATTCTTCTTCTCCAAGGTATCCATTTCTTCTTTAATTGTTATTTTCCATTTAGCATTTTCAGCACCATCCACTACTTCTTGATAACAATTAGGTTCCCCATCATTAGAAATCAAAGCAATAGATGAAACATAATCATCATATCTTTTAGGTGGATTTGTGACCCATGTAGATCTCCTTAGATCTAGTTGTGGAATTTCCACATTTTCTTGTAGATTTTCTACAGACCTCATCTTCTTCTTCAGAAGCTTCTTCTTGCTCCATGTTTTCTATATATGGATGTGTTTCCAATTGATTTTGTTGATGTTGAGGTACTTTTTCCTATTTCAAATAAACTTCTACAATATCTGATTTTGTGAGAGGAGATTCATCAAATACTACATCTCTGTTAATAATGACTTTGTGGGTAATAGGATCCCATAATCTGTACCCTTTAATTTTGTCACCATAACCAAAAATATATATTTCTTAGATTTAGGATCTAATTTAGAACATTGATATTTTGAAATAAGAGCATATCAATCACAACCAAACAAAATTCATATTTGAATAATCACAAGAATGACCTGTCCATACCTCTTTAGGAATCTTACAATCTATTGCAATCATGATAGATTTACCAAAAAAAAAGTTGTAGAGACTAATTCTATCCATAACTCTTGTTGCAACTTAGCATTACTGAGCATGCTCCTTGCTCTTTCTAGAAGATTCATATTCATGCATTCAACAACACCATTTTGTTGAGGAGTGTGAACAATGATTTTATGCCTTTCGATCCCAACTTCTTTACAATAATTTTCAAATTCCAAAGATGTGTATTCACCTCCATTATATGTTCTTAAACACTTGATTGATCTACTAGTTTTCTTTTCAACCAAAACTCTAAACTACTTAAATACATTAAACATGCCAACTTTTCTTTTAAGAATATATATCCACACCTTTCTAGAATAATCATCTATAAATGTCACATAATATGACGATCCTCCAAAAGAAATTATAGGGGATGGTCCCCAAACATTTGACTGAATATAATCTAGAATACCCTTGTATGAATTTCCTTGCTTTAAACTTCTGTCTAGATTGCTTCCCATGAACAAAATGCTTGTGGAAATTCAAATTCAAAGATTTTAAATTTGGAAGTAACTTACGATTCAACAATACTTTCAATCCTTTCTCGCTCATATGACCCATTCATTGATGCCATAAATGAGTAGATTCATTTTCTTCCTTAGATACCACTGTCGCTTCATTTATTACTATACTCCCTTCTAGCTTGTAAAGGTTTCTAACATTTGTAGCCTTCATGACCACCAAAATGCCCTTGGACACTTTTATTGATCCACCTTGACTTGTAAATTTATAACCTCCAGAATCTAAAACTCCCAAAGAAATTAAATTATTTTTGAGTTTTGGCACATTTTTACCTCTATTAATGTCCTCACAATACCATCAAACATTTTAATTTTAATGCTCCCAATCCCAATAGTCTTACAAGAAACATTATTTCCCATAAGAAAAACACCACCACCAATAGCTTGGTAAGAAGAAAACCAATTCCTATGTGGACACATGTGATTAGAAGCACCAAAATCTAATAACCATTCTTCATGATGCTGTAAAGAATTACAAATAGATAAAACTTCATCAACAGTACTTGAAATTGTTTCAATCGAATTTTCTTCCTTTTTGGAGTCATCATTGTCTTCTTTCCCCTTCAATGTCAGTTAGGTGTCTTCTTTACTCTTCCAACAATCTTTCTTCAAACAAAAACAAATTGTGCATTTCATATAAAAAACCCCTTAGAATAATAATGAAAGGAAAATATACTTTTTTAATTTTATTGTTCAAAAATTAAAAATATATATATTACAACATTAAAAAAACCTTAAAAGCAAAATAAAAACTTTTAAAAACTATATTTAATAATAATTTGATAAGAATACATTCAATATAAAATATAGAAGCAGACAAGGTATGTAAATATGACAAGAATTTAACCACTGGGAAGGTTCCTGTTAGTTCCCGACAAAGCTCTATCAGTAACTGAATGCCCAAAAAATGGCGAAAAGTCCGGCAGAGTAACAGGAACCTTCCTAGCTGTAACGCTTCACGGTTGGAAATTCCTATCAAATATTCAATGGCTTCCATCGGTTTATATCAAAACGTGGTAGAGCAACAGAAGAGACCTGTAACAGTTTCCATGTTGCTGTTGCGTCGTCAATAACAAGTATCGATAAAACTTCTGATCCCAAAGGGTCCAGCTTAAACATCACACACTAAACTCTGACCCAGTCCAAATTCCATCTCCCGTTTCCGTTTCCCGTTTGTCAGTCATTGTCATGGTTACGTTCACAGTTAGATTTTAACATTTTTTAAAATCTCTCTCCCACCCATCTAGCGGTCACAGTCAGCTAAATTTAATATTTTTTTGGCTTTGTATTCACCGCGTACCATATGTAAAAATCTCAACTGACAGATACGAGAAAGCAGAGCAGCCTCAGATTTTCAAATCGAAACTCAAGAACCATTGGAGCGAGAACCAAGTAGAGATCGATTGGTCTGGTTGAAACTGCTACATCCTGGTTGTTGAATCTGGCTCAGTGTTCAAATTCCTGCGCTAAGGCATTATCTGAGGCACAGTAAAGGAAAGAAAAAACCCTACTTGGCTGAAATGAAAAAGGCGATAGCTTAATTTTATATTATATTAATCTTCAATTTTAATTTATTTTATTTTATCATATATGCACTGCACTCCAAGGATAGTTAAACATTTTATTTTTCTTGTAAATTTTTTGTGCAATTTAAAAAAAACCCATTTTCATACATGCATTGTAAAATCATTAATATAGTCTATAAATTATGCACAACAACATAGGGTGGTTGTGGAGAAAAATATTATACTGTACATATGTTTAAAATAATAACAAAGTTATGGGTTATGGGGTTTTGTTTGACACATATTTTAATTAATTTTGTTTTATTATATCTGCAGTTCAAGGATATTTCTTATTCAGTATTTGTAGCAAAGAAGGTTTGTTAAACATTGACACAACTATTTCTTTGTGTGTTTCACAAGATGAATGTTGCATAGTTCCATGAAATCTCAAATTTCTCTGCCCTGTTGCCTAATCTCAATCTTTATGTTCTCATGAATGTAGTGCAGTTGAGATTTGACACAGAAAATAATGTTATAGTGATAATAAATCACTTTTTTAAATAGGCTAAAACATGCTCAATGAAAGAACAAACATAAATTTACATCGAAGATTAGGTGGAAGAAGCGTGTGCAACTTGTTTCTAGATACCACGTTTTCACTCTAAATCCCTACTAGATTTATTTAAAAATGCACAATATGAATCAACATATATTGTTGCTCTAAATCATACTCACAAATTATTGTTCACACATAAAAATATATATATAGAAATTAAATTTTATATAATAGCATATAGAATTATTTTATTTTATATATTAACAAAAAGAGGACTTTTTAGATTGTTGTTGCTTGGTATTTCTATTTTCATCATTTCATCTACTACAATACTAAATGATTATATCATAAATATATGCAATATATTAAACTCTATTTTAACATTTTTACTTGATTTTGATATGGACTTGTTATGTATTCAATTTTAAAGTGATCACTTAAAATTTACTCTTAATTTTTAAAAATATTTTTATAATTTTTCTTTTGTCAAAATGTTTACAAACTATTCTCTTTGACTTACAAAGTTTTTGTTTGAATTTGAATGTTATTTTATTAATTAGAGCTATAATGATATGGAAAAATATTAAGGGTTAAAATTAGGATCTCTAATGTCCTCCAAAGAAAATACAAAATTGTTTTCTACTTCATTTTTCTAAAAATTGTCATAAAACTTCCTTTAAAATCCATACCAACTAGCATCCCTTTACTTCTTCATTTGTAAGATCTAAAAATAATTTATTACCTTCTTCAATATTTTTACAAATTACTTGTAAGAAAAAGTGCCCACAAACCACATACCAATTTTAGAAAAGAAATATACAGTCGAAACAACCATGATGTTAAGAGTACCACTAATACACTTTGTGAAAATCTAACCTACAAGGCATCAAACCAATATAGTCACAATACAATATCAAACTCTTCCATAACATATGGATCAACACCATATTTCTTTGGAATAATTTTGATAGCATGACCTTGCAAAATATATTCTATACATCCTTTATCCCATGCCTCCAATGTATAGATTTAAAAAGGTATTAGAAAACCATAAAATAATCCCAAGGGCTCAAAAAGATACCAAAATATCATGCTATGAATCCTTATGCCCTTTGCATGTGTGAATAGAAAATAATTCTTACATAATCATCTTTGAATTCCACAACTCAATTTGACATAAAAATCCCAAGCAATCATCCATGAAGAAATAGTTATATTTTACACCCACTAAGGATGGAAGATGCTCTTAAAATTTCACTATTTAACCCCTCATCAATGCCTCATTACAACTATATTTTTGCATATATAGATATATACACATATATACATATATATACATATGTACATATGTATATGTATATATATACATGTATATACATATACATATGTATGACATATATATATATATGTATTTATATGTATATATATATATATATGTATATGTATATGTATATATGTATATGTATACATATACGTATATGTATATATATGTATATACATGTATATACCTCATTTTCACTCTAAGATGACACCCATGATCATATTTTTTGGGTCATTTTTACTAGAGACAAAATCAATAGCGTGGAAGGTGATATGTATACCAAAAAAAATTAATAGTGGATATGATTCAACCTTCATGTTGGCTGACAACAATGCTTCTTGTGTTATTATTCCTTGGGTCCTTCCTTTGTCAATCATTCTTTCCTTTGTACTCAAGCCAAGTTGAAGAAAGTAGGAAGCACCATGAAATATCAACAATGAATCCAAGCTACACCTCACTTGCTCTTTGTGGGCTTTGTCATGGTTGAATAATCTTTATTTTCCATTTCCATTGCAATATTTTTTCGAAAAAATAGATATAAGTAAATGACACATGAGTAGATGTGTGACATATTATTGTCAAATTGTTTTTTAAGTAAACAATTAGGTTTATTGTGACTTTTCTTAAATTAAAAGATATTTTCTTGCTAACCCAAACTAGTAGAAAAGTATAAAGTTTATTATTTCAAATCTGTAGTGAATGAAACTTAGAGTGTGATTCACATTTGATATTTGAAAAAGGACACTATATAAGTTGTGGACATAGTAATTATTGGAATCTTGAGAGTTTCTTGGACATGATTTTCTTTTTATCTAAATTAAATTAAAAATAATATGAGTATCAAGGGTGAAGTTCAAGAAACTATATAAAGACCCACCAAAATCATGATTTGCATGGAAAAGGTAGGTTTGGAATTTTGAAGTTTGATTCCTATACAATCTTGAGGCAACTTTCAGAGGGAGAAATTTTGAAAATAAATTGGATATCTATTTGGAGAAAAGATTTATGTTAAAATAGATATCAATTAATTTTAATGCAATTTGAAGCAATTTTTTAGGTAGATCTTGAAAATAAAATAGATATCCATTTTTTAAAAATAATTATTTATTTCATTTTAACTTGAACAACACAAAAATAAATAAAAATAAAAGCCTAAAAAGGGTTCAATGATTTTGGCTAACGTTCTCATATGATTCTTTCTTCTATTGTCATTGTTTGGCCCATCATGATTTTGCACTCCCCCTAATAATAAGTAATGAAGTGCAATAGTAGTTGATGATTACCAAATTGTTTGAAAAAATAAAGAAAGTGATCTAATAATCTCTACATAAATCCCAAATCCAATAGAAATGAATCAAACCTCTAAGATAACCAACAAAATATAAAGAAAACCTACAATTAAAACCAAATCCTTCTTCGAACACCAACATCTGCTCTACCTATGACAAGTAAGACCTTCTTCTAAAACCTCAAATGGACAAGTCATCAACATCGAGCCATTCAATCCTAATGTAAAACATTGTAGAAATAGGTTTAATATTCTTAAATAGAAGGATAACTAAACTCACAATCATTCATAAAATAAGGGATACATATACACAAACCCACTAAACATCTCCAATACTCCTCAAACCAGTCCAGATGCACCTAGGAAGTACTACATATTTATCTTCCTAGTCCAATGGTATATTATAATCAATTTTTTGGATTAATAACTCTTTAGAGATCCATGAAGGTGGCATGCAATTGATTTGACATCACATATTTTTTCCATATTGGTTCATTAGGATAACTAATCTAGAAGAGAGTAGCCCAACTTGATTACCAAGCTATAAATCATTAGCCAATGGTGCTATGTCTAATGATGTTGTTAGACTAAAAATACTACAGAGGCATAAAAACCATCCAAGTATTCCAATTTCCATTACCTTAGTTTGCCTCTATATTTTGTAGTTTAAATGTCAAAAGGCCACACTACTTTTAAAATAGATGTGCTGGTCAATGGTGTAATTTCATTGAGTTGTTGATTTGGTAACTCATTGAAGATGTTCTAATTTCTTATTTAAATTTTTATCATAAGGTTCTAAACTATCCTATTTTTAGGAACATAACATTTCCTTAAGTGCATAAAAAATACCTATTCCAAAGGAACAAAGGGCACAAAAATAAAAATGACTTCCTTCACGCTCAAAAAGTCATGAATTTATTGGAGCTTATGCTGCAATAGTGAAAACCATGACCAAGAGAATTATATCAAAGAATAAAATGTGGTTTCATATCACTTCATTGATGAAGGATGGAGTTATCTAAAAAAATTGAGAGCTAATTCTCTATAGCTACATTAAATGCACTCTTCAAAAAATTTGGATTCTTATCCTATAGAAAAACCAAAATTTTGGATCAAAATCATCATAATAGAAGGCAATATTGGTCTAATTAAATCTCAAGTAAGAATTTTCATTTCTCATTGTAGTGATGAACTTGTTAAAATCTAATTTATGAGTACATTTTCTAGGTCCATTTCTCTCATGAGTAATATATGTTGGATCAACTCTATCTTTGTATTATGTCATAAAAAGGTGTATGAACTCTTTCTAAGATCTTAACTATGATAAAGTAGGTTTCTATACCATTCTCTAGAATATTATTCAAGAAATTGCATAAAAAAATTATGATGGAATTCTCATCATCGTTTTCAAAATTATGATCTATTATGTTTACAAGTGCCTATTATTTTCTTTACCTATCATAATAGTATCATCTTGGAATCTATAAATCTTTCCTCTAATTTTATTGGGCATCAAATGAGGGTACTTGGGGATTACATAAAATAAAGTTGTATATATCTCTTAAGGATAACTAGTTTTTTTCATTGATCATTTCTTCTCAGATTTTTTCCTATTTGGTGTAGTACATTTTGTTGAGACATGACTAATCTTGTTAATATAAAGTAAGATCCAAAGCTATATGCTTTAGGTAGGGATATTAGGTCTTAGGTTTTGGTCCTTACACTACATTTATTTCTTATTGAGAAAGTTGAACTTACTACAATTTACTTTATTATATAAGTTACTAGTGTCTTACTCTAAGTCCATCTAACAATTCAAATATTTTATCTGATGTTGGTTCAATGTTTTTATTATCATTTTCATCATATTCCTAGGCATCATAGAATTGTGTTTCATGATCAACACCATTATAAAAATGGGTAGGACAAGTAGAATGCAAGCTATTATTAGGATTTTCCCATCACTATCATATAATTTTTTTTTTACTTATTCATTATACATTTCTCCCTAATTTTTTCCTTAAATATTTTATCCTTGGCTTCTATGATTGAGCCATTGTGACCCTTCTCTATTGATAAATATATTATTAACGAAATCATTTATTTTATACTAGTCTCTTAAACATACAACATGATTTTTTTCTTCCTTCTATACATCTTTCAAGTTCATAAGAGAATGCTTCTACCACCACCAGTATGAAGAAAATAGGGCCAACACTCTTAATTCAAGAAGAGATAACATGATAATTGTAGTGAATAAAATTGTGCAAAGGCATTAAAATGGGTATGTAATGTACCTTAAAAAGATGAATATATTTAATTTATTTGAAATTTATTTCATTTGTTGGCACTCTTACCAATAATTCTATAACTATGAAGTATAGTTATAGTTTAATTTTTTACACTGCAATTTCAAATTATTTTTCTCGTTGTCTTTTATCCCATTTTTCCTATCTCCCATCTACAATGATTATTCTAGTTCCTTAGAATTGATAGAGATCTCATCTATGTTTCTATTTTCATTCTTATTAGTCCTTATTAGTTCCCTATTTTGTGTTTATTACCTCATTAGTTAATGTATGATCTAGGACATCTTCATATTTTCATATCTTATGTCATTTGGCACCTTCCTTAGGATATGATAGCTATTCAAATATTCTACACTATGTACAAGCTCAAAGGTCTTATTCATGGTAGATCCTTCTTCTTTATTTTTACAAGAATGAGCACATGCTAGAGGGTGCCATTGACAAAGGGATTTTTAACAAAATATATATTTGGATAATATTGGTAACTTGGTATGATGTCAGTAATAACCACATCCTAAGTCCCTATAACATGGAAGTGTTTCTATCATTATTATGCTCATGATTTTGTGTTAGTCATGTAATCACCTCTGGATCCAATTTCATGTACATCCCTAAGAGGTTGTTAGGGTGTAACTTTTTTTGTCTAGAGTGCATCATTAGATATTTTGTACTAAGGTTGATTTTTTTCTAGTGTGAGTAACTAATGAAATCAAATCTAAATGAGGTACAAAGATTGCTGCTCCTATACCAATTTGATGGGATAAAACCCAAACTATAGGAAGAGACTACAACTACAAACCAATTTGATCCAGATAAAATAAACACACAAAGGTTGTAGCTCTGATGAAACAAAACAAAAAAAACTACAAATACTAAAGGAGGGGACAAACAACACTTGAAAAAATATATTTTTTATTTATCCTAATAAATATCACTTACAAAAAAATTCACAATTAGATTACAAACAAGTTTCCTATAGTTGTCTGAAGCTATATGTTGTTGATTTTTTGCAACTGTAAAGAGCTACTACATGACTACTCTTTCTGGAGCTGTGCTTTATTCTTCAAAAACTTTGTTGCTGCTACAACATTCTCTTCTCTACACACTTTCTAATGTTGCATACAAACTCATTTCTCATTCCAATCATTCTTTTGTTTTGTTTGTTATCATCTTTCCCATACAAAAACTCCACTCACTTTCAAATTCACCTACCTCATTTACTTCCTAGCCAACCAAAGAACTACCACTGTAGATGTCATGTGGAAGAAAAGGATAAAGATCCCAAAAATATTTCTTATGGGAGGCTTTGCAATTAATTCTTCCAAGCTCAGGATTAACAATAAATTCCAACAGTAACATCATTAATTTCCTTTGGATCCAATGGTTCACACATGCTCAAGAAGGCTAGAATATGTTTCATGAGTGATGTGTCAACCATTCAATAAAAAAAATATTAACAACCCATTCACACTTTTTTTGTCTTCTAAGATCTAAATACTATGGTCATTGTCTAAAGGTTCTATATCATCTAACAAAAAACCCACTTCCTATTCTTTTAGAATATATTAAGCCCATATGGAAATTACACTAATAGGGACACTCAAAAGAATTTTAAAAACCAAAGGAATAATGAAAACTATTTTTTTTATAATGTGCCAAACCCTTTAATCACTTCCATATCCAATGCCTAGAACTAAATAGAGCCCCCTCCCTTTCCACCTATGTGGCTTTGAATGGCAATAATTAACAACAATAAAATCATAAAGGCTTTGTGACATGCTTGCACATCACTAGAGGATTCTTAATTAGACGCCACAATTGTGTTGCACTATTGAGTGCTAATAGCACATAGGCACATACTAGTTCCACTCATCTCTCTGTTTATATTATGTTTATCTTGAATAATATGAATATCATGAGGAAATGTGGTAGGATTTAACAATCCCTTATTAAAGTTGTTAGAGAATTATTTTTGATGCATCAACTATTATATTGTCTTTGTGTCCAATAGCTAGTGCACCTTTGAAAGGTAGTAGGATTTGTTATTGGTTTTATCTATTGTGTCATTTTTGGTGATCTTTTTGTATTATAAGTAATGATGGGTCCCCTCCTATTATTTTTAAGGACTATAAAGGATAAAGTAAGGGAAGAACTATATCATCATGTACATATTGAATTTTCATGTAACTCTAAACAACAATCATTCTAAAAAAATTCACATTGTGCTATTGGTTGAATCCCAAACACCATTAACTAATGAAACATAAGATTTTTAGTGTGTTTCCTCTGTGAGTCATTCTCCATAGTGGGGTACATTTAAAAATAATTAAGGATCATTCATTAGTTGGTGTACATATTACTTCTCAAATCTAAATTAAAATGGTGGGCATTCATATCTCAAGCAAATGAACTTGTTTATCTAAGTTTCCATGTAAATTTCCTAGCATGATTAAATCACTAATTTTCCATTCTCTCAAGTCTCATATGTAGATGTTTTATTTTTATGACATAAATAAAATCATTAAGATTACTGATAGGTTATAATATAGTAGGCCAATTCATGCTTGTAACACTCTATATACTTATTATTTTCTAATTTTAATGGTTCTTCTCATTATTTTCATATTCTTAACAATTTGTGAATCTATAACTATGCAATATCATTTGATTACAATAAAATGTATTGATCAAATTCATCTCTCTTCTATTTACTCATTGATATCCTTGTGCTTATATTATGAATGTTTAACTTATTGATTCATTTGATTATTTTTATGTAAATCAATATAGGAAAATAATCAATTTATCTTAATATTGTTCCTATTAGCATTTATTTGAGTTGTGGAAGTCAAAGATGATTATGTAAGATTTATTTATTTATATTAAGATGGCTTCACAAATTCGAAGGTCATAAAAATTCATAACATGATATTTTGGTATCTTTTTTAGTCCATAAGATTATTTTGTGATTTTCCAAGACTTTCTTAAATCTATACATTAGAAAAATGAGATAAAGAATGTATAAAATATATTTTATAAGATCATGCTATCAAATTTATTTGAAATAATGTTGATCTACATATTATGAAAGAGTATGATATTGTATTGTGACTATATTGATTCAATGCCTTGTAAGTCAGGTTTTCACAAAGTATACCGACCATAAGAATTCCATTGATTGAGCTTGTCTAGAAGAAAACAAAACGCCGAATAAAATATACTCTGGTTATGAAGATGCAGCTTATAATGTCCTTTACGGCGACTGCTTTCTGTACAGTAGGAATGGTTGTGAACAAGGATTTCCCGGCTATTGGGAGGGAGGCCAGGGCATCCGATGTGGGGGAGTTTAAATACTACATGATGCTGGTGTGGAACGAAATCTGCTGCCAACTCTTCTTCATTGGGTGTTTGGAGTCATCTTCTTTAGTACTTTCTCTTGAGTGGTGTAATTATTGTTGTTTTTATCCCTGTGATGGAGATGCTTGCAGTGATCATCTACCATGAGAAATTCAATGGGGAGAAGGACATGGCTCTCATGTCTTTGTGGGGATTTGCATCTTATTTGTGCAGGGAGTATAAGGAATCCAAATTACAAACAAGCAATATGCCAGATCAGGAGCACCCACGAGGCACTGCAACCCCCAGCAAGAAGAAGAAATGACTAAGCTGGTTGTTGAAGAAGCCAAGTCTAAACAAAACTCCATAACCCAGAACTTCGTTATGATTTTAAACATATGTAAAGTATAATCTTTTGCTCCACAACGACCCTCTTTTGCCGGGCATAATTTATAGACTATATTTTTGATTTTACAATGCATGTATGAACATGGGTTTTGTTAAAATTGTGAAAATTCCTATTGCAGTCACTGATTATTAATCTCCTATCTTAAAAGATTATTTAACTGCTGAAAACTAATTCACAGCTAATATCGAAAAATAACACAGCTGCAATTTCACTAATAAAAATACGGAAATAAATGCGTAACACAATGAACACAATATTTTCGGACAAATTGTCCCTGGAAAAACCCCTAAGGGAAAACCAGTTCTACAGATGAGGAATTATATTAACTTCAGCAAATTAAGAGATACAAAGATTCCTTGCCTCTTACTGGCAGAACTCCGACAATCTCCCAACTTCCCACTGATATTCCTCCGCTACTATCCCCAACGCTATCACTACGCCCTTGCTAACACTGCAAGACTGTTTTCTATCACTGCAAACTCACAAACTCATTTGCTAGCACTGCAAATGCTTCTACAAAAACTTCTATTTTCTCCAAATGCCCAATGACCCCTTTTTATACTCCTCTCATTGGAAAACCAATGGCCAAGATCGATTCTCAATCGACGGTTGAGATAAATAACAACTTACCAACCACAACAAATTTGGTTGCAAGGTGTCACTAAAAGAAATCAATAATTAAATAATAATTATCACATCTCAACAATAAAATAACTATTATCTAATCCTAGCAAATGGATGAATAATTGTCCAAGCTAACAAACTAACACTCCCTCTTAGCGAGGAAGTTGTTCTGCATGACACCCATCTTATCTCTGAAGAAGATAAATTTTTCCTTCCCCAATGCTTTAGTCAAAATGTCTGCTACCTGCTCCTCTGTAGGTATGTATTGTAGCTGAACAATACCTCGCTGTACACAATCCCTGATGAAGTGATACCTGATATCTATATGTTTAGACCTATCATGAAACACTGGATTCTCAGACAATTTGATGCAACTCTGATTGTCGCAGTGTAACACAGTAGTCTCAACCTTCTGACCAAACAAAGCCACTAGCAACTTCCGAAGCCATATAGCTTCACATGTTGCCATGCTAGTTGCAATGTATTATGCTTCTGATGAACTCAGAGCCACAGACTTCTGCTTCCTGCTGAACCAAGAAACAACTCCTGATCCTAAACTGAAACAACACCCTGAAGTGCTCCTTTTGTCTATTGTACTGCCTGCCCAATCTGCATCAGTATAGCCTATCAACTTGATTCCTTCACCTTGAACATATCTGATCCCATACTCAATTGTACCACGCAAATAACGCAACACATGCTTGGCTGTTGTCCAATGCACTCTCTTTGGTTCAACCATGAATTGACTAAGAGAGTTTACTGCAAATGCTATATCCGACCTGGTGTTGGCCAAATACATGAGCGAACCAATTAACTGCCTATATAAGGTGGGATCTACATCTTTGTCATTAGATATATCTACCTTCCTCCAATTAGTGATCATAGGTGTAGACATGGCTTTGCAATCCTCCATCTCGAATCTCTTCAAGATTTCAATGCAATATTTCCCTTGACCAAGGAAAATCTCTCCATCTGTCTGCCACACCTCCATGCCTAGAAAATAGTGCATGAGTCCCAAATCCTTCATCTCGAACTCTTCTGCAAGGTCCTTCTTGCAATCCTCTATGAGCCCTAGTGCACCTGTAAGAAACAAGTCATCTACATATAGAACAAGGATGAGAACCTCACCCCCAACCACCAAGTAGAAGAGGTTAGCATCTGCCTCACTCTTCACAAAGCCCATTTCCTGCAAGTATGTATCAATGCGCTCATACCACTCTCTAGGAGCCTGTTTGAGTCCGTACAAGGCTTTCTTCAATCTGCACACGTGGGTCTCTTTGTTGTGTGCTACAAAGCCTTCTGGTTGTTCTATGTATACCTCTTCCTTTAATTCACCATTAAGGAATGTTGTCTTGACATCCATTTGATGGATCTGCCATCCCATCTGCACTGCAAATGAGATTATAGCTCGTATAGAAGTATACCTGGCCACTGGAGCAAATGTCTCCTCATAGTCTATTCCCTCCTTCTGAGAGAACCCCTTGGCCACAAACCTTGCCTTGTATTTCTCGATGCTACCATCTGCACCGTGCTTTATCTTGAAGATCCAGTGTGATCCAACTACTGACCTATCTGTTGGTCTAGGAACTACCTCCCACACATCATTCTGCATTATTGAAGTATATTCCTCAACCATAGCATCTTGCCATACCTGATGTTGTGAAGCCTCTAGATAGTTGGATGGTTCACTATCTACCAACTGCCTGACTAATGCCACATAGTCATTGAACTTGGTTGGTTCTCTCCTTTGTCTCGTACTCTTCCTAGGAGCTCCCACAGACTCCTGAGTATCCCTTTGTGTGTCTTGAACCTCACGATTCCTACTGCCAACTGTAGAGGATGAAATATCAACCTCTATATCTTCTAGATGCATATCCTGTTGCACTAGTTGCTCCATACTCTGTGAATCTTCACTACCTGAGTCTATGCTTGTACTAGTAACAGTACTTGAGCTTTGCTGCCCTTGACTTGGACTTGGAGCTTTTGTTGGCTGCTCACTCTGATCATCTGCTGGCAAATCTTTGGACCTTCTAAACGCCTTGTCCTCCATGAACTTGACATCGCATCTGACAATAATTCTTCTGGTCCCTGGAATAAAAATCCTAAATGCCTTTGAAGTTTCACTATACCCAACAAGGTACCCCTTCTCTGCAGTCTGATCTAACTTGGTACGTGTATCTCCTGGAATATGACAATATGCCAAACTCCCAAATATTCTGAAGTGACCAACATCTAGCTTTTTCCCTATGAAAGCTTCCTCTGGTGTCATCTTCCCTAGTACCTTGTGTGGAACCCTATTCTGAATGTAAACTGCAGTACTACATGCCTCTGCCCATACGTAACGCGGCATGTCCTGGTCATGTAGCATAGCCCTTGCTACCTTCGATATAGAATGGTTCTTCCTGTCAGCAACTCCATTCTGTTGTGGATTGTAAGGAACAGTCCACTCTCTCTTGATTCCTTCTCTGGTACAGAAATCCTGGAAGACATTTCCTTTGTACTCGCCTCCATTGTCTGACCGAAGAACCTTTATCTTGCTTCCTGTCGAGTTCTCCACAAGAGCCTTGAACTCTTGGAAGCGACTGAAAACCTCATCCTTGGTCTTCAAGAAGTATATCCAGGTCTTCCTGGAAAAATCATCAATAAAAGTAACATAGTACTCATATCCTCTGAGAGACTTTGTTGACATTGGTCCACATACATCCGAATGTACTAGATCAAGAACACCCTTAGATCTATTGTCACTCCTTGGAAAAGATGCTTTCCCAAACTTCCCCAACACTCATCCCTTACATACATCATCATGCTCTGTGCTTACCTCTGGAACACCTATCACTGTCTCACGAAGCAATTTAAGTGCTCTATGATGAATATGGCCCATCCTCCTATGCCATAGCTCTCCGAGATCTCTAGGATTACTATTGCTCATGAGTGCCTTAGGAGTATCAAACTGTAACCTATAAAGGCGACCACTCCTAACTCCAATAGTTATGGGTGATTTCCAATCCTTGTGTTTAATCAACACATGTGTTCCTCTAAAAAGTACATTATACCCTTTATCCTGAAGAACAGATATAGAAATCAGATTCATACCTAATCCTGGAACATGCAAGACATCATGAAGTGGAACTATCTTTCCATTCTCCCTCTGAAACTGAACAGTCCCTTTCCCAACTGGGTTGAGCTTGGACAAGTTCCCCATAGAAATCTAGATATTGGTTTCCTCCTCCTTGTAACTGGAGAAGTACTCTCTAAATCCTGTCATATGAAATGATGCTCCACTGTCTATATACCAAACACTCCGTAAGGTTGAGCTAATCATACAAGCTATGAGTGCAAACTCATCCTCCAATCTACTAGAGAGCTCCTCTGCACTTGCTGAAGCCGCCACTTGGTTCTTGCCCTTCTTATCTTTCTTCCTTTGTGGGCAATCGCTGACATAGTGGCCAAACTCATGACAACCAAAGCAATTGACCTTAGATAGGTCCTTCTTCTTCTCACCTTGAGAATTTGATCCTTTTCTAAATCCCTTCTTTGCTTTCCCTTTTCCCGCTAGGGCAACGTTTTCTTGTTCTCCCTCACTTTTCTGACTCTTGTTGTTGGCTCCATTGAAAAGACTTAGTCTAAGCTCCTCCTGAGTGAAATCACTCCATAATCGATCCCAACTCGGTAGGGTGTCTCGTCCATTAATAACTTGAACAAAGACATCCCACTGCTTAGTAAACCCATTTAAGGCTATCCTTACTAGCTCATCATCTTCTGGCTTATCTCCAACAACTGCTAACTCATCCTTGACAAGTCTAAGTCTAGTGAGGTAACTTGTAACGTCTTCTCCCTTGTTCATTCGGGTATTCCTCAACTTTTCTCTGAGAATCAACTTTCTATTAGTGGTAGCATTCTGGTACAGTTTCATAATGGCATCCCACATCTTATTCGCCGTATCTAACTCGGAGATATGCGGAACAATATGATCCTTGACACCATCAAGGATAATCCTCCTCGCCTTGGCATCCTCTTTTTTGTATGCTACGAGTTGTGTTGCGTCTGTAGGTATAGCTACAACAATGGTAACATAATCCTTGATACTATTCTCTTCCAACAATAAAGAAAGTCTAGCCTTCCAGACACCAAAATTCGAGACACCATCTAATCTGTCCTGATCTCTCAAACTAGCTGAAGCCATCTCAAAGGATAAAAACAATAATAATTTAAAAGATCAAACTAGGTTATAGAAACCCTCAATTTCTTTCCTAGGGCAAACCTTTTCTACCCTTAACACAGCTCTGATACCATGTGAAAATTCCTATTGCAGTCACTGATTATTAATCTCCTATCTTAAAAGATTATTTAACTGCTGAAAACTAATTCACAGTTGATATCGAAAAATAACACAACTGCAATTTCACTAATAAAAATACGGAAAAAAATGCGTAACACAATGAACACAATATTTTCGGACAAATTGTCCCTGGAAAAACCCCTAAGGGAAAACCAGTTCTACAGATGAGGAATTATATTAACTTCAGCAAATTAAGAGATACAAAGATTCCTTGCCTTTTACTAGCAGAACTCCGACAATCTCCCAACTTCCCACTGATATTCCTCCGCTGCTATCCCCAACGCTATCACTGCGCCCTTGCTAACACTGCAAGACTGTTTGCTATCACTGCAAACTCACAAACTCATTTGCTAGCACTGCAAATGCTTCTACAAAAACTTCTATTTTCTCCATATGCCCAATGACCCCTTTTTATACTCCTCTCATTGGAAAACCAACGGCCAAGATCGATTCTCAATCGACGGCTGAGATAAATAACAACTTACCAACCACAACAAATTTGGTTGCAAGGTGTCACTAAAAGAAATCAATAATTAAATAATAATTATCACATTTCAACAATAAAATAACTATTATCTAATCCTAGCAAATGGACGAACAGCTGTCCAAGCTAACAAACTAACAAAAATTGCACAAAAAATTTACAAGCAGAAGTAAAATGTTTAACTATCCTTGTAGTGCAGTGCAGATATTAAAATTAATTAAAACTGAAGATTAATATAATATAAAATTAAGCTATGGCCATTTTTCATTTCAGCCAAGTAGGGTTTTTTCTTTCCTTTACTTCAGATAATGCCTTAGCGCAGGAATTTGAACACTGAGCCAGATTCGAAAACCACGTAGCAGTTTCAACCAGACCAATCAATCTCTACTTGGTTCTCACTTCAACCGGTTCCTGAGTATCGATTTGAAAATCTGAGGCTGCTCTGCTTTCTCGTATTTGCCAGTTGAGATTGTTACATAAGGTACGCGGTGAATACAAAGCCAAAAAAAAATATCAAATTTAGCTGATTGTGACCGCTAGTTGGACGGGAGAGGGATTTTTAAAAATGGTAGAACCTAACTGCAAACGTAACCATGACAATGACTGACAAACGGAAAACGAAAACAAGAGATGGAATTTTGACCGGATCAGAGCTTAGTGTGTGACTTTTAAGTCGGACCATTACGAAGCTTCCCATTAATAATGGTTCCGTGTTCTTAGATTTTTTATGTTTTTCACATTTCGTCGTTGGTTCGTATATAAGAATTGAATTTTCGCAACGCGCATAGGAAATGATATTAAATAGTAGGAAGATGGACGGAAGGGTAGCAGCAGTTGCTTGTCGCCGTTCGCCAAATATCTTGGAATTAGCTTCATTTGCATGATTCTTCTCACCCTGACTATTGCCATATATAGACCTTTCTCCTGTAGTACATATTATTATTCCACTGCTTCATTTATTCCTCCTTTTTGCACACGCTCAGGAAGAAGCCAACTTACATCTCGCTCACAACGGCCATAAGCCAACTTACACGCTCAGGAAGAGCCATCAATATTGTTTGCTTAGGTTTCTATTTCTTAGGTACTGAACCTTTTTGGTTTCCCAGGTCACTGCTTAGTGCCTAGTAGCTTCCACGACATAATGGCTTTCCAAGCTAACGAGGATCCCTCTGCCATCAACGACGTTGAAACAGTCTTAAATGAGCTGTCTGGAGAAGAAATACATCAACTGCTGAAAGCCCGGGAAGACAGATATGATGGTGTAGAAGTTGACATACAAAACATGCACAACGCTGTTCGTTGATTTGCATCTTCACTGAAGGCCTCGCTTTCTCAATGGGCATGCCAGGTGAGCGCTTTCTTTTCACTCAAACATATGAAACCGTCAACAAATGTAAAAGACAATAAAAATAACTTTAGTTCATACTTGTTGGCTGTGAAGGGGAAGAAGGCGGTGTGGATTAAAGTGCCCAAGCAACAGGCCAGACTAGTTCCGGTTGCGATTGAGGTTAGCTTCTCAGAAAATCACTACCACGATTGACTTTTTATGCTGTTGAACCATTTGTTGTGAAATTAACGTCATGTAATATTTTTATAAATAGTATGGAGTCACGGGTATATGCTATAATGCAATTTGTATACTTTGTCGTGAGTTGCAGGAAGGATTTTGGCATCACAATGCAGAACCTTCATATGTGATGTTAGTGCTTTGGATTCTCAAAATCCATCTACTATCCTTGATAATGCCTCACATCAAGTGGGAATTGCTGCTTTTGTACTGAACGACAAGGAAGAGGTAACCATGCATGTAACTGAACTTTTAATCACACCAAATTGAAAGACATATATGCTGTATATATGTTATTTATTCTCGTGTTGTATTTCTTCTGCTCTATGTGACTATCAGAAAATATTGAGTCCTTCAAGTGTTTACATGTTAAGTAGGATTTATTTTCTTACAATCATGTTGATGGAAAAAATAATAATTAGTAGATTGACTACTTATAAATGTTATTTTGAAGCACCATCAAATCCAACAAATGTTAAAAATCTAACTTAAAATGCTGGCCAAAGCCTTGATCTGTTTGTCGTATTGTTTTGTATAAGAAAGCTTGTGCAGCCGGTTTATTGTGGTCAACGTACTACTGTCCAACCATTAACTTGAATCGGTAAATCTTATACATAATTTATCATGGCAATGTGAATGCAGGTTCTCGTAGTTCAGGAAAAGTGTGGACCTTTCAAAGATTCAGGGCTATGGAAAACGCCCACAGGAAGGATTAACCAGGTATGAGGTTTAAATTTACATATATCAAGCCCAGAGTAAATATATTTATGACATTGTAGTTTTTACATGAAATTAAGAGCAAACACAAATATATTTATGGCTAATCTCTGCTTCATAGGGGGAAGGCATTAAAGAAGGGGCCATAAGAGAAGTTAGGGAAGAAACAGGGGTAAACGTCACTTGTCTCAACTCTTTTCTCTGAATTGTGATTTTTCATTTCATTGTACTCCTTTATAATTAGTCGAAGGCGTTCTCTCTTTGAAGTCTCTTCAGCAAAATCTGAATCGACGTTTCAATTTTAGGCCGAAGGTATGCAAGACCATACATTTAATCTACGCCATCCTCATATATTTCATCATTCGTTGTTTTCTCCTCTGGACATCAGACCAATCACAAAACCCACACGGACTGAGCAGAATATTTTCTATTATTTTTTGTTTTACTGCAGTAAAGGTACTTCATCATTTTTTCATGTTCCCCATTTACTAGAATTGATTGACAAGTGGCGGGGCTTAAGTCAGCATGACAACTCTTTCTTGATTCAGTTATTTCCTCGAACGAGGCACCGGATTTACAGTTCATGGATTATAGGATCCAGAGTGTTAATGTCATAGCATGAAGTATTAGATAGCTTGCCAAAGATCAATACACACCTTGCCCACTGTCGAGAAATAGATTCACTTCAAAAGATATTAATGTTAATATTAAATTATAACTTAACATATTATAAAATCTATAATATATAATTATTATATTATAATTAAAATTTATTTATATAATTAATTAAATTCTTTTATTAATTGTATTTATTAATATAATAATATTATATATATAATATTTAGACCATTAGTTATATATTTATAATTAAATTAATATTCAGTTTTTTAAAAGTTTAAAAGTGTTAATAGTTATTATTATTATTATATTTATAACATATTATAAAATCTATAATATATAATTATTATATTATAATTAAAATTTAATTATATAATTATCTCTATCTCGTTATCTCTCCATATTTCTACCCCTATATCTCTCCCTATCCGTTTCCTCCATCTCCATAGCCATCTCCATCTCCATCTCTATCCTCCTCTCTATATCCTTACCTCTATCTCTCCCTTTTTCTAACTCTATATCTCCCTCTCTCTCTCCTCTCTCCTAATTGCAAACATAACATGCACTTGTTGGTAATGGAGGCTAATTACCTTCATGATTCATAGGTGTTGTTTCAGTAGTGTTAAATCCCTGTAAGTGGATGCATAGTTGATTTGAAGCTATCAATTCTCTGTTGAAACCTTTGTTGCACAAACAACATCATTTTCTAAATGACCTACCAATTAAACTCGTGTAGTGCACAAATGTATACAAAAAATATATCATTTTGTTCCTAATTTAACTTCCATACATCTTTTATCTTTCCCAAGTTATCTCTCCCTCCCCTTCTCTACCTCCATCTCCATCTCCATATCTATCTCTATCTTCCTCTCTCTATATATCCCTTATCTCTATCTCATTACCCTTCTCTCTCTCTCTCTCTCTCTCTCTCTCTCTCTCTCTTCCCTCCTTTATCTCTCCCTCTCTTTCTCTTCCTCCTCCCTATTGCAAACATAACATGAGCCTATTGGCAGTGGAACATAATTAACTTCCTTATTCAAAGGTTTTATTTCTATCATGTTTGGATCCCTATAAGTGGATGCATAGTTGATTTGAAGCTATCACTTCTCCATTGAGACCTTTGTTGCACAAAAACATAATTCTACGATCATGTACTACACAAATATATACAAACAATAACCCAATTTTTTTTCTAATTGACCTTCCACACCTCTTCGACATATGCACACCAAGATGCGATTGCTAGTTTAAAATTTTCTTGAATTTTACAGATTGATACAAAATTTCTAGAAGTGGTCGGGTTTAGGTAGAGAAAACATTCATCATAAATAAGTAGCCTCACTGTTTTTAATAGTTTCCTAATTTCTACGAGGATGGGTGTGTTTAATAGATTAATCTTTTGCCTATTAATTGTTGTTGGTGGGTGAACTACAAGGATGGTCACAATGCCCCTTTTGGAAAATCGGATCTACTTTTCGTGTGTATACTAAAATCACTTTATTTTGGCATTGTTGTACAAGATGTTGAAATTTCAGCAACAAAGGTATGTATTTGATCGTAAGGTATTACTTTTTTTTTTTTTATTATTATTATAATCAATATCAGAAGTAGTCTATATATATATATATATATATATTCTTTATTATAATTTTCTACGTATATTGAGCATAGATATTTACATTTGGTAAGAAATCTATTTTCACTAGAAAATAAACTAGCTATTGCACTTTAGGTGTGCAATGGGTTACGCTGAATAAATTGTATGGCATGATAAAATAAAATTTAATATTATAAATTTAATAATTCCATTAACACCTAAACTTTAACCCCTTGATTTATTTATATATCATAAAAGCAAAAAATCATTATGAAATATCTCACCAATGTTATCCAATGTGTAAAGGACCTCACTTAATATTAGTTATATAAAATAAAACTTTTGTGACCAATACATTACCAAAAAAATCTCTAATGATGACATTGTCGAGTATAAGACATTAAAAATATCTAATGACCACATTATCGAGCATAACACATTAATTACAATTAGCATGATTGGTAAACAACAATAACAATAATCCTATGTTGGTAGTCCTTCAGTCTGTGCTTCATGCCACCTAGATTCCCAGAGAGTGTAGGTGTTGTGCAAATTGCTCTCATAAGACACATGCTTCAAATAGTCAATGCATGTTGGAAGTGGAACAACTCTGAGAGGGGGGGGGTGAATCAGAGTAGTATATCTTTTAAAAAGTACTAAAACACCTTATGACATACAATGCAGACGTGACCCTTTTAGGTCTTAACTAGAATGAGAAATTACATAAGCAGTAGAAAATATTTTGAAAGATTAAGTGGATAACACAATCAACTAGAACACAATCCTTGTTAAAGCATAATTTTATCGTTCATATAAGGTTGAATGAACAAATTTTCATAATTCTTTCTTTAGCAGGGGTATTTAGATTTTCAGATGACAGTACATAATACTTAAATAACAACAAAACCAAGAGCATTAAGATGAAGCTGAACAAAGATACAGTTTCAGAGCATTTTGAAAACAAATCTATTTCAGCATAAATGGTAGAAGGAAAGATTGTGCAAAATAGACCTGAAATAATATCAAAGAGAGGCACAAAAAGATGTCGAGTGGAAAACCCTCTTAGGGTAGAAAAACCACTCCAAAATTTCTTGTAGGCTTGATCTCTAAAACTGATTACAATATTGTTCCGGGCACCAACTCAGTCACTGAAACAATCTAAAGCACCCACTTCAATAGGAGTACCAACTCCTTTTCAATGTTTCTTACTACATAAACTTTGCAAAGTAAGGACCTTACAATTGCACTATGTGTGCAATCCTAAAATCTCCACAGAACAAAATATGTTTCAATAATTTCAAATACACAATGTACTGACTGCAACAGTACAAGAGAATAATCTCTTTTACAAAAATCTAGATATGAATCTTTGTTATAGAAACCAGAGACAATATAAACAATATATCTCTCCTCTTTACTTTCTTTCTTTCGACAAGAATTCACTCTACCTTTCTCTCTCCAAGTATTCACTTTTTCTTAAAATCTCCATCCCATAATGGCTTACAACCAAACATTTATATGAAGAAATAAAACAGTTATTCTTTTCAAAACCCGTACCAACATATAACCAGGGTTTGTTACAGATTTGAAAACCATGCCATATAACCAAGAAATCCATGCTAAGTTTTTAATGATATGCAAAGAGGTTTCGAAAATCATCTAAACAAATAACACCCTTGAGTAAAGGTTAGGTTACACAAACTATTGAACCAGAATTCCAATAAACCCTTTAACAAACCAGTTAAGATTAAGATTAGAATAAAACCTCTTGAAATGACAAACAAATACCTGTCATGGTGGCCAAACCTTTAGCACTTGATTAGATAGAAAATTCATAACGGTCTCACTGAGATTCGTCCAATCTTTAGCTCGAAAACAAAAGTCCATAATAAAAATCGTCACTTTCCAAAGCTCTTCCATCATTATTCCTTTAGCTTGAGCCAAGGCTCAGCAAATAGAAGCAGACTAAATTTTTCAATGGTGGCACAGCTAGGGTTCAGTTGTTTGCAAAACAATGAAATGACAAGCGAAATACTCACTTTTCCCTATTTCCTTTACCATCGAGTCCCTTAGTAAAAAAACATAATAATTTGGAATCCGACAACATAATACTACACTCAAAAACTATCATTCCAAGTCATCATAGAGTCGCTGCCAAAGATTATTATTCTAACATTTGACTTTCAAAGTCATGTGACTACCAAAGCCAAAGTAACATGTGTCAAAAGAAACCTGATAAACAACAATGCTAAAGATGTCGATCACTTTAAGTGATGCATACTCCTTAATAAATACGTGACAAGGTGACTTATCCAACACAATATTCTGCCTAAATGCTTAATGTTAAGCATTTTAAATAACGAGTGAAAAAGATATGGTAAGTCTTATAAAATGCCAAGCAATACCATTGCTTATTCACCTTTGTAAACTAATGCAACATATATTTGTCTTAATTTGAATAAAAAACAAATGAACTCCATGGAAGGAAAATCTGATTGTGTATCAAAACAATATAAGGATCAAACATATAAACAGATATCACCTGAAAGCCAATACCATAACCCAACACCTGTATAAGCAAGATCTGCACATGAAGCTCGACATGATCAGTATCACAGGATAACACTATCCAAAGCTAAAATATTGAAGTGAACCAAAGCATGAATCAGGTTTGACATCAAGGACAACAAAATGCCATAGAAGAAGTCCAACAATGCATGCATATTAATTCAGGGAGAATTTCAAGGGAGATAATAGAGTGCTCGATTAGGTCTTTGCATAGTCCTAACTTTCAAGATGGTTGTGACATTTTCGAAGAAGCTGGTAGACCCATTTGCAACCTTCTTCATCTTTCATCTATTGAAAGGATCAAGACTGCAATGTAAGATAGGAGATGATGGAGCAGAGTCTCAAGGAAATTGTTTGGGGCTCTTTAGACAAGAAAGAGCCTTTTCCAACAGAGATTTCACGAAAGGATAGTTTGACAGAGGCAAGACGGATTGCACGCTTGCATGAAGCTTCACAGAGATGAGCTTGCGAAGTTTCTATCTAGAGATGGGAAATCTATGATGGAAGAGCTCATGGCTCTCGTGATTCAATGGGCTAGGATAAAGTTAGTCTATTTCAAAAGTTAAAGATACAAATATTTTTCCAAAAATCCATTTTGTGCATATCCTGCAATCATTGCATTCCATGAGATAACCTTTGTTTGAGTCATTTTGTCAAACAATTCATGTGTCTTTTCTATGATTCCACATTTTGCAGACATGTTTACTAGAGAATTTACAACTATAATATTTGGAAAAATCTTTATTCCATGATGTTTTGATAGATGTTGATGACTCCATAGTCTATTCCAAAGCTCCCATTTTGGCACAGGCAGAGAGGATACTGGTGAAGGTTGTGGGATATGGCTTTACACCTGCCAATTGCATTTTCTTGAAAGTTGCACGAAGTTAGCCTAGAATTCATTACAGTCCATGAAATGACATATTTTTCAGGTATTCTGTCAAACAATTCACATGCCTTGTTAATGCTTCCATTTTTTGTATGCATGTTTACTAAGGCAGTTTCAACTAAATATCTAGCAAATTTCCTCTAACCTTTAATAGTATGTAATGGTTTCATTAATATCAAACAATCTAGGAGTTTGGAGATTATTGATGTGATGTGCTAGTTTTGCCTCCTCAACGGTGGAAGGAGGGATCTAGGAGGTGTTAAGGTATAATGAACGTTGAACCGAGAATAAATAATTGCATGGATTAGGTGAATCAGTTGGTTTAATTGAATGCCAATTTGTGTAATTGTTTAACCAAATTTGCTTGAATACATGTAGAATTTCCTTAAGAAATGTAGTTGTTTAAAAAAACAAAATTGGATACTATTTACATAGTTTTATTATAAAAAATATGGAAGCTCTAGTTAGATCTAATCAAGGTGAATGTTGCATTTAGGGGGTTTGGCAAGCCTTAAAATAAAGGCACAATCTTGGCAAACTTCTTCAGCAACAAGAGGGGGGAGGGAGCAAATTGAATTTTCAATCTTGGTGAGGAAAGAGCGGTGCGGAATAGAGTGGGGAGGCATGGCATAGTGGAGACCTTTTTTGAGGTTGAAATCCTTAGGATCTAAATGGATGTTGGAGAGGTTGACCATGAGTTTTCTCTCCTAATTATGAATAGGCTTGAGGGGCTAGCAACAACTATCCAGCCCTAGGAATGCACCGGGGCATGGATGCCTTCCCCATGCATCATGCCATGGCTCACTTTTAATCATTATAACAAATTATAATGTATATAATTTAAATTATTAATATAATATATATTTTTATTTTTTAATTATATAACAAATTATAATGTATATAAATAAAAAATAGTTTAAAATAATAAAAAATTAAAAAAATTATTTTCAAGAAAAGTAAAGATATTTTTAAAATAATAAAAGATATTGGTTATTTTTTTGATGAATAGGCAGATATCTATATTAATATAAAGATATAATTACAAATTCACAAAAAAGGGGCAGGTGGTAAAAAGGCACACCTCGAATGACACATGGGTAGAGCCCAGAAAAGCAAAAAATACATGGGCCCAGCCCAGAAAATCCAAAATATCACATGGGCCTAGCCCAAAAGTCTAATAACAGAAAGAAAAATTAAGCAGCCAAGGTAATGCCGGTAGATTCTGGGGGGGTCCTTGTCATCCATATTTTTCCCCCATACATCAGCGGGGTTTGGAGTGATGTCAGGAGGAGCACCCCAACCATCGTTAACTTTATCTTCATCGTTTTCTTTTTCTTTTTCCTCACGCCGTGGCGAGATTGCAAGATTCAGCCGCCAAAAACTTTTGCCACTGGAGGGCCAACCAGAGCCAGAAGCAGGCAAAGCATCAGAGGGCCATCCAAAACCACCACCACCACTCCCCAGAGTACCACTAGAGTGCCAACCCTGACCAGGATGCGGCAGAGGAGAATGAGCCCGCTTGGGAGGCTGAGAATCCTGCTGAGCAGGAGGCTGGGAGCTGGATTGGGCGGAGTCACTTCGCTTCCAGCCTCGAGAAGGTGACCAGTCGCGGGAGGAGGAGGGAGAATCAAGGATCCAAGCCATAGTACAAGGGGCATTTCCCCAGTGGTCCAGGAGAACTTGCAGGTGAGCCACTTCTAGTGCAACCTTGTTGGCTTGCACTTGAATCTGTAAGAGAACATTAGAACATATATAACTGCTTTAGCATAAAGAGACACATTAACATCTTAATGAGAATGAGCAAATATACAAGCATTTCTGTCTTTCCAGATATTGAAGAGGATTTCCTCCCTGAAAGTGTGCCAAAGCTGGGTGAACTTAGTCGGGGTTCCAGTTGGGTCCCCCAGCAGAACCATATGCCACGAAAAGGGTTCCAGCCTAAAAGGTTGAAAGAAGTCATGAATCCATGTCCAAAGTTGTTGAGCTCTGGGACAAAACCAAAAAAGGTGCTTAAAGCTTTTAGGCTGCCCACAAAAAGGGCAGCGAGGGTCAGGAACCCCCAAATGAACAAGCCGAGAACCCACATGCAAGCCTTGGAAAAGAATACACTTTGCAAAGTGGGCCAACTTCGGATTAACAATTGCAGACCAAGTGGCATCAAACCTCCTACGCCAAATATGGGCTAAGGAATTAAGAAGCCACCTCTGGTTCAAAGAGATGATCATAGGAAAATGGGGTGAAATCCACCTGTAACCAAGCCACAACTTGTAGCTCCGGAGAGGAGTATCTGGAAACCATTTCCAGTCTTTCCACCAAGGTTTGTGCCCATGAATGCCAACTTTGTGAAGCATTTCCGTCGGAATGGCACTCACCAGCCCATTGAAAGTAAGATTGTCCTAGTTTTGAAGTCTGTATTGGGCTTTAAAAGCATCCCACTACAAGAGACACATGGTAGGCCGGTGGAAGAGTTGATGCAGTGTATGAATACCCTTCTTATGAAATCTGAGGGCCTTGAGCCAAGGCAGCTTGGCCAGGGGTTGACCATTCTAAACCAAAAGGGGAGACCACCAAAGGTTATGCTGGTTGATGGAGAACCCATCACGAAATCCAACCCTGACCCAATGGAGCCAAGGCTTAATAGTTTCCCAAGAGTGCCAAATGCTCTTGGCCACAAAGGAGCCCATAATTTGAACTGACTCCCTCATAACCAGGAGGGTTTGGAGACAGATACCTTTCCAGGCGGTCCTGTGAACATGAAAACCAGACTGAATACAATGCCTAAGGAGAATCTTCAAGGCTTCATCCTCGGTGAGAGCTCGGATAATCCATTTGACACAAAGAGTAGTCCCTTGACGTTGAGTGAAGAGCAATCCAAGCCTTCCCGAGTCCTTGGGGAGATAGCAAAATTACCAAGTGACCCAGTGAAAACCCTTGTGGGTTTCAAAAGAGGCCCATAAAAAATCGCGGAGCAAATTTTTAAGCCTGTTGTAGGCAGCTTTAGAAGGAGCCCAACAAGAAGAATAGTAGACGTGGTGGCAGCCAAAATTTTAGAGCACACCTGGAATTTTCCAGCCAGCGAAAGAGGTTTCGTAATCCAATAGGCCAGCTTTTGCTCAACCTTGGAGAGCACAGCTTGCCAGAGCTCCCAGGGGGAAGCCTGAAAGGTGAAGGGGATGCCCAAAAATTGAAAGATTTCTCCCTGCCCAATCCACTTCCAGTTATAAGTTTGGAGCCACGCAGGAGTGGGGAGCACCGATTGTCTGTAGCACAAGGTCTTGTGCCATTGAATAGCAGAGCCGAAAGCAAGACAAAAGCTATCAAGGCATTCAAGGGCAACAGTGATAGAACCTTCATCCTCCAAGAGAGCGAGAAAGGAATCATCTGCGAAGTGGCCATTGACAAGCTGTTCTTGAGAGTCCGAGAGAGAGATCCCTTTAACACATTGCTGGGAGACAGGATTGGCCAAGAGATATCCAAAGCCCTCAACAGCCAGAACATACAAAGCAGGGGCAAGAGGGCATCTCTGACAAATAGAACAAAAAATACCAAAAATAGAAGACTGGCGGCCATTAATGGAAATGCAAGCCGAGGCATTAGAAAAAAGCATGCGAATAGATTGCATAAAATTGGGCCCAAAGCCCAAGGCCTGCAACATCGCAAGAATGAAAGGCCATTCAATGGGGTCATAAGCTTTGGAAAAATCAATTTTAATGAACACCACTTTCTGGTTCAACCACCAGGCCCACTCCATGCCTTCCCAAACCGCAATAATGTTATTAAGAATAAACTTGGATTTAATTAAAATAATCTGCTTAGGACGCACAACCTGAGGCAAGATGTGGCGAATTTTGAGAGCCAAGGCTTTGGCAATGATTTTATAAGAAACATTGAGAAGCGTGATGGGCCGCCAACTGCAAATATCCTCCAGATCCGCAGGCTTAGGTATGAATTTAATATTGCCTTTATTTATTAAATTGCCTAGAGAATTGGTTTGAAAGGCTTCAAGATAAACATGATGCAAATCACTCCCAACACAGTCCCAAAGAGCTTTATAAAATTCACAAGGAAAACCATCAATCCCAGGAGCCTTATCATTGGCCATGGAGGAAATGGCTTCCTTGAGATCATCAATTGTTAACAATTGTTCACATAAATTAATCTGGGCTGAAGAAAGCCTATGAGGCACAACAACAAGGCAGTCCTGAAGGGCTTGCTAGCATGCAAGCATGGGGTCTTGAGCTGTAAAAACCTGCTCATAGTGATGCACAAAAGCCTGGAAAATGTCAGGTAGCTCAGAGAGCACCTGGTTACCCTCTTTGATTGCTTTAATGCCTGGGGAAGAGTGCCTAGCACGAAGAGCCAAAAAAAACTCTTTGGAGGCACAATCACCAATTTTGAGCCAGTGAAGCCAAGCCTTGATTTGAGCGCCTCTAGCAGAATAATTATCTACCACTTGCTTTTGAGGTCTTAAATCTGCCACCCGAACTTGATGTGATGGGGAGAAAGGACTGGCCACTAAAGCCTCCATAGCCGAATACAAGTCGACAGTGGTGGCCTTGTAAGAATGCTGGTGAAAGATAGCAAGCTGGCGTCCATAAATGTGCAGTACAAATGATGGCATCATTCCACCAAGCAATCCAGCCCGTACGACCAAGAGGCCTGCACTCTAAATTCCACACCCGGTGAATGTGGGCCAGGGTGGGCTTGTGACTGAGCAAAGACGTGTTCAAGAATAATTGAGTCTTACACGTGCGAGGTTGACAAGATGCCCATTCAATGCGAAAATGAATTGGGAAATGATTAGAAAGGGTCACATCCACTAACGGCTTTACAGGCAATCAAAAATATTGAAGGAAAAAAAAGATTCAGCCGAGATCATAGCACGATCAAGGCGTTGAAAGACTCTGTCAGAACCAGCCCTGCAATTGCACCAAGTGTACCAAATGGAATGAGAATGGCAGCAACCCATATTGGGATAAAAAAGTCCCAATTTATTGCGCATGTAAAACCACGCCTCCCTTTCACCCACTGCCCAACGAAAAGGAAAGGTGCCATTTTTATCGTACGCCATTTCTACCATGTTGAAATCCCCATAAAGCAACCAGGTGGCAACTGGTAAAGAATCAACAATCCAGCGCCAAAGCAAGCAACGCTCCACGACATCATTAGAGGCATAAATATTAATAATCCTAAAGGAATGATTCTCAATATTGAGAAGAACCCAGACAGCCCACTTGGAGGGGTCAACCCATAGTCCACCACACAAGAATGCAGTCGTGGGGCCAAAAGAGTAGTAGCTCCACCACGACCAGCCTCATGCGGAGTGCAAAACATAGTACTGGCTGGCCAAATAGAGCGACAAGCCAAAGCAAGCAAGAAACCTAAAATTTTAACTTCCTGGAGATAAAGCACTTCAATCCCTAGGTAATTCTTCAATGTATTCCTAACAGAATACTTCCTGGAGAGGTCAGTTAGACCTCGAACATTCCATGAGATAAAATTCATGGAAAATCTTCCATACTTGTAGAATCCTGGTCCTCTTCACCCAGGGAAGAGAAGCTATTATTCAAAAACTCTTGTGAAACAGAACCAATCTGAATAGAAGGAGAGAATCTCCATTTTTCTGGTACATATTCACCTTCTTCCGGTGGAGGAGACGGGTTGTGAGATCACCACTGAGTCCCCACTACGGAGGACAAAGCCGGTTGAGCACACAAAACAGCCACAGGCTGAGGCATGGCCTTAGACCTGGGTTGTAAAACAATAGAAGTAACTCCTGAGGGAGTAGCTACCCCCTTCTTTGAAGGGT
This sequence comes from Sequoiadendron giganteum, assembly GCA_007115665.2. Classification (NCBI taxonomy): domain Eukaryota; kingdom Viridiplantae; phylum Streptophyta; class Pinopsida; order Cupressales; family Cupressaceae; genus Sequoiadendron; species Sequoiadendron giganteum. The sequence continues at coordinate 640,677 of CM021108.1, read as the reverse complement.
TTGAAACCAACTTAGTCAGTTCAGGGGCCTTGGGAGCCGACCCAAAACCAGACGACTTATTTTTCTAGTTGGAAACTGTAGTGCACTTTGTTTATGCCTTAGTTGAAGGCTCTGTCAGACGAGGCTTTTCAACATCCCATGACTGAGAGGATGTACGAGGAACTTTCAAAGGGCAGTCCTTGATCTTGTAGTCAGCTGACTGGCACCGATAGCACATGTTGGGCAGATTGAAATATGTGACTTTCTGGGTGTGTCGAATATCATCGATTTGAATGTCTATAGACTCTTTCAAAACCTTGGATTAATCAACTTCCACATAAACCCTCTTTTGAGGATGGGCTTGAAAGAATCTATTAGGTTCGATACAAACAACCCTCCCCAAAGAGGAGGCAATATGGTTTAAGAAGGGCACGCAAGACAAAGGTAACCCGGGAAACTCAATCCAGACTGGGATACGCATTTTGGAGTCTTCTGAGATAGTAAAATCTCGGGTCCATGCCTGGAAGACCGAACATACCAGGGCCCATGACCCAAAATAGCTTGGACATGACTAACTTTCACAAAGTAGAACAAAAAAAAACCCTTGGTCAGATTCTGGACCATATCAAGGCGGACCCCATGAGGTACCCAGGCCTTGCTAACCCAGTCTTTTAGCACACTTTCAAGGGGAGTCCTCCCAACAAAATAACCCACAAGGGTGTGTTGTTCTAGCCATTGGCAAGCAAAATCAAAATCAGGTAAAGGTAAAACTACATCAGCAGGGGCATCAGAATGCTTACTTCATGAAAGACTTTCAGAACAAATTTCCAAGGGCGTTTGTTCGGTGGGGGAGCCATTAAACTGCACCGATGAACCGCTAACACCAACAAAAATTGTTGGATTAGAACTGGTTGAAGGCATAATAAACCCCTAAAACCGCAGTAAATGCGGCCGTACTCAATGAAGGAAACAATTTCTTACGCAGGAAGCATAGTATGACATAGGAGGCGCCACGAATGACCTCAAAAAGCACAAAACCCTAGCAGAGCTCATGCAACTGACTCTTTCCTCTATTGGTTATTTTGAAAAATGAGTTTGTTTCAAAAAGTTAAATATAGAAGACAATATAGTAAATTTGGTTTGATGAAAGAAATATATTTTAACTTTCTTTATTTTAAAACTTTATATAATCATTTATTAATATTACTATATTTTCAATTTTAAAAACTATATAAATATTTTCAAATTAGTTAATAACTTTTTAAACATAAAATTTTAAATTTTAAAATAAACTTAAATTATTTAATTATTAATTATTTAGATCAATACATACATAAATAAAGAAAAAGTAATAATATATATATATATAATAACTTAAATTATATACAATATAATTTGTTATATATGTTAAGTTTAAATTATATATTTATTTTAAATTCAATATATAATTCAACAAATATATAAAATAAATATTTTCAAATTAATTAATAACTTTTTAAACATAAAAATATAAATTTAAAAATAAACTTAAACTATTTAATTATTAATTATTAATTATTTAGATCAATATATACATAATTAAAATATACATTGGGAATAGTGGGGGAATATATAGTGGTTAGATGGTTACGAGGAGTGAGGGGAGAGCGCTTGAGGTGGGAGTAGGCGGCGAGAGGGTAGGAGTTGAAGGCAAGCGATGAGAGGTTGTCACATCGGCGAAAGAGGGAATGAATGAATTTTAATGATGTTCACGAATGATTTCGGGAGGAATGCAATCAAGATCAGAAAGGCTCGAGGACGAGGTGACTTGTGGGAGGAGATCACATCACATTTAATGAACTGAATAGAATTTAGAGAACGTTGAGGGGGGTGGCATGTACCTAGCGAGGGAGGAAAGGAGCCATTGGGATCAAGGAGCAGCTTAGTTTCCACCTGAGAGAGATCATGTTGAGATGAAGGCATAGAGGGAGCTGGAGACACAACATTCACAGTGTTCTCAAGATTTGATGAAGGCACGGAGTGAGCTGGAGACAGAACATTCACAGCTGCAGAAGATGAAGACAAAGAGCGAGCCAGATCATTCGTAGCTGAAGAACTCAAGACCAAAGAAGATGAATAACTTTCGCAGCCAGTTCGAAAAGGAGAGGAAAAACTCATTAAAAGTGGAGAAAATGAGTCGGTGTGACTATTGTGAAGCTTGGAATCCACTCCAGCGAGGCCTTCTTGAGAATTCCACCTGGCGAGAACAAGAGGTAAATCGTTAGCAGCAGATGAGGAACACCTGCTTCGAGGAGGAGAGTCCACCATTACTGGGCATGAATGGGAGCTCAGAGATGAAGAAGAACATAAAACCGAGTGCAGAGAGGTGAGGAGGCACAACCGCATCAAACTGTGCTGGCAAGGGGAATCCTGCAGCGGAAGAGTAGAGGAGGAGGGAGTACAAGAATGGGGGGAAAGGAAAAAACTCGCAGAGGAGAAGCATCAGATCAGGGAGTGCTAGAGGAGATTGGCAAGAGATGGCCTGTCAAGTGATTGATTGGAAAAATGGAAGTCGAGTCAAAAAAATCAACCATCCAGATGAAACCAATCATCTCCCACCCTTGTGGAATGTGTTGCACCGTGGATGGATAAAGTGAACCAGGCTCATTTCAAATTGGATACGCCTTTGCGATAAATAAATAAATAAATTACAAATTAATTTTTTTATGTGTAATATTTCTTGTCTAGACAAGTTTATTTGATTGTGGAAACTGTGGTCTTAATCATATTTTTTATCTATTACAAATTGGCAAGAATATCTAAGAGCCACAAAAGGGCCACATAAGAACATTGGATGAAGGTGCTTTCATTGAAGGTTTTTCATTCAATGACACATTCTTATAATGACATTTTTTATAACAATTTTTTAATTAAAAAATTAAATAAACCCTTTGATCAAATGTTATTGGCCATAAATTAAAGGTACCTATAATTAAATGTGGTTAATAAATTGCAATATGCAATGTTGTAAATGAAGCTTGTCATTTAAAGAAAAGCCTTCATAGTGAGATAGTGCTTTGTGCTTTAACCTTTGTCCTATCAAATCATGTGTCAATATAATTATTGCTAGAAGAATATTCAAGCTATGGAGAAGTACTATTCTCACTTGGACATGGTTTATATCTTTGGGATTTCATTCTTGTTTTCCTTAACACTTTAAAAATATAGAGCATACAAAGGTAATCTAAGGAATAGTAATTTAGGGAAAAATCTTTGATAAGATTCTTATTCACATTAACCTTATTTAGAAATCATGTGAATCTAGCTATAAATTTTAATTTAGTGAACATGGTTTTATACTAAATTAATAGATTCTAGAATTATTAAAATTGGAGGTGATATTAATTATATTATGAGTATTAGAATTCTTCTCCTAAGGTATATGTTTTTGGTTGCACAACGTGCTCTCATTTTTCTATAGGAATCAACGCCCCCCTCTTTAAGAATCTCAATTTTAGAAAAAAATTATCGAGCGGTGACGTATGTATAAGGTCATTTGTATCATTGACCTTCTTAGTTAATGAGATAAATTTTATGTTCAAAACACTTTAAATTTGTGTCATGAAAATTTTGAATTTGTAAAATTTAGTTACAAAATACATAAATAAATTAGTTTTAAGATTGTAATGATGAACAAATTATATTTTTAGAATCATGATATTTTCCTCTACAAAACCTTCTTATTTTAGTAAATTTGGTTAATTTTTTTTGTTAGTTTTAAATATAATGTTATGGAAAAAATTCAAAATAACACTGGGCACATGATTTAACAAGTTCTAAACAATTTTTGGGACTCTTTACCACAAGCTTTCCCTTGCAATAATTTAGTGACTTTATTCTGTATCTAATGGCTTGCAACCACTCATTGTAAATTTTTGGTTTGTAATGTGGTTCATCAAATGAAACACTAGATATTCTCTACAATTGGGGTAGGTTTTCCTCTAGTGCATGTGGCATCACATCAAGATTTTCTTCAAACTTCGTCATTAATTCATCACCAATTCTATGATAACATTAGATGGCCTCACAAATAACTTTATTACCCTATAAATCTAGGTTCTCAATCTAAACACTAGTATAATTAATCAATCTTTCAACATCACGATTGCATTTTCTCTTTTCTAATGTATTTATAATTGTAGGGGCAAGAGAGTTGGCTAGGCCCAAGAGGTAATTCATTTAAGTTGTGAGCTCACTAACTTGAACCTTCTATTTTTTCTCATCTTTGTCCATTATAGCCAAGATGTTAGGAGAAAATTCTTAGAGATATTTATTCTCTCCCTCTTGTGTTATGTGGCCTATATTAACCATATATATTTTATAATCACTATGTTGCATGTTTGCTTCATCTTGATCTTCTAGAAGAGTTGCAATGTATGCAATGGTCACCCAATGAGTATCCAAACTAATCGAGGATGTCATTCTAACTCTATTTATCTTTGGTTGATGCTAGAGAAAAATTTCCATATTAGAAAATTCTTCAAAAATAGGCTAGCATATTCTTCGCATCTTCTTGATAATTGTGATTACCCATACTAGCAATATTGAATCCCCAACTTGAATGTATCTTGCAGGTACACTTTAGGTGAACTTGGATATTTCAAGGGAGTGGTGACTAGATGAGCTAGAGGAAGAGATCATAATCTCCTTCAAGATGTACCAAGTGGATGGGGAGGTAAAGGAGTCAATAAATGAGTTGAAGTATGAGACTTCTCATCAATATATCATCCACCACCATTAATTATTTCATCTTTAAGAGGGTGTACAAGTTTTTTCTTTCTTGGACATTGTATTATTTTACATATTTAATGACCAATTATTCCTCCTCAATTGTAGTTTTTTTAACATTGTATTATGGTGGAGGAGAATGAATATAAACCTATGAAGGGGAAGGAGGAGGAGGAGAAGGAACTAGAGACTAAACTAGAGGAGTGCATGGTACTTAAATTTCCTCCATATCCAATTTTTAAGTTATTTCTCTTGCTATTTCTTTTGTATGTTGTTATTCCTCTATTGGGGATCCTATTGTTCCTTCTTCTTTTCCTTCCCATTGGTAGGAGCAAAATAATATTCACCTACTTCTATAAATGTTTGTGAGGCTCGAGGGGGTATCTAAGATGGGTTTCACTATTTTGGATGAGGTTTATCCAGTAAGAAGGGATGCATCACCCATACTTTGGTCCTATATAGGAGCGAATTTGCACCCTTTATGCAAATTCCCCTTTTTCCCTTCTCCACTTTACAAAACCAAATTCAAAGGCTTAATTCCACATAAGCCCGTTGCCTTGGTTCCACTTGGCACCTATTTTAAGCGTCGATAGGGGAGTTACTATTGGGGATGCCCTCGTAGCGCGTAGACTTTCACATGATGCACATACGTCTTTGACAGATTCCTGCTTCTGAAGCCTACAGAGGCATTACACTTCCCATTGGGGGTCGACTTGTAACACCCTCTTTGGCCGACCAACCCGAATATAATCGTTTTCTTCCCTCTTTCCTTCAAATTCACCTCTTCTGGATCCATTTGGTCTCTCTCAAGCTCTCTCCGAGCCCTCTCTTAGCTCTTTATCAGCTCCTCTTCACAATCTCTCCTAAAATCTCTTCACAAGCTCCAAGCAACTTCTTCACCATCTCTTCACTCTTGAGCAACACTTTACACTTCATAATAGAAACTTCAACACTCTATAACTTCAATAGAGCAAGCGTGGAACAAAACACCATTGAAGCAAAGGCTTGATTTTCTCTCATTTTCTCCCCCACTAGCCTTGAGCGCTTTGGGCAGAGGCGGTAAGCTTTCACTCATCTTCTCTATTACTTGGTTGAGTAGCATAACACTGTTTTGTAGTGCTTTTGTGTTCATTCCTTCATTTCCTACTTTTCTCTCTCTATCTATCTTGGTTGTTCGTGGAGGTGGGAACACCAAAATGGGGGTTTGACTAAGGCAAACCCCTATACAGCCCCAAAAATTTCTCTCTCCCTTCTGTGTAGGTATTGTAGACATTCATGTGCTAGAGGATTCATCACTTATGCGGTTTTAAGCATTTCCCTTTCACTTCTTATTCTCTTCAATATCTATTTCGCTTTATTCCAACTATATCACTTTATGTTGTTTTCCTACATTCTAGAAGTTCTCAACAATCAGAGTAGAAGTAGTCGCTTAGCCATTCTCTATGATAAACTTGTTCTCTGGTCCGTATGAGATGCCAACGCACCTCTGGGATGCCAACATGCCACACTGTCATTTGTATTCTATGTTGTCGTCCTTTGGCTGAGAGCTTGTCAGTTTGTCCAGAGAATCTCTGTGACCTGCTCTTTCTGATTCTAGAACTCTCGTCGTTGTTCCTTGAGGTAGTTTAGGGTAGTTCTCCTTGTGAGGCTCTCTAAGTGGAGAGAACTCATGAGTAGTGAATCTGCCTTCTCTACATTTTGGTGAACCTGACATGAAGAACGTCTTTTTCGAAAACTAGGAATTTATTTACCCCTACTTGGTGGGGTCATAACTTTTGACTTGGTGCTCGGATTTCATAACTGTTTGCACCATTGGAAAGGTCTCCTAGAGAACTAATTCAATCCCTAAAATACTAGTTCTTTCGACAGTTGAATTTTAGGGACCGATGCAAGTTTTGACCTCAAATTCCGCTCTGAAGACCTCTAAAAATACAAATTACTAGAACATAGAAAATATCAAAAAAATCATAATAAATTGAATATCTTCTTTTATTAGTTTTGTATCTAATTTTGTTCAAAATGTTAATTATATTCCATTTCATGTATGTGATGGTGACTTGGCTTTACCCATGTCACTCGGTATCTTTGATCCTTCTCACCAAAGTCCTCTTGCTTCAAAGGATATTTTGTTGCAAGAAGATGAAATCATTGATACCTTTCTTAATGTTACCCTACCTTCTCTTCATTCTAATGCACTCTCCTCTAAAGATGATGCATTTTTGAATGATGAACCTGTTATTTGTTCCAATGCACTCTCTCTTGGAGATGATGCATTCATGAGTGATGAATCTTCTACTCCTTCCTTTGCACCCTCTTCTAGAGACGTTGAATTTGTAAATGATGAATTTCTTATCTATTCGAATGCACTCTCCTCTAGAGATGATGTATTAGTACATAATGAATCTCCTTCCACATTTGATCCTATTTGGATTGATGTTGAGATTATTTCTTTGAACAATTGTTCTACTAGTTGTGATGATTCTGTAAATGTAATCTATGTCTTTGCTGCCCCTCAAAGGCCTAAGAGACCTGCCATTTATGTGACTCCAACTAGTCCTTCTCCTAAAAGGATTTGTTCTATTAATGGTGTTTCATTTGATGATGATTCTCCTAATCTTTCTACGGCTCCCTCTTATAGAGTGGTAGCACATGCTTATGAGAATAGAATGAATAAACAAACAAATCTTCTTCAAGCTCCTAAACCTATGACTAAAGCACCTAGTGATTACGATCCTGTCGAGCAAATTCAAGTTACTTCGGCCAAGATCTCACTGTGGGACTTGCCTCAGTCTACTCCGGTTTATCAAGGTATGAGCTTCAGGAAGCCTTGCAAAAGATCCTCTTGCCTTCTTCCACTAGGTCGATAGATGTTGATGCGTTGATAGCTTATATTCGTGCGGATTCACCGAATATTACATTCTATCCATAGGAACTCCTACCTACGGAAGTACATAAGCAGGCATACCCTCTAATGATTATAGTTAACATTAATAAAATTGGTATTAGACGTACTCTCATTGATGTCGGTTTGACGCTTAATGTATGCAATATTGATCTATTACCTAAGATTAATATTGACTCATCTTCTCTTAATGCTTCTTTTGTTGACATTTGTGGGTTCGATAATGTTGGGCGACAAGCTCTAGGTATGATAGTATTACCTTTGCAACTTGGACCCGTTACCTATATGTTATGTTAGAGAAGTTACTTTATAACCTTCTTCTTGGTAGACCGTGGATTCATGCTATAAGTGCAGTCCCATCTACCTTGCATAAATCTATTAAGTTCACTTGCAATAATCAAGTAGTCACAGTCAAGGTTGACCCTGAGGCTATGCACTTGTGTGAGATGACAGCTGTTGGTCAATCTTTGGTCATGCCTACTCTAATTCCTTCAGTATCTTCTAGTGTGTCAATGTTTAATCCAGCAGTACCTACTACAAAGGACACTCTTGAGATAGATGTCCCTGAGGAAGATCCTTTTGAAGAAAGAAATCCTAAGTATACCTCCCCTCAAAAGAATGCATGTCTTGGTGATGATTGGGGTTCTCTAGACTTTATAGAATCCTTTGTTGGAGAGCATAAAGTCAACCCGATCCACTCAAACCTTTTGATAACATCATCCACACCTGCTATCAAAGATGATTATTCTTTCGCATCGTGGGATAATGTGAATGTAAATTGCAATGTTCTAAGTGTTGATCCTCCTTCTGAGGAAGACGATCACACTTATGTTAAGGAGGTTAATGCTAGTAATCCTGTTAAAAAGGATGATGACGATCTCATAGAAGAGCATGAACCCCATTGCTGAATAATTCTCTTTGTGAAGATCCTCCTCCTTTGTCTTCTATCTTTGTATCTTCTTCTTGTGAGCAATCAAAATTTTCTCCGCAAGAGAAAGGGTTGCTTCCTGCTCCTCACTCTTTGTCTGAGCAAGAGTGTATTTTGTTGTGGCTTCTAAAAACCCACCTAATTACTCTTCCTCCTCCCACATGTAAGAAATCTCATAAGCATGATCATGAAAAACATTCTTTCTATGACTACCATCAAGTGTCTAACCATTCCACTAGTGAATGTAAGGCCTTGAAGGACAAAATACATCAACTTCATGATTCAGTTGCCATCACACATGACAGGTGATATTGAGGTCTACCTTTATCCTGCATGTTCTAAGTATCTTGTGTGGTTCCTCTCCTATATGTTGGGGGTAGTGATAACTTGTTCTTGGAGATGCGTGTTCTTCTTAAGGACCTCCTCTCTTCTCTCTATCTTTCAATTTGAGCATCCCTCAAGTGGACCCCTTTTCTTTTGAAGGGTTTCCAAGGGACCCCCTTTGAAATATTTTCTCTTGAATGAATTCTATGTCTACCTTGGGGGTAGCTCGACTAGACCTATTCCATATCTTTATGTCTAGCTCGGGGGTAACCTGATTAGACTTACTTCACATCTTTGTGTCTAGCTCGGGGGCATCTCGACTAGACCCACTTCACATCCTTACATCTAGCTTGGGGGCAGCCTAACTAGACTTCAATTTTCAAACAATGTGTCCCTTAAGTGGGCCTCTCTTGCTTTTGAAGGGTTTCCGAGGGACCCCTTTGAAATTCTTCCAACTTGATGGTCTGCATTACTGTCTACTTATTGGCTTGCATGGCTGCTTCTTGGCGTGTTCTATCTATGGGTAAACATGTTGTTGTTTCTGACTCTACAAAGACCGCTTTTCTTCGTCTCCCTCATGTGAGAGTTCTTGGGGGATACCTTCCTTGCAGGTATGTAGGTCTGTAAGGCACTTTCCTTGGTTTCCTTCATGTGAGAGTTCTTGGAGGATACCTCCCTTGTAGGTCCATGGGCCTATAAGGCGCTTTCTTTCTTCAGCTTCATAGTTTTGCGAAGCTATGAAGTCCTTTTCTTATCTTGCACTCTCGAGTTTCTCAGACCGTGATCTACTTCCTCAACGGTTAAGGTATACTTTTCTAAACCCTACTACTTCTTCAATCTACTTTACCAAAGCACTCATCAGTATTCGTGCTCGCTAAAGTGGGGGAAAAATGTATAGGAGTGAATTTGTACCCCTTATGCAAATTCCCCTTTTTCCATTCTCCACTTTAGAAAACCAAATTCAGAGGCTTAATTCCACATAAGCCCACTACCTTGGCTCCACTTGGCACCTATTTTGAGAGTCAGTAAGGGAGTTACTGTTGGGGATACCCACACGGTGCACAGATTTCCATGCAGCACACTTACATCCCTGATAGATTCCTACGTCTAAAGCTTGTAGAGGCGTTACACTTCCCATTGGGGGTCGACTTGTAATGCCCTCTTCAACCGACTGACCCAAATATGGCCATTTTCTTCCCTCTTTCCTTCAAATTCACCTCTTGTGGATCCATTTGGACTCTCTCAAGCTCTCTCAGAGCCCTCTCTTAGCTCTTCATCAACTCCTCTTCACAATCTCTCCTATAATCTCTTCACAAGCTCCAAACAACTTCTTCACCATCTCTTCACTCTCAAGCAACACTTTACACTTCACAGCAGAAATATCAACATTCTATCACTTCAATAGAGCAAGTGTGGAACAAAACACTATTGCAGTAGAGGCTTGAGTTCCTCTCATTTTCTCCCCCACTAGCCTTGAGCGCTTTGGGTGGAGGTGGTAAGCTTTCACTCATCTTCTCTATTACTTGGTTGAGTAGCATAACACTGTTTTGTAGTGCTTTTGTGTTCATTCCTTCATTTCCTACTTTTCTCTTTATCTATCTTGGTTGTCTGTGGAGGTGGGAACACCAAAACAGGGGTTTGACTGAGGCAAACCCCTATACAGCCCCAACAATTTCTCTCTCCCTTGTGTGTAGGTATTGAATACATTCACATGCTAGAAGCTTCATCACTTGTGTGATTGTAAGAATTTCCCTTTCACTTCTTATTCTCTTTATCTATTTTGCTTTATTCCAGCTATACCACTTTTTGTCACTTTCCTACATTCTAGAAGTTCTCATCAATCAGAGTAGAAGTATTCACTTAGCCATTCTCTGTGATAAAATTTCTCTCTAGTTCGTACAAGATGCCAACGCACCTCTGGGACGCCAGCGCGTCAAATTGTCATCCGTATTCTGCATTGTTATCCTTTGGTCGAGAGCTTGTTAGTTTGTCTAGAGAATCTTTGTGACCTACTCTTTCTGATTCTAGAACTCTTGCCATTATTCCTTGAGGTAGTTTAGGGTAGTTCGCCCTGTGAGGCTCTCTGAGTGAAGAGAACTCGTGAGTAGTGAATTCCCCTTCTCTACAGGTCCATACAACAAAATCCTAAGTCCTTTACTCAATGGAAGAATTCTCTAGTCTTGACTAGTCAATTCTTTCCATAAGTTGATTATATAATTTCTCTTTATTGTAGAAAGGGTCCAAGACCCTTCCATTATTTTGTAAGACATTTAGAATATTCTTCACATTTTACCCCTTGACTAGAGGGAGCGCCATCCTATAACAATCTCTAATTTGACTTCATGCTAAACTAGGAAGTGCTTGTAGAGGTATTCAATAGTACAAACATGGATACGAAAATTCCCCAAAAAAGGGCCTGATATTGAAAATGGAATCAAACATATCTTAATATTTGAATAAGAGTTCATTTTAAAATGCACCATTTATTTGTTATCTATATCAACACCCTGAATGTTAGAGAATTATTAAGCTCCCACCTTGATTAGAAAAGTGAATCCAACCTTTTCTTTCATTGTAATTAAATTGTGGGCCTCAACAAATTATCTAAAAATTTCCAACAATATTATATTGTCACTTACTTGTATTTGGGGAGTCTATATGGTGCCTTATGAAAGAAAAAAACTTTGACACGTAGGAAACTTTTTAAAACTAGATAAACCAATTTCTTAGCAAATCCATTGGTTTAATTGCCTCATAGGAAAACCACTTGGGGTAGTCACTCTCCAAACATTTTATTTAAAAGTAGTAGATTTAGGAAGATCTAGGAGATGAGAAACAAACACAATGAACAACAATACATAGTTTGCATTTAGTTGACCCAAGTGATAATGAGTGCAATAGATTGCTTATATAGGCAAGGATGAGGCAATCCAAATCATAGGTGGATTGACAAGTGCCCCATAAGGTGGCATAAATGAGTAGACAAGTTTCCTATAGTTGTCAACCTTAAGAACACTTGGAGTGTGCAAACCAACAACCTCCATGACCAAGTCATCAATCTTGTGTGCAAAGTGTTGAGTGACTTTTGAGGTGAGTTGGAAAGTCTTCCAACCCCAAAAGGTGTGTGCATGAGGTTAACCGAATAATTTGGTAACCTCTAGAGGTCTCAATGGTTGCACTTTTGGTTAGAAAATAAGTTGTATAACCTCATATACCTAAGTACTCTTAAGTATAGTGAATAGATTAAATATTGACACTAACACCCCTCCTTAAATGATACTTGGGGAGATCAAAAAAGTGTAATAGATAGCAATGGGTCCCAGCTAGAGGCCATGTTAGCTACCCATGTACAATTCATTCTCTCACAAAGTGGAGTATAGGAGAAAACTCGATGGGAACAAAACTCCTCTCCAAAAAAGAGAATTAAAAGGATTTAAGACCTTCTAAAAAGTTTACTTGATGATAGGAACATGATTATGAAGAAATCATGAAGCATATCAAAGTTGTAAACTCTTCTAATGAAGAATTGGTGTCTACTAGAATCAATGAATCTCCAAGTGATGCAGATCAGGATTTGTGATACAAAAAATTGCATGAGTAAATTGGTGAACACTACTCAACTAGTGTACAAAAATCAATCAAATTGTGTGAAGTCAATAATATAGATAATATTGTGATAAGGAGTACTAGAATCTCAAACTGTGATCCGCTAAAATTAATCCCCCATTCGAGAGATCAGGGTAGAAGGTTTATGGGGCCTTCCAAAAAGAAGATTATGCTTCATTGAAAGAAGCATTAGTAGATTTTTCTTCATTGAAAGAAGCATTAGCATACACATCATAGTCACCCCTTAATGCTAAGAGAATATAAGTAGAACAACTAAAATCGAGAGTGTGTAAAGGAATTTCGAGAAGTACAAGGTGTGCTACAAGACAGACTCATATGAGGTGAGAATCACAAATCTATGTTGTGATGGTATAACCCCCATTACGCTTTATAGTTTAGTATATGTATAATCATCTCCCAAATTTCCTCCCTATGGAACATAGATTTAGTTTTGTGGCACTTTATATTAATGTGTTTACAAATTTATTTGATATTTGAGTTCTACAAGTTTATTGTCATGAGGTGGACATAGATTATTTTATGTCTTGAAAGCCTCAATAAAATAAAAAAATCATAAAGTTATTTACCCCTTAGTCAAGGAATGACCGCCTTTGCCAGATTCATTGCAAAAAGAATTGACTTTCTCTTTTACAAAGTTTTAACTATGGAAAAAAATTGCACCTCCCCCTATCACTTTCCCTTTGCCACATTCATTGCAAAAGAAAAAATAGACTCTTCTTTTGCAAATTTTTAACTAAGGAAAAAAATTAACCTCTCCTTATCACTTCCCCTTTGCCAAATTCATTGCAAAACAAAAAATTACTCCTCTTTTACAAATTTTCAACTAAGGAAAAAATAAAAAAGTGCTCCTCCCCCTTACAAAATTTTGACAAGGTGATTTCCTATTGGTTAAGAATTACAATAGTTTGATAACAAAAACATTTAAGATGTGGAATGTTAATTTTTTTTTTACATGTAACCAGAGATGCAAAAGAAAAAAAACACACCATAAAGAGGAAGACAGAGTCATGGAGAAGGTGGAGGGATTGTGTGGCAGTTCATTCCACAAGAATTTCTCTCAATAGGTGCCAAATCTCCCACGCTTTGCAACATTTGGTGGCCAAATATCCTACGCAACCTCAACATACAAGCGTCAACATTCATCAAGGATATTTGAGATCCATTGAGTTGTGAAGATGACACTTTGGAAGAGGGGCATGACCTAGTAAATGGTCACTTGTGGTGTGCATTGAGATGAGTTCACATATTGCTAAAGTGTTGGGTGTAGCTAGTGAGGTTGTAGTGAAAGAGGTGCATAAGATGCACAAAAACAACACAAAATTTATCCACACCAGAATGCTAAAGCATTCATAAATCAATTGATTAAAGATGCAAACATTACAAGGTGCCTCAATATAAAGAGGTATTTCCAGAAAATAGAATCTTCTAAAAGGAGTGTCCATACGAAATGCAATTACACCTGCAAAGTGGTAACAAAATTGATGTAGGACAAAACATGCACAATAAATAGTAATAGTATTTAGCCTATGTAATGAACTACCATAAAAGTGGAGAAATTATTAAATTCCTCCAGCACACCCCCCCTAATTTCTCCCACTAATTTTATCAACATTTACAATACCCAAATTTTGTCTCAAATATTCAAAAGTCTATTTTGGTAAAGCCTTGGTAAAAATATTTGATAATTGATCTTCTTATCTACAAAAATCTAAATTGATCTCTTCATTATATTCACCAACTCTCTGATAAAATGATATCTTGTATCAATATTCTTGCTCCTCTTGTGGAAAACATGATTTTTTGACAATGTTATTGTTGATTTGTTGTCATAAAGGATTGATTTTGACACCTTCTATGGTTGAAATAAATCTGTTAATACTCTCCTCATCCAAACAACTTGACATGTTATTTAGCTGCAACATACTTTCTTTAGCTAATGAAAGTGTCACTATAGGTTGCTTCTTTGATTCTCGTGAGATTACACATGTTCCACAATGAAAGACATAACTGGAGGTACTCTTCATGTCATCAATACTACCTACAAAATCACTGTCAGTAAAGCCAATCAAACCAAAATCATTAGCTGTGGAATAGAAAATTCTATATCTGATTGTTCCTACAACATATTTCAATATCCTCTTTCCAACTTTCCAATGTGAGTGTTTTGGTGACTCCATGAATCTTGAGATTGGAGAAAATCCTTACAACAAATTCGGTCTTGTAGTTGTAAGATACATCAAACTTCCAACTAATATTTTAAAAATTGTAGAATCAACATTAGGCCCTTTTTCTTCCTTGTTGATTCTAGTACCTATTACAATTGGTGTTGGAGCCGAATTATAATTCATCATTTTAAACCTCCTTAACACAACCTTTGCATATTTAGACTAACAATAAAAATTCTCTTATCTAATTGAATTACTTCAATGCCCAAAAAATACTTCATCAATCCTAAATTTTTCATCTCAAATTCTTTCTTCATTATTGATTTAAATATTTCTTCAAGCAAACTTCGAGTGAAAATTAAATCATCAACATATAAACACACAATCAAAACTTGACCTTATTTGTTGATCTATGTGTACAATGTGGTCTCATTGATGCTTCTACTAAAACCATTTTTTATCATATATGAATCAATCATGCTATACCATGCTCTTGGTGCTTATTTGAGACCATAAAGAGCCTTCTTCAATTTATAGACCTTGTCTTCATGTCCATGCACTTCATAATCTAATGGTTGTTTCACATATATTTCTTCTTCTAGAAAATCATTCAAGAAAGCTGATTCAGAATCCATTTGATAAATTTTCCATTTGTTTTATGCAACTAATGATAAAATAATTCGAATAGTATCAAGTCTGGCAACTGGAGAAAATTTTTCATTATAATCAATTCCTTGTTGTGCATCACCTTTTACTACCAACCTTGCTTTATGTTTTTCAATTTTACCTTCTGCATTAAATTTGGTTATATAAATCCATTTAACTCCTATGTAATCTTTACCTTTAGGTAAATCAACTAGCTCCCATGTTTTATTTCTCTCAATAGACTCCATTTCATCATTCATAGCTTTGATCCAATGATCCTCCTTAACCACTTCTTCAAAACATACAGGATCATAAGTGAATAAAGAAAAATTTGAATGTAAATCTAAGTTACCTTCTCTTTCTTCACCTTTCTCATAAATCTTCGTCAAGCTTCTTGTTTTTGTTCTTTTACATTGATTTCTTAGTTGGGCCAAAGTAGGAGCACTTTGTGTATTGGGAGAAGAGCTTTCACTTTGTTCAAAATTCCTTGGAGTTCTTGTAGGAGTACTTGGTGCTAATGCTTGTGTATGTGGCTGATTTCCTTGATCTTCAAAATCTTCATCATTCAAAGGTATTGATGCTCCAATTGTGACTATTTTATCAATGCTTCCATCCCATGCTTCTTCTTCTCTAAGTTCTACATCTTTGGTAACAATCACTTTCTTTGTAATGGGGTTAAACAACTTATACTATTTCTATTCCTCACTATATCCAATAAGAATACATTTCTCACCCCTATCATCAAGTTTCCTTCTTATTTTTGATGGAACAAGAGAATATGCAATACAACAAAAAATTCTAAAATGATGTACACTATGTTTATTACCACTCCAAGCTTCTCGTGGAATTTGATCCTCGACACTTTTTTTGGACTTCTATTTAAAGTATACACGACACAAGCTACCGCTTCAGCCCAATATTCATTTGGAAAATGTTTGTCTTTCAAAATGTTTCTAGCCATCTCCATGATTTTTCTATTCTTTCTTTCTACTACACCATTTTGTTGTGGTGTGTACCTTGCAGTAAGTTGCCTTTTGATTCTATAATGTCTAAAAAAATCTAAAAATTTATTAGAAACATATTCACCTCCTTAATCTGATCTCAATACCTTGATATAATGGTCACTTTTCTTTTCCACCTTAGATTTGAATTCTTTGAATTTTCCAAAGGCTTCAACCTTCTTCTTGAGAAAATATATCCAAGTCTTCGTACTGAAATCATCAATGAAGGTTAGAAAATAGATACCTGCAAGTGATGGAGTTTACATTGGTCCACATAAATCACTATGAAGTAGCTCCAATAATGCCCTTGCTCTATACAAGAATCCACTTGGCCAACTCTCTCTAGGGTAAGTGCAAAAAGATGGGGGGCCAAAAAGGGGGCTTAAGTGGCCACTTTTTTTTTTGAAATCAGGAAATAATGACCTTGGACATGAAATTGAGGATAATTACACTCAAAATTTTGAGATGCAACAAAAACAAGGATCATAGTGCTCTGAGTCTACTTTCTAAACTACTAATTTATTTTGAAAATGGCTGAGATTAAGGGGTTCAAAAGATGTACCCATAGAATTTGGTGTTGTTTTCGTTAGAAAAACACAACATAACAACTTTTGTGGGAACGTAGCACGGTGAACTTTTTTTTAGTATTTTTAAAATCGCTTCAGTTAGAAATTAGCTAACAGTATGTAGTTGATGCACAATTTTTCTGATAAATTTTTAATGAATATTTGGTTTTTTACTAATTTTCAAAGTGGACACTTCCTGAATTTATTTTTTTTGGCTTTTCTACCGCTACAAATTTTGGAAACTAATTGATTTTTTTTTTTTAAATTGTAAAATGAAATCTAGTTTCTAAAAATGTAATTTATGTGAAATTTCGATGAACAGTTAATTTATAACAAAAAAAACACCAACCACTACTTTTTGACAAAAAAGAGACACAAACAAAAGAAATTATAGATCAAAGGCTTAATATTGTCAAAAAGTGAAAAAAATTATATTGTTGGATAGCTAAGAGAGAGCCTAACATTACCTAGGTGTTCTATTTATTTGACATTGAAACACATGCAATCCTGATGGTGAGCATGAACTTGATTATGTGAAATATTGTAGAATTTGCAAAAACACGGCTTGGGGATTCCCAAAGAAAGATATAATGCGAGCATGTTATAATGCGCTCACGTTATATCTTAGTTTTGACATGGTTTTTTGTGTTTGTTTGGGGCATGTCTAGCAAGACATAACGTGAGCGCATTATAACACACTCGCATTAGGTCTTTCTTTATGTTAAATGCTACTCTATTGAATGCATGCTTATATATTTATATGTTTTTATGTACATGTATGCTTGTATGTCATGTATGCATGTATGTATGCATGCTTGTATGTATGTATGTATGTCTGTATGTATGTATGTATGTATCAATGCATGTATGTATATATTTAAGATTGTATGTACATATGTGTACATGTATGATTGTATGTACGTAGGATTGTATGTACATATGTATTATGCTTGTATGTATGTCTTTAGAGGGAGGGAGAATTTTAAGAGAGAGAGAGAGTTGTCTAGGTAGGGTAGGAGGGAGAGAGGTAGTGAGAGAGAGTCTTGAGAGAGGGAGATGGGGTGGAAGGGAGAGACTAAGAGAAATGGAGTGGGACAGAATGGGTTGAGAGGGTCTTAGCTAGGTAGGGTGGGAGGGATAGAGGGAGAGAGAGAGGGCATGGGAGAGAGGGAATTGAGAGAGAGAGAGGTGTGGGAGAGAGAGAGGGGGAGAGAAAGAGAGAGTTATGTAGGTAGGGTGCCAAAGGAAAAGACTTGAGAGTGTGAGGGGGGGGTGAGAGGGAGAGAATTGAGAGATAGGTAGTGAGAGGGAGTGCGAGAGAGGGAGTGGGAGAGAGAGGGAGTGAGAGAGAGGGAGTGTGAGAGTGAGAGACCTGAGAGAGGGAGAGGGTGTGGGAGGGAGTGACCTGAGAGAGATGGAGAGAGAGAGTGGGGTGGAGTGAGAGGGACTTATCTAGATAGAGTGGGAGGGATAGATAGAGAGGAGGAGAGAGAGAGAGAGTTACCTAGGTAAGGTGCCAGAGGGAGAGACCTGAGAGAGAGAGAGTGGGTAGGAGGGAGAGACCTAAGAGATAGGGAGAGAGTGATGGAGAGGCAATGGGAAGGAGATAGAGAGAGAGAGATAGAGGGAGAAAGAGATCTATTCCAATAGGGATTAATTGAGTGAGAGGTATGTAGAAAGAGGGAAAGGGTAGATAGAGACAATTAGAGAGGGTAGGAGAGAGGGAGGGAGAGAGAGGTGAGATGTATAGATAAAGAGAAAGGGATAGAGGTTAAGGGTAGAATGTTTTGGGTTGAGGGTAGAGGGTAGAAGGTTTAAGGGTTTAGGGTTGAGGGTTAAGAGTTGAGGGTAGAGGGGTTGGGGTATATGTTTGAGGGTATATGGTTGAAGGATTAGGTTGAGGGTCCATTGTATAGGGTAGAGGGTATAGGGGTTGAGGGTTGAGGGTTTAAGGGTTGAGGTTTGAGAGATTAAGGGTTGAGGGTTGAGGGTTTAATGTATATGGTAGAGGGTAGAGGGTAGAGGGTTTAAGGGTTGAGGGTTTAAGGTCGAGGGTAGAGGATTAAGGGTATAGGGTTGAGGGTCTAATGTATAGGGTAGAGGGTATAGGGGTTGAGGGATTAGGATTTAAGGGTTGAGGGCTGATGGATTAGGGTATAGAGTTTACTTGGGTTTAAGGGTTTAAGGGTTGAGGAATTAGGGTTGAGGGTAGAGGGTTTAAGGGTTTAGGGTTTAGGTTTGAGTGTTTAAGGGTGTAAGGGTTGAGGGTATAGGGTTGATGGATTAGAGTAGAGAGGGAGGGATGAAGGGAGGGAGAGATGGAGGGAGAATTGAGATAGAGAGAAGGAGAGAAAAGGAGGGAGGGACAAAGATATATGAGGGTTATCCAATGTATAGGGTAGAGGGTTGAGAATTGAGGGTATAGGGTTGAGGACCTATAGGGTTGATGGTTTAAGGTATTGGGTTGAGGGATTAGGGTTGAGGGTAGAGGGTAGAAGGTTTAAGGGTTTAGGGTTTAAGGGTTAAGGGTTAAGGGTTTAGGGTTTAGGGTTGAGGGTTAAGGGTATAGATTTGAGGGTATATGGTTGAAGGATTAGGGTTGGGGGTCCAATGTATAGGGTAGAGGGTTTAGGGATTGAGGTTTTAGGGTTTAAGGGTTGAGGGTTGAGGGATTAAGGGTTGAGGGTTGAGAATCAAGGGTTGAGGGTTTAATGTATAGGGAAGGGGGTAGAGTGTAGAGGGTTTAAGGGTTGAGGGTTGAGGGTTTAAGGTTGAGGGTAGAGGGTTGATGGATTAAGGTTAAGGGTCCAATGTATAGGGTAGAGGGTATAGGGCTAGAGGGATTAGGGTTTAAGGGTTGTGGGTTGAGGGTAGAGGGTTGAGGGTTGAGGGTTTAAGAGTTGAGGGATTAAGGGTTGAGGGTTGAGGGATTAGGGTAGAGAGTTTAATTTGGTTTAAAGGTTTAAGGGTTGAGGGATTAGGGTCAAGGGTAGAGGGTATTAGGTTGAGGGTAGAGAGTTTAAGGGTTAAGAGTTGAGGGTTTAGAGTTTAAGGGTTGGGGGTATAGGTTTGATGGATTAGGGTAGAGAGGGAGGGAGGGATGGAGGGAGGGAGAGATGGAGGGAGAAGCAAGATAGAGAGGAGATAAGAGGAGGGAGGGACAATGATATTTGAGGGTTGAGGATTCGATGTATAGGGTAGAGGTTTGAGAGTTGAGGGTATAGGGTTGCGGGATTAGGGTTGAGGGTAGAGGGTTGAAGGTTTAAGGGTTTAGGGTTTAGGGTTGAGGGTAGAGGGTTGAGGGTATAGGTTTGAGGGTATATGGATGAAGGAGTAGGGTTGAGGGTCCAATGTATAGGGTTGAGGGTTTAGGGTTTAAGGGTTGAGGGATTAAGGGTTGAGGGTTGATAATTGAGGGTTGAGGGTTTAATGTATAGGGTAGAGGGTAGAGGGTTTAAGGGTTGAGGGTTGAGGGTTTAAGGTTGATGGTAGAGGGTTGGGGGTATAGGGTTGAGGGATTATGGTTGAGGGTATAATATATAGGGTAGAGGGTATAGGAGCTGAGGGATTAGGTTTTAAGGGTTGAGGGTTGAGGGTAGAGGGTAGAGGGTTTAAGGGTTTAGGGTTTAAGGGCCAAGGGTTGAGGGTTGAGGTTTTAGGGTTGATTGTTGAATGGTTTAAGGGTTGATAATTTAGGGTTGATGGAGGGAGGGAGAGATGAAGGGAGAAGTGACATAGAGAGAAGGAGAGAAAAGGAGGGAGGGACAAAGATATATGATGGTTGAGGATCCAATGTATAGGGTAGAGGGTTGAGAATTGAGGGTATAGGGTTGAGGACCT
>CM021108.1:594495-619833 GCA_007115665.2 Sequoiadendron giganteum | reverse complement strand
ACATTGCCAATTTCACTGAATTAGAAAGCTAGTGGGCCCACTAGCTTGCCAATTTGGTGAAATTGGCAACCTAACTTGGCCTATTTGAAAAAATGGTTCCAAGAAATGGGGTCTCCCGCTGCCACTTGCTTGCTAATTCGGTGAAATTGGCAAGAAATGGGGTCTTTGAATTAAAAAAATAGGTCCAAGAAATGGGGTCTCTCAATGATGTAAAATCATCGAGAGACCCCATTTCTTGGACCTATTTTTCAAAAAGACCACTACATTGCCAAT
Source organism: Sequoiadendron giganteum (assembly GCA_007115665.2). Taxonomy (NCBI): domain Eukaryota; kingdom Viridiplantae; phylum Streptophyta; class Pinopsida; order Cupressales; family Cupressaceae; genus Sequoiadendron; species Sequoiadendron giganteum. Next base: position 619,560 of record CM021108.1, on the reverse strand, counting down.
TTCACTAAATTCGCAAGCTAGAGTAGAGGGTTTAAGGGTTTATGATTTATGGGTTAAAGGTTTATTATATAGGGTTAATGGTAGAGGGGAGAGAGAGAGAGGGAGGTAGTGGGAGAGAGATAGATGATAGATGATTGGGAGAGAGATAGAGGGTAGAGGGTTAAGGGTAGAGGGGAGAGAGATAGAGGGAGTTAGTGAGTGAGAGAGAGACTTGAGAGAGGGAGAGGGGGTGGGATGGAGAGACTTGAGAGAGATAGGGAGGGAGGGAGTGGGAGAGAGATAAAGGGTAGAGGGTAGATGGTTTAAGGGTTTAAGGGTAGAGGGTAGAGGGTTAAGGGTAGAGGGGAGAGGGTTTAAGGGTAGAGGGTTAAAGGTATATGGTAGAGAGTTTAAGGGTTAAGGGTAGAGGGGAGGGAGAGAGAGAGAGGGAGGGAGAGAGAGAGAGAGAAAGAGAGAGAGAGAGAGGGAGGGAGAGGGTATATGGTTGAGAGTAGATGGTAGAGGGTTTAAGGGTGGAGAGATATAAGGTAGAGAGATAGAGGTTAAGGGGAGAGAGATAGAGGGAGTTAGTGAGTGAGAGGGAGAGAGAGACTTGAGAGAGGGAGAGGGGGTAGGAAGGAGAGACTTGAGAGAGAGAGGGAGGGAGTGGGAGAGAGATAGAGGGTAGAGGGTAGATGGTTTAAGGGTTTAAAGGTTAAGGGTAGAGGGTAGAGGGTTAAGGGTAGAGGGGAGAGCATTTAAGGGTTAAGGGTTTAAGGGTTAAGGGTAGAGAGAGAGAGGGTACATGGTTAAGATTAGATGGTAGAGGGTTTAAGGGTTTAGGGTTTAGGTTTTAGGGTAGAGGGGAGAGAGATAGAGGGAGTGAGTGAGTGAGAGAGACTTGAGAAAGGGAGAGGGGGTGGGAGGGAGAAACTTGAGAGACTTGACAGAGATGGAGAGGGAGAGGGAGATAGAGGGTAGAGGGTAGGGGATAGAGAGAAAGAGAGAGAAAATAAAAATTAAAAATCAACATTTTCATAATGTGAGCGTGTTTTGAAGTAGTAGAGATATGACCATTATTTTAGCAAGACATAACGTGCTCACGTTATAACACGAGAACATTATAACAAGAGCACATTTTTTCCTACTATAAAAATGGATAAAAACTCAATATACCCATGATCTCAAGGCCCAAATTCTACATATTCTCCAAGTTATGCGCGTGTTCCGAGAAAAAAAACTTTTTGATGATTTTGTGAAGTGTGCATGCAAGTTTTTCACATTCCACCACCTTTTTCATGATCTTTCCACAAACTTTGCATGAAATAACAGATTTTTCACATTGAAAGGCATATAATATCAATTCAAGTTTGAATTCCATTGAAGAGTGATATACAATTGAAGTTTGGAGGGGAACAAGCTTTTGAAAAAGTCAAATTGTTGAGGAGTTTGAAGAAAGAAGAAGCAAAGGCTACATAAAAGGGTAGAACTCCTCCTTTCAAAACTTTGGTTTGTAAGGCATGTGAAGTCTTTACACATTTTCTTTAGTTCTATTTTGGTTTGCTTTGATTTTGTTATTTTGCATATTCCATGTTGATCATTGTTTGTTTGTGTCACATATAGATTATATTGATTAATTAAATGCAATTAGTAATCATGATATTGTTATTTAAATTGAGGTTAATTGATTATTTAAATCAAAGTTAAATCAAAATTTAAATGAAATTCAAATTGAAGTGAAATTGAAATTGAAATGCAATTACAAATGATTCGAAATGTATTTTTATTTAAATTTGAGGTTTTCCATTGCTAATGTAAACTCGAGTGCAAGTGAATGTAGGAATAGGTGAACATGATTGAAGGCGAGAACAGCGATCAGGTAGAGTCATTTTAGCCGTTAGACGTTAATGAGTATGATGGAATCACACACACTCACTTAGTTAATATTTTAATGCATTTTGTGATTCTGTGTTTGCAAATTTAAAAATTGAGTTTAATTTAATTTCTCAAAATTTGTAAAAAATACATGTTGATTTAAAATGACGATTTGGTTAAATTTGAGGAAATTGATTTAAATTAAATGATTGGATTCCTTGTTTAGATATTTTATCATTTTTTAAAAATAAGATGCTTGTATTTCAAAATTTAAATGGAATTGGCTTTTTATTTTGGAATTTAATAAAATTTAAATAAATAAATAGTTTTATAAATTTAATTTTTTTTAATTGAAAATATGAAGGAGGAAAAGATTTAAATTTAGAAAATGAACAAATATCTTAAATAGAGTTATTGAAAACAATTCACGTGCAAATTGAACTTTGCACTCAAAAGAAACTTCAGTTAACAAATTGAAGAAATATCTTCAATTAATTGGAGAAGCAATCAAAATTTGAAACTGAGAGTTAAAGAATTGATCTGGAGATCAACCTAAAATTGGGGATCTCATTTTCTTGTTAATATCTATGCATGAGAAAGAAAGAGGGAGCAGTCTGGAGAAAATTCAAATAGGCACTATGGGTGAAAAATCCGTTTTTGAGCATTGAATATAATTTTTTTACTAAGTATTGTTGATTTATGCGAATGGATTCATCTGGAATCATGATATTTTGGAGAGGTGGCCAGTAAAAGAGGAAATCTAATTTTTTTTAGCTCCCATTCACCTGCTCATCACATGCGGCCTAGAGAAAGAGAGGTCTGGAAAATTGAGAACAGTCATATCTTACCATGTGCACTGGTCTCTTAGAGAAACACGGCCAGGAGAGTGGTCTCATATATTATAAAGGAGTTATTGTTCTCCCCATGTGCAAGAGACAGGGAGGAGGAGTATTGATCTGATAAAAGCAATAGTCAAAGACTATCTTCAACCCACGCGGCTAGGTAAGGAAGCATGCGCAGGGAGGAGGATCCCTTCCTCCACACACACACCATACACAGCCTCCGACTCTTACATTTCCCATGCAAGAACAAAGAATGGGTAAAGGCGCGACCTAAGGGAGAATTTAATAGAATGTTTCCATCTCCCAAGAACTTAACAAAGTAGGGAGATAGTAGATAAGGAAGAGGCACCAGGGAAGAAAAAGTAGAGGGTGCAGTGCTGGGAGTTACACGGTGCGTCCGAGGCAGCAAGGAATACAACACTGGAGACAGGGAGGTAAAAGCAACAAAATACAGAGGAAGAAAACATTCAACAATTTCCAAATCAGAGAATTTAACAGGTAGGATCTTGAGGTTTTAAAAAAAAAAAACATGAATAGAGTAAATTTGAATAAGATAGCTAAATTATTGTATAGATTTTTTTAAAACCATTGAAAAGTAATTCTGTTACTTCAGATTTCTTTGAAAATTCTTGAACAATAAACTTTGAATTACTGGGAAAACAAACTCCATTAAACAAGTTCCAAAACAGAAAATTTTAGGAAGACCTTGATTTGAAAACACTGAGAAACAACCGATTAAATGTAGGAAGAGATTCAAAACATAAATACATCATTTAAATTTAGATTTAAAAATGATCTTAAACAAAAAACTTTATTTACTTTTGTTTTGACAGAAAACTTTATTTGAAATTGGACTTGAAAAGAAATCAAACTGAAAATAATTTGATAGAATAACTTCTAAATTTTAACATTATTTCGAAACAGAGGTTTTTAAATAGTAAATTTTGCAATTGAAACTCAAAACGTTCTGAAATAGAAACTAGAATGAGTTATTTTAAACTGTTCATGAAAAGAATAAAATTATTTATTTATTTTCTAAAAGTATGTAAAACAGAAAATAAACCATTTAAATTTGAATATGATTTACTTAGAAGCAAAAACAAACTTGAATAGTATTAAATAGATGAGTAAAAGAACAAAAGAACGTGTGCTCTTTTATGACTGTTTTTATATGTATTTAATTTGCATACTGGAGATACACCTTCTTAATTTTTGATTATTTAATTATTCAAATTAAATATTAAAATAATGATATTTATGTTTTAAAAAGATGAAAGAACAACTTTTAAACTGTTTTTGCTACAAACGAGATTTCGTTAAAACTATTTGTGAAAGATTGTATTTGATTGTTTAGACCATGCATGCTTGATAAATGAATGTGCATGTTATGTTTTTGGGAAAGTTACCTTTCGGGACGGGTACCGAATATGGGTTATTAGAGAGTGTAGTTTTGCTTTTCCAAAACTATTTTATTTGTCGTGCATGACATTTTACTTGGCCAAGTAGCTTAAGGACCATTGAAATAGATGGAATTATTGAACTCTCTACCATATCCTAGTATCAAACTTGCTTGTTTCTTAAATGATTTAGAAAAATGGAAATGCTTGTGGTTTTACTAGTTATACTAGGCACGCACTAGATTCCATCTTGCTTGTAGACTGCTTTTTGCTAAGTGATCCGTGCAGGGTTGGGTATTCTTTGAATGATTTAAGAATTCCAGGGAAGCGTAAGCTTCGAGGTTGGGCGGAAAAAGCGCATGATCCTTGTTCTTGTCTTCTTTATGAAGATATGCTATCAAATTGAAGATCAAAGGATGTCATCTTCTTTTATGTTTTATTTATTTTTGAAATATATATTGAAGAGCTTAAGGTGACTGAATGCCTAAGTCTCGAATTGTAGCTTATATTACAACATCTTATGTATGATTATCATTGAAGTGTACTATGACACATGTATCTATTTAAATTGGAATTATATATTGAATCTATCTTATCAAATTTAAGTCATTGTGTTTTGGAATCGATTGTCTTTTGTGATGTCTAAATGAATCAATTGTCGACTATATTTTGAATATAAATGAAATTATTTAAAGTTTTGTCGATGTTTGTTTTAAAGAGTTCTGCTCTTTACATTTGGTATCAGAGCCAGGTTTGAACACTAGGGTCCTTTGTCCATTACACTAAAGAAACATTCCTTGATGCATGAATTGTGATACATAATGGGTACAAGAGGTAAAGGAGCTACTGCAAGTAATGAGAATGACAAGTTGGATCAGATTCTCAGTCTCTTGAATCGGCAGGGTTCCAGAATGGATAACCTGGAACAAGAAGTTCGAGGTGTCAAAGAAGGACAAAACCCTCGAGTTGAAACTCCCCAAAATGAGGAGCAACCTAATAATGAGAATCCAAGGGTTGAAGTACCAAATCCTCAAGCTAGGATTGAAGGGGAGTTGGCAAAAGATTTGAAAAGGGTAGCACTGCCCAAGTTTGATGGTAAGACTATAGGTGATGGAGTTGAAGCTTGGGTTATTGAGATGGAAAAGTACTTTGAGCTCAGGAATATGTCCAATGAGACCAAGGCAGTTTGGCCTACATACCAGCTTACTGGAGAAGCTGCTACTTGGTGGGATAATGAGAAGACTGAGAAGAAGTTACTACCAGGTGGGAGTACATGGGAAGTGTTCTTGCAAATTTTCAGGAAGAGGTGACTTCCACAACTATTCTTTGATAGGAAGATGACAAAGTTCTAGAATCTGACATGGGGTGGTTTGACAGTTACTCAGTACTGGGAGAGGTTCACAAATCTCCTAAAGTACGTACCACAGTATCAGATGGATGAGAGGTTTTGCATTCATAAATTCATCCTAGGAATGAGGCCACATATTGGAGTTGATGTGGATATTAATAATCCATTGACGATGGATGAGGTCTTTGAGAAGGCCACAAAACAAGAACAAAAGCTACAACAGGTGGCTAACTACCAGAAGAGTGTGAATGCTAAATCTGGTTTTGGAAACATGAAGTTCCAAAACAATAACAACAATAATTAGAAGGGTAATAATAACAATCAGTAGATCAGGAATTTGAAAAGAGGAAAAAACACCCAGGATAAAGGAGAAGGGAGCTTTGGTGGAAACAAGAAAGTGAACAATAATAACACCAAATTCTCCAATATCAGGAACATGACAGGTGGTCACCCAGGGCCAGGAGTTGGATGCTATAATTGTGGAGGAGATCACTATGCCTCCAATTGCACTCAGCGAATAGGAGGTCAGCGAGGTGGTAATGATCGGCGAGCACCGCAACACCAGATACATGTAGCGGTTGACAACCATCAAGCAGAATTTCAGGCTTCACCTATCTAGATGTCAGGTAAGCTTTTTGGTCAATCTGTTTCTATTTTGATAGATACAGGAGCTATTGAATGCTTTATTGATCCTAAATTAGTTGCTAAATTACCTATTAAACCTGGTTTTATGTCACATTCATGGATGGTTCAGTATGGAAATCAAGTAGAGAAGAGGGTAGATTCATGTTTATCATGCAACGATTTAGATCTACCTAATTTCCAAACCCAAGTTAACCTTTATGTAGCACCATTGGATTCTTATGATGTGATCTTAGGGATCAATTAGTTAACTGAGCATAAAGCCATAGTGAACCATGAGGATAAGGTTGTGATTTGTTTGGATGATTTTAGACATCCAGTTGAGATTTTAGGATCTCGAGAGCCTCTAGAGTTGAGACATATCTTAGCTATGTAGCTAAAGAAAGCGCATCGTAAAGGATGTTCCATTTATGCTATATTGGTGAGTGACATGGATAATGCCCAAAATAGTCAAGAGGGCTATCCAGTTCTCAGAGAGTTTTTAGATATCTTTCTTGAAGAACTTACTAAGTTACCACCAAAGAGAGAATTCGATTTCTCGATTGAACTTTTACTTGGAACAGAGCCTCAATCCAAAGCTCCTTACAGAATGACTACTACTAAGTTGTATGAACTGAAGGTTCAATTGCAGGAGTTGCTAAAATAGGGATTTATTAGACCCAGTGTATCTCCATGGGGTGCATCGGTAATCTTCGTTAAGAAGAAGGATGGAACCTTACGACTATGTATTGATTATAGGATGTTGAACAAGGTTACCATTAAGAACAAGTATCCTTTACCCAAGATAGATGAGCTATTTGATCACATGAAGGGGGCCACAGTGTTTTCTAAGATTTATCTTAGATCAGGTTACCACCAGCTGAGGATTAAGGATGAGGATATTCTGAAGATAGCTTTCAGAACTCGATATGGACACTACGAGTTCACCGTGGTACCTTTTGGCCTAACGAATGCTCCAGTGACATTCATGAACCTTATGAACAGTATCTTTAGAGACTGTTTAGATGATTTTGTGCTTCTATTCATTGATGACATTCTGATTTACTCTAAAACATAAGAGGAACATGAGAAGCACTTAAGAATAGTCTTGCAACGACTAAGAGATCAAAATCTTTTGGTAAGTTTTCGAAGTGTACTTTCTTTCAAAAGAAGGTTCACTATTTGAGGCATGTTATATCTACTGAGGGAATCTCAGTTGATCCTACGAAGATAGAGGCAATTGTAGATTGGCCAACACCGCGAAGTGTTATTGAAGTTCATAGTTTCATGGGACTTGCAGGATACTACAGGAAATATGTGGAAGGGTTTTCTAGGATTGTAGCACCTATTACTTCTCTTCAGAAGAAGGGAAAGAAATATGAGTGGATAGAGAAGTGCGAGGAAGAATTTAAAATTCTTAAACAAAAGTTGACATCGGCACCAGTGTTGACTATACCAGATCCTAATGGGAATTTCATAGTGATTACAGATGCTTTAGGTGATGGTGTAGGAGTTGTGCTAATGCAGGAAGGGAAAGTGGTTGCATATGAGTCTAGGAAACTGAAACTATATGAGTTGAATTATGTGCCACATGATCTTGAGCTTACAACTATTGTTCATGCATTGCAGATGTGGAGACATCATCTCCTAGGGAAGCCATTTGAGCTTAAGATAGATCATTTAGGACCTAAGTACATCTTCACACAGCCGAACCTCAATGTGAGACAGAGGAGGTGGCTTGAGTTCCTAAGTGAGTATGATTTTGGTATTGAGTATATCAAGGGTAAGGAAAATAGAGTTGTCGATGCTCTTAGCAGGAGAAGACATCTCTCTGCTATGTTGACCACTAGGTCAAATTTGAGACAACAAGTGTTGTAGTATCTTCCAGGAGATGAGCATTATGACAGGGTCAAGCAAGCCTTAGAGGCAGATCCTTCAAATATAGATTTTATGGATATGTGATGGAGTATGATGGTATTATCAGATATTAGGGAAGGATGTATATCCCTGAGGGTGGAGACTTGAGGAAGTTGATTCTTGAGGAAGTTCATGATGCACCTTATTTAGGGCATCCAGGAGTTACGAAGATGGTAGCAGAGTTGAAGGCTTTGTATTTTTGGCCTAAGCTCAAGAAAGATGTCATGGAGTATGTGGCTAGATGTTTGGAATGCAAGCGGGTTAAGGCTGAGCATGTGCATCTAGTAGGACTTTTGTATCCCCACGATATACCTGAGTATAAGTGGCAAGTAATCAGTATGGATTTCATCCAAGGATTACCTTTGAGCAGGAATAGGCATGATACCATCTTAGTAGTTGTTGATAAGCTGATGAAGGTTTCACATTTCATACCTAGAAATTTGAAGGATGGATCATTGGCTCTTGTGAGGAAATTTGTGCAAGAGATATTCAGATTGAATGGTGTACCAGAGACCATTATTTTTGATAGAGATACCAGGATGACATCTAGGTTCTGGACTACACTGAATGCAGCTATGGGAACTAAATTGAATTTTAGTTTTGCATATCACCCACAAACCGATGGCCAAACTGAAAGGGTCAATCAGGTTGTGGAGGATTCTCTGAGGATGTACTACATGGATCAGAAATACAAGTGGGAGGAATATTTTCCATTGGTTGAGTTTTCCTACAACAACTCATTTCATGCATCTTTAGGCATGGCACCTTTTGAGGCACTTTATGGATGGAAATATTGCACACCCATCAGTTGGGATAGGATGGAAGACAAGATCATTATTGGTCCAAATATGCTCAAGGAAATGGATGAGCAAATGAAGTTGATCAAGGGTAGGTTGAAGGAAGCAGCCGATAGACAAAAGAGCTATGCTGATAGAAACAAGACTTTCAGATAGTTTGCTATAGGAGATAAAGTCTTCTTGAGGGCTAAGCCTCATAAGAGTTCTATCTCATTTGGGAAATCATCAAAGTTGGCACCAAGATTTGTGTGACCCTTTGATGTACTGGAAGTTATTAATCCAGTTGCATATAGACTAGCGTTACCACCTACTCTAGCTCGACTCCATAATGTTTTCCATGTTTCTTTTTTGAAACCATATCATCGTGATGCATCTCATATTCTTGATTGGCGTTCATTATAGTTACAGGATCCAGGGGTGGTGCTAGCGGAGCCCATCCAAATCCTAGACAGGCGTAGCATTAAGCTGCGTAACAGAGATAGTACTCAGTACAAGGTCCAGTGGGACTAGTATATCGAGGATAGTGCTACATGGGAGGATTCTGAGATGATAGACCACCATTTTCCTCATTTGCTTTCATAGATCAGTATTTGTTTTATGCGGAGATACTTGATACTCTGGTTCTTGATTCACATGTTGTGAACTTTGATAGCGTGGATGCTACTATGATTTGCTTATTCTTATGTTTGAGAACTATGTTGTTAGTTACTATTTCATTATGATTGAGACATTATGTTTTACCTATTGAGATACTATGCTTTTACTGATTCAGATAGTATGTTTTATTGATGGTGATTTTATGCTTATTGAATGACTAATAAGACATCAAGACGATGTCTCTTCCAAGAGGGGAAGGATGTCATGTATAGATTATATTGATTAATTAAATGCACTTAGTAATCATGATATTGTTATTTAAATTGAGGTTAATTGATTATTTAAATCGAAGTTAAATTGAAATTTAAATGAAATTCAAATTGAAGTGAAATTGAAATTGAAATGCAATTACAAATGATTCAAAATGTATTTTTATTTAAATTTGGGGTTTTTCATTGCTAATGTAAACTCGAGTGCAAGTGAACGCAGGAACAGGTGAACGTGATTGAAGGTGAGAACAAAGATCAGGTAGAGTCATTTTAGCCATTAGACATTTATGAGTATGATGGAATCACACACACTCACTTAGTTAATATTTTAATGCATTTTGTGATTCTGTGTTTTGCAAATTTAAAAATTGAGTTTAATTTAATTTCTTAAAATTTGTGAAAAATACATGTTGATTTAAAATGATGATTTGGTTAAATTTGAGGAAATTGATTTAAATTAAATGATTGGATTCCTTGTTTAGATATTTTATCATTGTTTAAAAATAAGATGCTTGTATTTCAAAATTTAAATGGAATTGGCTTTTTATTTTGGAATTTAATAAAATTTAAATGAATAAACAGTTTAATAAATTTAATTGTTTTTAATTGAAAATATGAAGGAGGAAAAGATTTAAATTTAGAAATTGAACAAATATATTAAATAGAGTTATTGGAAATAATTCATGTGCAAATTGAACTTTGCATTCAAAAGAAACTTCAATTAACAAATTGAAGAAATATCTTCAATTAATTGGAGAAGCAATCAAAATTTGAAACTGAGAGTTAAAGAATTGATCTGGAGATCAACCTAAAATTGGGGATCTCATTTTCTTGTTAATATCTATGCATGAGAAAGAAAGAGGGAGCAGTCTGGAGAAAATTCAAATAGGCACTATGGGTGAAAAATCCATTTCTGAGCATTAAACATAAATTTTTTACTAAGTATTGTTGATTTATGCGAATGGATTCATCTGGAATCATTATATTTTGGAGAGGCGGCCAGTAAAAGAGGAAATCTAATTTCTTTTAGCTCCCATTCACCTGCTCATCACACACGGCCTGGAGAAAGAGAGGTTTGGAAAATTGAGAACAGTCATATCTTACCATGCGCACTGGTCTCTTAGAGATACGCAGCCAGGAGAGTGGTCTCATATATTATAAAGGAGTTACTATTCTCCCCACGTGCAAGAGACAGGGAGGAGGAGTGTTGATCTAATAAAAACAATAGTCAGAGACTATCTTCAACCCACGCGGCCAGGTAAGGAAGCATGTGTAGGGAGGAGGATCCCTTCCTCCACACACACACCATACACAACCTCTGACTCTTGCATTTCCCACACAAGAACAAAGAATGGGTAAAGGCGCGGCCTAAGGGAGATTTTAACAGAACGTTTCCATCTCCGAAGCACTTAACAAAGCAGGGAGATAGTAGATAAGGAAGAGGCGCTAGGGAAGAAAAAGTAGAGGGTGCAGTGCTGGGAGTTACACGGTGTGTCCAAGGCAACAAGGAATACAACATAGGAGACAAGGAGGTAAAAGCAACAAAATACAGAGGAAGAAAACATTCAACAATTTCCAGATCGGAGAATTTAACAAGTAGAATCTTGAGGTTTTAAAAATAAAAATAAAACATGAATAGAATAAATTTGAATAAGACAGCTAAATTATTGTATAGATATTTTTTAAAACCATTGAAAAGTAATTTTGTTACTTCAGATTTCTATGAAAGTTCTTGAACAGTAAACTTTGAATTACTGGGGAAACAAACTCCATTAAACAAGTTCCAAAACAAATTTTTTTAGGAAGAACCTGATTTGAAAACACTGAGAAACAACCGATTAAATGTAGGAAGAGATTCAAAACATAAATACATCATTTAAATTTAGATTTAAAAAGGATCTTAAACAGAAAACTTTATTTACTTTTGTTTTGACAGAAAACTTTATTTGAAATTGGACTTGAAAAGAAATCAAACTGAAAATAATTTGATAGAATAACTTCTAAATTTTAACATTATTTCGAAATAGAGGTTTTTAAACAATAAATTTTGCAATTGAAACTCAAAACGTTCTGAAATAGAAATTGGAACGAGTTATTTTAAACTATTCATGAAAAGAATAAAATTATTTATTTATTTTCTAAAAGTATGTAAAATAGAAAATAAACCATTTAAATTTGAATACGATTTACTTAGAAGCAAAAACGAACTTGAACAGTATTAAATAGATGAGTAAAAGAACAAAAGAACGTGTGCTCTTTTATGACAATTTTTATATGTATTTAATTTGCATACTGGAGATACACATTCTTAATTTTTAATTATTTAATTATTCAAATTAAATATTAAATTAATGATATTTATGTTTTAAAACGATGAAAGAACAACTTTTAAACTGTTTTTGCTTCAAACGAGATTTCGTTAAAACTATTTGTGAAAGATTGTATTTGATTGATTAGACCATGCATGCTTGATAAATGAATGTGCATGTTATGTTTTTGGAAAATTTAACTTCTGGGACGGGTGCTGAATATGGGTTATTAGAGAGTGTAGTTTTTCTTTTCCAAAACTGCTTTATTTGTCGTGCATGACATTTTACTTGGCCAAGTAACTTAAGGACCATTGAAATAGATGGAATTATTGAACTCTCTACCATATCCTAGTATCAAACTTGCTTGTTTCTTAAATGATTTAGAAAAATGGAAATGCTTGTGGTTTTACTAGTTATACTAGGCACGCACTAGATTCCATCTTGCTCGTAGACTGTTTTTTGCTAAGCGATTCGTGCAGGGTCGGGTATTCTTTGAATGATTTAAGAATTCCAGGGAAGCGTAAGCTTCGAGGTTAGGCGGAAAAAGTGCCTGATCCTTGTTCTCGTCTTTTTTATGAAGATATGCTATCGGATTGAAGATCAAAGGATTGCATCTTCTTTTATTTTTTATTTATTTTTGAAATATGTATTGAAGAGCTTAAGGCGACTAAATGCCTAAGTCTGGAATTGTAACTTATATTACAGCATCTTAAGTATGATTATCATTGAAGTGTATTATAACACATGTATCTATTTAAATTGGAATTATATATTGAATCTATCTTATCAACTTTAAGTCATTGTGTTTTAGAATCGATTGTCTTTTGTGATGTCTAAATGAATGAATTGTCGACTTTATTTTGAATATAAATAAAATTATTTATATTTTTATCGATGTTTTTTTTAAAGAGTTTTGCTCTTTACAGTTTGTCATTATAACCTTATCTTGTCAATGCACATTTTAAATTACACAATTCATTACACTTGCCAATTACATTTTTAAACCACATCTCTTTGAGGCATTTTGTTAAACACTTGACTTACCTTGTGTATGCTTTCACATTTTCTATACACACATATATATGACAAAATTTATAAGTAAAATAATACTTCATTTCTCAATCATTTACTATGGATGTGCATACCACTCTCCAAAGCTTTGATTTTGGTATAGGCATGGGGGATGTTGGAAAATGTAGTTGAATTTGGTTTTACACCTACAAATTGCATATGCTTGAAAATCTATTTTGTGCACATCTTGCAATCATTCTAGTCCACGAGGACATATCTCATTGAGGTATTTTGTCAAACAAATATACCAAGCAGCTGATTGCCTTGTCTATGCTACCAAATTTTCCATACATGTCTACCAAAGCATTTTATCAAACAACATAGAGAAGGAAATTGACTGTTTGAAGACATGCCTCAGAGAAATGGGGTCTCATGGTGATGTGATTTTTACCAAACAACTAATTTCATTGTCTATGCTACCAAATTTTCTATACATGTCTCTACAAAATTGGAATATACTCCTCCCACATTGATAGATCTTTGAAACTATTTTGGTTTTCATCTCTATTGACAAAACACTAGCTTGTGAATGTGGTAGGATTTACAAGGTAGGGGCAGCATGAAAAAATGCCTCATAGAAATGGGGACTCACGATGATGTAGAGCACCGTGAGACCCCATTTCTATGAGGCATTTTCTCACGATGCCCCTACCTTGTCAACAACTAATTGCATTGTCTATGCTACCAATGTTTCCATACATGTCTCTACAAAATTGGAAAATACTCCTCCCACATTGATAGATCTTTGAAACTATTTTGGTTTTCATCTCTATTGACAAAAAACTAGCTTTCCAATTCGGTAGGGTTGACAAGGTAGAGGCCACGTGAGAAAATGCCTCATAGAAATGGGGTGTCATGGTGATGTACATAACCGTGATACCCCATTTCTATGAGGCATTTTATCATGCTACCTCTACCTTGTCAACCCTACCACATTGGAAAGCTAGTGGTACATCACCTTGACACCCCATTTCTATGAGGCATTTTCTCACGCTGCCCCTACCTTGTCAACCCTACCGCATTGGCAAGCTAGTGAGCTCACTAGCTTGCCAATTCTCACATGATTTTTTGTATGGAATTCCTTAAAGAAATGTGGTCATGTGGCATGCCTTGATAGCAAGATAGGATCAAAATGGAAGCATGGACAAGGGATGTGAATTTTTTGACAAAATTGTTTTCGTAGACATGTATGCAAAATATGATAGCATTGGCAAGCTAGTGAGTTTTCTCACATAATTTTTTGGATGGAATTCCTTAAAGAAATGTGGTCATATGGCATGCCTTAATAGAAAGATAGGCTCAAAATGGAAGCATGGACAAGGCATGTGAATTTTTTGACAATAATGTTTTTGTAGACATGTATGCAAAATGTGGGATTTTTGTGTAGGGTTTTGATGCCCTAAATTCCTAAGTCAGCTAGTTGTAAAAGCTAGGGTTTGTTGTGTGATTTCAATTTAAAAATTGTGCCCTAGCTGATGGTTTCCCCTAGATCATATAAGGGATGGATTTATGTTGTTACTGTAAGCCTCCTCAACTCGTCATATGACCTTGTTTCAAACTACTGAGTTCTCAAGTAGGATGGCGTCATGCTTAATAATAATGGACATAAGTGGTTCCAGGAATGGATTCCATCCATAAACGTTGTTGGTAATGTTTTGGATCTGATTCAAAATCTGCTCCCAATGAGTCTTCGACTTTTTCTCACATCCTTTATACTGGCAAAGAGTGGAACCAAAATGGAGGGAGGACTTGCAACTAGTGATGGTCTCGTGTTCGGTTTCCATTCCAATCCTAGTTTTGGATCCGATGATGGTCTCGACCCCAATCCCGCCAACAATAAAATCTTGCCAATGCCAATTCCTTTTTTGGTTCCACTTTCGATGACCTTCAAATTGTACTAAACATCTCCACTGACATCCTAAAACCATTTGTTGCAAAAATTTTCAGGACAAAAATCCTCAGTTTCTAGTTGAGGTGGTTTCATTTAGGAGTTACAAATGTGCTGAAAGTTTGCAGTATTCCAGTTCAACTATGGTTGGGTTTTACAGTGACTTGAAGGTTACATTTTAATTTATTTCAATTCAGGGTAATTTCCAGAATATTATATTTTCATTATAATTTCAGAGGCAAATTTTGTCAGTTTGGGGCCATTATTTGGATGGCCCTACCATTCACTGCAGCTGTACCAATTGCCATAAGTTAAGGCAGCAAGTAACATTATTTTGAAAGTTATGGATCAGAAAATAGGGTGCCGTATGATATTCCAAGTGCAAGTTAATATTTAAGAAGTCTTTGTTGGCTGCTGTACTTCCCATTTTGTTAGCTGTGATCTTTGAAGAAATTCTATTTGTCTTTTTGGAGCCGCTGAATTACTTCTTGTGGGTTGCGATTCTCTTAAGGCTCAGGCCTTAATGAAGGTGCTGTAGAGTTCAATATTTGCTGCTGCTGTAACAATAAGGAGGGTGCAATTTAAATAAAATCTGCCTTCTTTTGTTGTTTCATCATCTCTTAAGAGTGGCCGTAGGCCAAATTCATCCTTTGGCAAGCTTCAATTTTGCAAGTGGATTTTAATATGATTGCAGTATTATTTGTATTTTCAGGGGTAATTTCTGGTTGTTGCATAAGAAAATATCTATCTATCTATCTAGCTATATATATATTTGTGGGTTTCAGCCATTGTTTCAGTTTGGCTTAAAAATTTATTTTATCAGAATTGCATGCTGTTATTTAGAATTTGGTTGTTATTGCAATAATGCAAAAAATACAAAAAAATCAGAAAAGTGTAAAAAAATATATCAGAGGGTTATTTCACTTAGTAGGCCCGGATCTGAACCTTGATCTGGTTGGGCCAGGTATGGTCATTGTTACTGAGGAACCTAGTAACTTAGTAATTCCAAGCATAGATGGTGCTAAATGATCTGTATCCATTGGTACTTCCAAGCACAATAGACTTATACCTCAATGCAATTAGATTTCCACAATCCATATGAAATAGTTTTTGTGCTTTTGGATTCGATTGTGTTGGAATTTTTTCATCAACGTTTCAGATCACATTCCGTGATTCATCATCAGGATAGAGAGTTGGAGAGGATGAGAACATATTGGATCACGGAGTGTGATCCGAAACGTTGATGAAAAAATTCCAACACAATCAAATCCAGATGCACAAAAACTAAGACATATACCTACCAAGCGTTGCACTTTGATTCAGACCACATGACAACCTGCTTGTATAAATCAGGACCTTAAAAAAGGCTGGATGTAATTTCCAGTAGCTTCCACAAATGGCTTGAAGTTGCAGATGTATTTCTAGTTTCTTCTCTTGAGCAAATATTCTTCAGCTGTAGATGTTGGAGTGCTTCTTCGATGACATCCAAGTTGACTATTTGAGGGAATATCATTATGTCATTCAAGATTACAGCCTAGGGTTGCATCAGTCTAGGTTGTTTTCCATTGGTTATTCTCTAGCTAAAACTTGTTCCAAACTTGAGAGTTCTTCTGAGAAGGAGAGGCTAGTACTTTGCTTGTACATTTGGATATAACACCATGTCTCCAGCCTTCCACATCACTTTTGTTTGGGGAATGTTGGAAGTTATTCCTTAATTTAGTTTCATCCTTTCAATACTTAATTTTAATTGTTGGCATTTTGTTTAGCGCTCCTGATTAGCTATTGTAATTTTCTGTACTTTTGAGTCTTGTTGATTGATTCTGGTCATTCATGGACATAATTAGAGATTACTTTTTTCTTAGCTATTACTATCTATTCCCGTGCGTATTTGCCAGCTGTGGTTGAAAATTGTTGCATATAAGTAGGACTGTAGGACCAAGGCACAAGAGTGGATCAAAAGGGATTAAACAAAATAAAGATAATCCATTTTTTGTTTGACTTTTGGTGCTGAGTTGTTTGAAATACAAAACTAGTAAATGATGCAATCAAACAATGGCACAAAGGGGAAAACAAAATCATTTAAAGAGAACTGAAAGGGAGAATGAGCAGGAAAGAAAATCCAACTTTGGGAAGGACAGAGACCTACATAATAGTAAGGGAAGCTAGGCAATGGTTCCCATTAATGTTCTGATTCTAATTGAAATCATGCAGAAGACTATATCTATGCACCATTTCATAGCTATCATATTGTAAAAACTTTTTAAGAGGCTGCAAGTCAAGTGATTAAGCACAGAGTTAATCTTCTATATGACTGAGTACTTTAATCCATAGACTATATCTCTAATACTTTATCTGAACGCAGCATAAATAATCTAGCTACATGCTAATTTGCATTATCGAACATCATGTACAGCATTATTTCATATCAGATAGTTAATTCTCTGAAGAATGTGGCACACAGGTGTGGGATTTGATAAAGTTGATGGATTACCTTTCTGCAAGGGAGGATATTAATCCCTCTTCAATAGGAATTACTGGTGAATCACTAGGAGGTGAAGATTTTCTCTCTCTTGAATATTAGTTCTGGTTTCTTTCTTTAATGCCTCTGAAAATGGCCACAATCATTAGATCCTTCATAGGAGTTACTAGCTATAAAGAGCATCACAAAGCTATACTTTAGGTTGCTTGATATTTTGTGTTTGTCAAGCATTTGAAATGATTCTGTATCTACTATAGAACAAATGGAAAATTTTGATATGATTTTATCAATTGGGACAACCGGTTTTCAGCATCTGATTAGCATTTGTATAATTGTGAAGGAATGCATGCATGGTTTGCTGCTGCTGCTGATCCACGATATGCTGTGGTGGTTCCAATCATTGGGGTTCAGGTGAGTTAAATCTGTTTTATTTAGAGTTTCAGTAATTTTTTTCCTTATTGCAATAATGGTCTACCAAAAGTTCAGTCTTTGCGATTATCATTCTTATGAGACAGATAGATCTGTATAAGGAATTAATGGCATTAGATCTGCAGTGTTTTGGATGGGCCATAAGAAATGACAGATGGCATGCTCGAGTTAGAAGTATACCGGATGCATTTGAAGGTGAGCACTTGAAGACGATTTATTTCGTTGAATTCATTTATTATCCATCTCAATAGTCACTACTGTTTTCTTTCATCACAGAAGCCAAAAGTGATCTTGGGAAGTCTTCTATAGATGCTGAAGTGGTCAACATGGTATGTACTACAACTTTTTCTGTCCATTTGAGGAAAATAGTTTATGTTGGACTAGTACTTTTAGTTACTACTTCATTTGGTCACCCGAATGATACTCATTGATTTCATGAATCAGGTTTGGGACAAAATAGCCCCTGGATTAAGAGATAAGTTTGATGCTCCAATCTCGATTCCATCAATTGTGCCACGGCCACTCTTGATTCTGAACGGTATAAATGTTTGTTTAACATTATGTATCTTGCAGTATGGTATCAGCACAGAGCCTATCAAAAAGCTGTATCCTGAAGCACTACTGAAAATATAGTAGTTAATAATGACAGGTGAAAAGGATGCTCGATGTCCTGTTGAAGGTTTGGAAGAAACAATATCTACAGCAAAGGAGGTCTATAGTAAGGCTAATATTTCAGGGAACTTCAAGGTGTATATCTCATCTTTTTAATTTGTTGAGTTATTTTTTGTTCTTCACGTTAGTCTCTGGAGGATGGTAAATTTGTTTAGTGAAATATGCCTTCAACTTTGTTAATATAGGAATGCATGTCAACCTTGTGCATGGTGATTAGTACAGTTTTCTATGTGTACCTTAAATGAGAAGATGATATTCTTATTTGTTTAACTCCCTCTGTATTTATTTTATTTGGAGACAAATCTTAGTGTATTGGCATCTAATTTGTAATCGTTTAGTTAATAATTGGATGAGGAATGCTTCGTGGAACTTTTATGACTTGGTGTACCTTGTTCTGCTATTTGTTCCTAATATGGTGTACCTTTATCTTTGTTAGGATCTTTATGAGGATTGTAAAACATGAATGCTAGTTCCTGATGATTGACTGAATGTATTTATTTTCCACACATGATTCTATAAATTTTGAAGCTTTCTATGCCTCATTACTATTTAGGTTTCTATCTGCATCAATATTTGCATAGCTGACAGTTAATCTGTTGTTGAATTCCAGTTTATTGCAGAATCTGGCATTTGGCACTGTATGACGCCTTTCATGGTTAAAGAAGCCAGTGATTGGTTTGACAAGTTTTTGACGACAGGTATTACTCATAATACTGAGGTTGAATACCTCATAAAAACAGCCACTAGATTTAGTCTAATGAATGATTTTCCATCCTGAATCAAATATTGGAGTAAGTTCTCATTTGACTCTATGATTAGTTTTGCTGTTCTGAGAAGGTGCGGGTATACAATCTTGCTGTTTTATCTTTGTGGAATGTCAGCTAGAGTAGACCAAAAGTACTAATTTCTTGCCAACTTCATAGGGACAGTAGCTTCTTGTGAAGTATCAAGTTATTTGTGCTCTAATAACTTAATAGGTACATTTGTTCTTAACTAATTTTCAATCTCTTTCTTGTGCAGGATAAATGGATGAAGAGTGATTGGAGTATCTCTTGCTAGTTTTCTGACATGTATTACTACAGTATCAAAGTTAGTGGAACTGAGAAATAAATTGCATTATGATTATGGTTATTTATAGCTGAATAATGATTTTTAACAAGGCAGTCGCAGTTATACCACGCATACCAGATGTTACTACGATGATATTCAATTAGCTTGAAGACAAAGTGGAGAGAAATATCTTGACAGTAGAGAACATGCAACTCTGTCAACTCTAAACTTGTCTAATGGGGATCTAATGATCAGGGACAAAAATGTAACTTTGTTAATTCTTACTGGATGATGATGTACAAAAGGGGATCTAATCATCCCAAACTATAAATCTGTTGGTTTGAGCAAGCAATTTTTTTTTTCCACTTGCAAGCTTTTTGAACCCTCTATATTCCCTAGTGATATAATTTATATACTTCAATTGTGTGTATTTAATAATGATATTTCATCTAAGCATAATAATGATTGAATGTAATTATGGAATAATCATTTTAAACGTATAGTTTTACTCAATGATAATATGGCGTTACAGATTTTGTACGGGCAAATTGAATTTTATATGAAGCATTTATTTGTGAAAGGCAGAATAGAAGCCCTTTAAATCATAAAATAACTTTAGGGTAAATAAAGTAGACAATAAACATAACTAGCGAAACAGCCTAGGATTAAAATCACTGAGGAACCACTTGGAGTAAAGTGCTGAATTGAATGCAAATTTTTTAAGATAAAACAAGGGTAGTTAGCTGGAAAGCTAATGTTGATAGGTTGTGATTGATGGTTGAAAGTGATTTGTGTCTTTGCAATAAAATGAGCAATAACTAGATGAATGCATTAAGATTTGTAAAATCATTGTCTGTCACTGTGGGATTGATTGTGCACTTGCAGATCTGACCTGTGTAGGTAGATTCCAAACGTTTCTTTTAGCTCTTTTGAACGCCTATGCCCATTTTTGAATAAAAATGAGGTTGTATTGTTGGGAGTTTGTCAATGGCTTTCTAAAATAATCAAAGACAACAAACATATACTAGATGCTCTAAATGTTGATGCAAGTAGGTAATATGGTAAAAAGTGTTTTGATTATGTGAATAAATGTACCATGAATGCACTTGTTAGAGGATTTCTGTAGGATAATTAAAATTAATTGGGGTTAGTCCTTAAATGCAACTTGAAATGATATAATGCAAATGAAATCTTTCGTACTTTTGAGTTGACACACAATGACTTATTGGAAGGGTTAGGTGATTAGAAAATTGGGTCACTTAAAGATGAACTAGTGGGGGTCAATTGGAAGGTGGCATGGGTGATCTTGAGCAATTTGAGGACACCTTGTTCAAGTTGCTTTTAACACTTGGATGATGTGGAAAATGAAGAATGACAAAAACAATGCCTTGTATAGGGCCAAAAATACCATTCACCATGACCAACCTTCATATAGCATGGCAATTGGATGGCTATCATTGTGGTATCACAATTATTATGATGAAAATTTGATTGTTGGTTTGGTGAAATTGGCAATTTCATTGTGTGGGATAGAGAATGGAAGATGAAGGTTTTTGTACTTGCATTGATTCAAATTATGTGTTTTTGCTATTTATGTGTCATGGAGAGAGAAAGAGTAACATAATAGTTGTAAACCTAAATCGTTAAGGGTGATTTAGGTAAAAAACTTTGCTTGATGTTTAAGTCCATGAACAATTGGAAAGGTGATAGGGTTTCTTAGTTGCTAGGTTGACTAGGTAGGTGTGAAGTGATGAGCAAAAGCTTATATTGGGGGAGGGGGGAGAGGGCGTGGAAGGTGAATTAGTATAAGATTTTCTTTTTCTTTTTCAAATTAATAATCACAATAATATCAGTCACACAACTTTCACAAATAAGAACACAAGAGGAACACAACATTTACGTGGAAACCCTTTTGAAAAAAAATCACAGCAGAATATTGCTTATATAAAATTCTCTTACAAACTTTGTAGGCTTCAACCTACTCGAGACACCAATCCATGCTTATCTTTGTAGGCAACAATTTGTTGGAGACACCAATTCTTGTTATTGAGCACCAACCCAACAAGAGATACCAATCTCCTCTATAGAGAGGCACCAATCTCTAACAAAAAGCTTTAGTCTTCTTGATATTGCTTCTTTAAAGCATGAGAGTCTACATAAAATCTGCTCTTAAGTTTGTTGCAAATATGCTCTTAGGTCTACTTCAAGTTTGCTATAAATTGCCTCCAAAGTCTACAATAAATCTCCTTTGAAGATCTACATATATTCTTCTTCAAAATCTTCATATATTATTTTTTAAGATCAACATATATTCTTCATATAAATCTGCCTCAACTTCCTTCAATACAAATTTACAACTCTTCATATTTTTTGCTCTAGGTTTGCTCTTCTCCTAATTTTTTCTTGTAGACATGGAATTTTTCTACTCTCAAGACGACGAGGTCTCAAGGAGCAAACAACCCTCAACTACCTCAAGGACCAAAGCTCAGGTGATGGGATAAAATGGTGAGAGTTCTAGAAACAGAAAGAGTAGGTCACAATGGTCTTTTGGACAAGCTGGCGAGCTCTTGGCCAAGGATGACAGCGCGGCGTGCAAATGTCCTTGTGATGCGTTGGCGTCTCGTATGAACTAAAAATCGAGAATGTCACAGGAAATAGCAAAGTGACTACTATTTTGATTGCTAAGAACTTTTAAGAATGCATAGAAATAACATAAAATAATAGAACTAAAAAAATGTAAGTTAAATTAAATGTAAGTGATAAAACTAAAGAAGAGAAAGAAAGCATTCACAACAAACCAAACAATGAAGCCTCCAACAAAGTAATGTCTCCAATACCTACACACATAAGACCAAGATAAAATGTTGGGGCTATTTAGGGCTTGCCTTAGTCAAACCCCCGTTTCGGTGTATCCACTTCCATGGACAACCATATAGACATACAAATGGAAAGATGAATAGACAAGATAATAAATGCATAGACAAGTTATGTGATAAATCCCAAGATTCTCAAAGACATAAGACAAATAGATATTACTTGCAAGGCTTGAGGAAGCCAAAGAAAGAGAGAAAGAAAGAGAGGGTTGTGAGAGCTAAGAGAACTATAGAGAACGTTGTGAGAACTTTGAAACTATTGTAGCAATCTATAGAGAGTTGTGCAAGCTTTGAGAGAAAAGAGAAAGAGAAGAGACTAAGAGAGAAAGATCTAGAGAGATCAAGAGAGGTGAAAAGATGGATTTAAAAGAGAGAAGAGGAGGGAAAAAGAGGCTCCCAAGCCATTACAAACCGTCCCGAACCATTTCCATCGACCAAGGTAGGTGACAAGTGGCAAAACACTCGAAAATGATAGTTTGAGCATTAAAATGTCATGGGACGCTAGTGTGGCGTGTGGACATCCTCGTGGAACACTAGTGTAAATCACACTAAAAAATGGTAGGAAACAAGGAAAACACAAGGTTAACACAAAACTGATGCAAGAAGGTAGCTGCTGAAAAGGGGGTCTTGAGCATCTTGAGGGGAGAAAGGTTAATGCAAGGGCTAAGATGATCCTACACAAATACTAAGGGAGTGGACACTAAAATGGATACAAAAGTGTAGGTGAAATTACAAGGGTATGCAATTTTCAACACTATATTTTGTCCCCACTTTAGCGGGCTTATGAATCTACTTGAATATGCACGCTAAAGTGAAGCTACTAGAAATAAAATCATGATACCAAAAGGCTATTGTAGAGGAAGCAAATAGCTCTTCAGACCAAGGAAGCATGCCCCCAAGGTGAAGACCTACAAAACAAACACATTAGACAAGAAAGATTTGCACAGGACAACAAGGTTAGAAAATAAAAAGCTACTAAATCACGGGGTTAGAACATATACATGGATAACACATACACAAAGGTACACAACAAACAAACTAATTTTTTTGAGTTAGCAAAGTAAAAGAGACCTCGATGTAGGAGGTTGTCTCAGTACTATGCATCGTTCCTAAAATAATAAGAAATAACATAGAGAAGAATGTAAGGAGTCATTGCTTCAAAGGAAGAATGCATCCAAAAGACAAGGAAGCAACCAATGTTGAAGAGAAAAAGAGAGAAAAAGGTTGAAGAGCATATACCCAAGATGAAGAGGACACGAGTCTTCGATCTGGTATATACAATTGTAAAGCTTGCAGAGTTGACTGCAAATTCACCACAAATATGTTAGTTGTAGAGAAACACATTGGGCGGAAAAGTGAAAATAGACATGATAAATCTGATAAGATAAAAAGACATCATTGATAAGTATGGCTAGCAATTTGTATTATGCTAGAGACCATACACCAAGCAAATAAAGATGACATTGATGGGTATGGCTAGCAATTTGAGTTATGCTAGAAACTATATGGCAAGTGCATAGGCCTATGAGTGTTGCAAACTACATTGCAGGACAGTCACATAAAAGACAGGTCTAGTTAGGTTGTTCCCAAGCTAGATGAAGAGATCATAAAGCATCCATATTTTTAAGACATTTCTAAAAAATAAGAATAAGATGATATGATAGCCCCACCTTAAAAAAATAGCATATTTACTATGTTGATGGTTTAAGGAAAAGAAAAGGGGGAGAAAGAAGAGAGCGGGTCCTCAAGAAGGACACACACCTCCTAAATTAGTCACCCCTACCCCTAGCATACAAGAAAGGATAACCATGCTAGATACTATTGTGTTTCTAGCATAGAGAAAGTATGGTTGCACACAATATTGTACCACCATGAATGGAAATGAGCAATAAAAGTCACAAATGCCACATAGCGAGTAGCGACACAATAAAAGGGAGTTGTAAGAACCTCATGAGAAGATGCATATTAGATAGAATGAATAGGATAGACGTAAATCTCAATATCACTTGTCATGTGAAGAAAAGATAGGTGCATCAATAGGTGGAAGAGTGATCACACTAGAATCAATAATTTGTTGTATTTTATCCTTCAAGGATTGACATTCACTGGTGGAATGGCTAGGCACTTGATGGTATGCACACAAAGGATGTTTTTCTTTATCTTGCATGTGAAACTTCTTATGTGTAGAAGGACGAGTAATTAAGTGGACTTTGAGAAGCCTCACAAAATATTCTCTTGCTTAGATAAAGGATGAGGAGTAGGAAGCAACCCTTTCTCATGTGAAGAAATTTTTGATTTCTCACAAGAAGAAGATATAAGGACAATAGACAATGAAGGAGGGGTGGAGACAAATGAGAATGCTTGTAATCTAAACCCCTTGCAAAAGAACGAGGCATCGGTTCCAAAGGGACCTTAACTCCTTGTTCCATGCACCCAAGACCATTTCCTTTGTATCCATAAGCAAGAAAGAATATTAAATCCAAACCCATAATGTGATTGCAACTCCTCAATAGGAGAGGATCAACATTAAAGACATTACAATTGATGTTCACATTATCTCGTGATACAAAAGAATAATCATCTTTGATATCAAGTGTGAATGATATTTTTGGGATGTCTAAGTGGATCGGATCTACTTTTTACTCCTCAAAA